>JADLZK010012456.1:0-116347 GCA_015847255.1 Hyparrhenia diplandra | reverse complement strand
CCAAACCAAACTAAACAGAGTTTAGCTTTTTGGAGACTTTTTCTCTATTATTAAATTCCCTAAAGACTGTAGTGGACTATTAATCCCTGTGACTAAAAAGCGCTGAGTCCCTAAAACCAAACAAGACCTGAGAACAAGATTTCGTTGCCTCCCCAATGGTAATGTGTATCTCAGGTGCAAAGATTTCTTTGCCCTCTCCAATGGTAATGTTTTTATCTCAGCTGCAATGGTCAGATTTCCCTGCGTGCCGTGCCGTGCACTGCACCGCGCCGTCGAGGGTACGGATCGCATCGGACCAGACCACCTGGTGTCGCCGTCGCCGGCGCCCGGCGCGGCGTGGCGGCGCACGCACGGCACCTGAGACCGCCCTCGTCCGCCGCCATCGCGCGCTTCCGTCGCCCACGCTCGCGGCCCGCGCCCGTGGTCGTGGTCGCAAAGCGTCACGCGGCATGGCTTCTTTTCTTAAAGCAGGACGAGTCGGTCACCGAGTACCACTATCTCGCCCGGCTGATCCGGGGTCGGCACCGGATCTCCGCAGTTGAATTTCCCATGCTACCAGCGAATTTGTCACTAGCAGCGGCAGCTGCGTGGAACACGAACAAAGCACACTAGCAGCAGTTCACAAAAAGGCTGATGATGCGTGCACGGGAACAACTGCTGCCGGACGGGAACTTCAAATCGAGAAAAAGGCGGATTTAAAACGTGGTTCTCGATGGCAGATTACTGATAACGCCGATGAAGAAACGAAAGCACGCCAGCAGGGCGTTCACACCTGGTCGAGAAAAAGGCCACGCCTGCCATATGCTTTCACCTCACCACCACCAGTCTCCACGTTGGTGTAAAATGCATGTTGACATCCAGGATCGTCGAGTGATCCAACAATTTCTAACCCCAAAATCATTACCTATAACCGCCTACTTTACCCACTACTTAAACAAAAGCGCTAATCATCACATACGAGTAAAATTTGAATTTTCGTCGAAATCTAGTCCAATCCAATCCAAGCCCCCGAAACTGAATAATCAATTAATCGGGGTACATGTAACTGATGGAATAGTTTGTCCGCATGTGGCAGCAAAGACGTTAGAACGGATGGTGGTGGCTCCGGGCTGATGCCGTTCACGTTGGCGAAGAAGCCCACGAGCTCCTCGCGGTACGGCAGGAACGTGCGCCGCGGCGTGCCGCCTGAGTGGAGCGACGGGACGCTGGCCCCTGGCGAGGTACGCCGCTATCCGGTGGGCGGCGGCGTCGGCCTCTGTGGCGTGGGCGACGACGGGCGGAGGAGGCTTCCCGGAAGCGGCGCCGGCGGCCGGGACGAGTGGCAGGCTTTTTGCTTGCTCCTCAGGCGCCGCGTCGTGCGGCGGCGGCGCGGCGGCGAGGAAGAGGAACTTCTCCCTGCCGTCGCTGTGGCTGCGACCCACCACGAGGTCGCTGATGCGGCGCCACCGTGCCATGGACCCCGTGGAGCCGCTCTTCCTGGGCGGCGTCCGCATCAGGCGCGGGGACGCCGACGCCGACGCGGAAGAAGCGGACGAGCCAGTTGGACGCCAGACGCAGTAGCTCTCCGGTGCAGCACCTTCCAGGCCGTCGTCGTCGTCCGTGGCGCCGGCGCCTAACGATAACGACGACGTGGAGGCGACGTACGACGTGCTGGTGGAGGAGTTGCGCTCCCGTGTCTCCTCCAGGAACAACTGCCCCAGCTGACCCCGCACCCGCGCCTGCTGCACCTCCGGATGAGCAGCCGGGAGCGTCGTTCCACGGGCGGCGCCGCTGCCACGGCGCCGCGGCCGAACACCGGGTAGAAGGTCCTGATCCGGCCGTCCGCGAAGAGCTCGTCGGCTGGGGCGGCCGTGCCCGCGGGAGAGTCCCTGCTGACGAACGGGAACTCGAACTCCATCTCCCCCTGCTCGTCGTCCGACGACTCCTCGCCCGAGTACGGCGAAAGCAGCTGTACGACCGGAGGTAGAGCATCATCGCCGGGCGTGCCGGTCATGGGCGCTGGTTCGGCGACGGTGGGTCCTCGCGCCTCTCTTGGTTCGGGAATTCTCTCCTCCATGGCCGCGACGCGACGCAACTCGTGAGCTTTTGTGACAGTTTTGTGTGGCGCGGCCGCGGCGAGGGTGGTAGGAGGTGCGCTGAGGAGACGGGCGGCGGGGGATAAGAAGGGGCCGGCGTTTATATACAAAGGAGGTGGAGGCGCGGGTGGGGGTGGCTGGATGGGGCCCGGCCGGGGCGTTTGAACGGTGGAGTGAGGGAGTGGGGGTGAAGTGGGGCCCAGACATGGAGGCGTTCGAGAAGGTCAGTACTAGACTGGGCAGTCTTTGTTTTGTCCTTGACGACGCCGACGACGACGGCTGTGACGCAGCGAGCAGATTATCCATTTATATTCAGTGCAAGTCCGTGAGTTTTGTGTTCCCTTACTTTCATCGTCATATTGCCACTGCCATGCGCCATGTCATCTTATGAGTGCGAGCAGTTTTCACTGCGGTCGCTTTGCAAATTATAGTCCGGTCCGATCCGGCGCGCGTCCACACCGGTAGGTCGTCGCCGGCCCCTTGTAGTGATCGGAGACCACAAGTCCACGGTGGCGGGTGTCATTGAGTGGCCACTACTGCATGCACTACCCCCACCGCCACCACCGGTGCGCGTTAGCTAGACGGGCTAACCAACAGCGACTACTCTGCTGATCGCATCGCATCGCATGATCACTCCCTTGGACTCCAAGCCTCGTATCGTTCCAAGCTCCCTTTTTCTGTTGGAAAAACGGACGGGAATCGAACCCAAGAGCACAGTTTGTCAATCAAAGCGCAAAAAGTGCGTTACATCGCAGCTATACTACTGTGCAGTGTACTCTACGGCCAACATGGGACATGCCTAGCTACCGCCGTCACCGTCGTTCTCCCAGTGTCGTGTCTGCCTTCATTGACACCACACACCCAGATCGGTCGCGCCGCGGATGCGTTCCCACCACGCCAACAGCGATCGCCTGCCGTGTGCCGGCATGGCGGTGCCCGCGCTCCCGCGTTCCCACGCTGTTTACACCGGCCGGGCGGCACCGACCGCGGCGCGTATATGCATGCATGAGACCTTATATCATATATAAAAGCTCATCATACACTTGCTAGCTTCTTTTTCTCCCTTTTTTTTTTTTTGTTTCTCGATACTCTCTCATACCAAATATAAGTCATTTTGACTTTATGAAAGAGTCAAAGTTTCTCAAGTATTTTATCTATTATATTTTTATAATATATTTATTTATAATATTATAAATCTTATTTTCTCGATAATTTGGTTAAACTTAATGTTTTGACTCTATTACTTGGGACGGAGACATGGAGGTATATTTGTTCCTCCCGAGTCTGCTACATATATTATTATGTTTTTTTTTTTTTTTGAGCAAACATATATTATTATGTGCAAATTAGAGAAGTTTTATTAGCACAAGCCCACACGTAAAACACATCTTGTTGCCTTGTTGGGCCGATCAGTGTTAGTTGGGCGTCGCTGACCCAAAACTGTGATAGGGAAGACAACAATCTTGCATGTTTTAGGATTAGGAAGCTTGGAAGCGTGCGTGATCGCCAGAATAGGAATAGAGAATCTTACGTGATCAAACTCTGATTATTACTAACCTATCCTTACATATTTACGAACGAAATACAGCAAGTTGCCGTGTATTGCCAACGTGTTTATGGTAGCGACCCCCTATATATTGAGGTAAACTCCTGTGCCTTGTTCCATAGTAACTACTACGGAGGACAGAGTACTACTCTTTCTGTTCAGTCAAGGAGTACGGGGGATACGAGGTGGCGACGATATTAATGTTCGCCGTCGTCGTGCTCGTCGCATGTCGTGAGACGCCTACAGATGGTGAGTATACAGTATAGTTTATCTTTTTTTAGCTTCTTCTCAGTCGGCCTTGATGGTGATGGACGACTCCTTTCTCATCTGCGTCACGTACGTCGCATCACACGCACACCCCCACACGAACGAAACGTTCGAGCCCAAGATTGTTCGATCGTATCGTTAAGGCGAATCTTAAAAAGTGATCCTAAAAAAGTCTTTACAAGATCTCACGTCACATCGAATCTCTTGTCACATGCATGGGGCATCAAATTTAGGTAAAACAAAAAACTAATTACGCAGTTTGGCTGAAAAGTCGGAGGCGAATCTTTTAAAAACAGTTAATCCACAATAGGAAAATAATTATCAAATACAAACAAAAAGTCTTCTGATAGCCCAACCCAAAATATTTCACCAACTAAACACACCCCTAACTCTATGAGTTCACAGCGGCAACCTGTTGTATCTATGACCTGCAATATTAATTATGTTGCTGGCAAGTATTAACTAATGAATGCAAAATTTCAACAGGTCAACCTCAACGTCTCGAGAACGGAAGTGTTATTGCTGTTGCCGCCAACTTGACATCACTAAATGAGGGCAAGGTCAAACTCGTATGGTGTCTCCGGGGATGTGCGACTATTTCGGTCATGGTATGGAGGAATGTTTCTGCTGCGGCGACCCATATCAGCCAAAGAACTGCTACACGAAACTGGAAGATTGCAAGGCAAAATGCCGTGCTTGCAACCCACAGTGCCCGCTGCCATAGATGTCGACGATTGTATCTATGATCGAACTAACAATGTGGTCATATGATGATGCATTGGTGCACTATGCATAACACATATTGATGATTTTGTTTCTCCCTCTACGTTTCATGGTTTAATTTCTTTTTTGCTCGCTATTTGTTTGGTTTCTGGTGGAGTTGGAATAATCAAATTACAGCCATATAGATCATGGTTCACCACAATAATGATGGTAGAGCGGCAGCAGCAGCCAACCAGCAGTCATAATAAGCGCCTCTATCAAAAATAGATTTTCAATGGAATAAAAGAAGATATATCTGGCAACCATAGAATACGATACTAATTGAATTGCATACATTTGTTTCTAAAGGATATCAAGATTGAACCCCCGATTTATATATTTTGTGGGCCAACTCTTCCTAATTCACATTTCTTTTCGTATAAACTTTGGCTAGGTCGCATTTGGCTAGAGGTGTGAATGGGCCGTGTCAACTGCTGCGTCTCCGGGGCTTCGCCTCGCCGGACTTTACGTGAGGTGGTGTCTGTGCAGCCCTAGCACTTGCGGGTGCAGCTACCTAGCTTGCTCCTATTCGATTGGCGATGAACTGCCCGTGTATCGTGTGTACTTGTGTGATTACGTGAACGCTTATATGCATGCACGAGTAGACCGTATCATATAAAAGCTCAACATCTCCCGATTTTTAGTTTCTTGATATCCCCGCCCCAAATTATAAGTCATTCTAATTTTCTTTCGTTAATTGATACTCCCCGTGCTTAATTATAAGCCATTTTGACTTTCTTGAAGAATCAAAATATGTCAAGTTTATCAAAATTGATATTATAAAATAATAATATGTATGATATCAAATAAGTATTATTAGAATATTTATTAATTATGTTTATATAATATAATTGAAAAAGAATTTAAAAATTCTATTTATATAATATAATATTTTATGTCATAGGTCTTAATTTTATCAGATGTTTTGACTCTAATAAATTTATAAATGAGTTATAACTTGGGACGGAGACAGCAAGGTATCTTTGTTCCTCCGTGTCAGCTAGATATATTCATATGTCGAAATTAGAGAAATTTTATTAGCCCAAGCCCACACGTAAACACACATGTTGTTGGAGAGACAAAAATACCTGGGCTAAGCTCGTTAACTACTGAATATGTCGCCTTCAAAGGTGTTCATAGGGGTGGGGTTCGTGTAAGTGTGAGTGTGGATGCGTGTTGGCCGTTGTACCCTGTAATCTAAAAAAAACTACTGACTGTGCCGGCCGGCCCGGCCCTGTGCATGCCAAAACATTTTCTGCGTAGATAGGGCGACCGTCCGTTGTGTGCTTTGGGCAGCATACTCCACGAGATGAAATTCAAGTTTAATGGGCCGATTAATAATCATGGCAGAGGGATAAAAAAAAAAAAACTAAGTGGGCCATATGATTCTCCCGTATTCCCTCTCCGGCCTGTCGAATTTTGTTACACGGCAGACGGCAGGCACACCCTTTGTCGAGGCGATGAAACCAAATTAAAAGGGTCAACCACTAAAATCCTCTTGAAGAATCAATTCACACTTAAGAAGTTGTAAAAAAAAAATCACACTTAAGCGGCTGGTCGTCAACAACTCAACACACGAAGTACTGTACTTTGCATCGTAGAAAAACAGAGGGCGTCCACGTCTGACGGTTGGCGACCTGCTACTGCATGAATCCATCAACAGATCGACCAGATGGAGCAGGTGTCTTCTCTGACTCGATCTCTCTGCTAATGCATTCCCCTCTGGTCGCAGCGGCTGCGATGGTCAGCATCAGCACTCGCCAAATCAGAAGCTCTCCGTCCCTTGTTTTACAAGGAATCGCGTCAAAACTCTCGCCTAGTAGCTTCTTCCGTTTTACAACGACCTGTCGTCGACTACGTGAATGACGTGTGTGCTCCTGCGTCCTGCACACTGGAATTAATGGAACCCGCACCGCACGTCTCTCCGATCCGCCGCGCGAAGAAATTTCAGCGTTGCGTGCGGATTTACCAGCTTTGCGTGCCGAGGACCAAGGTGCGTAGCGTAGCGTAACTTTTCACCGCTGATGGGCGTCTGAGGTGAGGTCGCCGTCGCAATCGGCGCTCTGGTCGAGTCGACTAGATGACTGGGTCCGTCGTCGTCCCTCGTCGTCGTCCGTCGGTCGGGTCGTCGGGTACCTTTGCGCTGAGCTTCGTTGATCGTTGTCCCTGGTTGCGTTTACCGTTGGCCGTCGGTCTAGGTCCAGCTAAGCTTTCATGCATCTCCGGTCACCGCCGCCGTCGGCGAAACAGTAGTGGTACGTACCAGATTCACAGCCGTCTCCATTTTCCTGCAGTTGCAATGTCTGAGTGTGTGTGCGGCTGTGCCTTCATGCTTTTTCCTCTGCACTTGCTTTTTTCAGGTTGGAACGTTGCTGGCAGCACAGTGCAGAGAGGAAAACAGATCGCTTCTAGTAGGTGGGTGATGCTAACCATCCAGCCGTCCAGGTCCACTGGTTGCAGATCCGGGCACTGTCGTGTGTGTGTTGTGTCGTCAGCGAAATCCGTCAGTAGCTAGTAAATCCCACGGCTGCTTCTGCTTAAGCCCCGGCGGCTGATCGCTGAAAGTACAACATCGTAATCCATCCATAGGCTCCCTAATCCATCCACAAAGCACGCTTCACCCACAGATAATCCAGAATACCGAGACTGTGGGGCCGCCACATGCTCCACTTCCAAGGTTCCACGCGCGGGCCAGCCGCCTGCAACTGCAACTGCATGCGAGGCTGGAGCCGGCCGGCCAGACGCCGATCGGCCGGCTGGCTTGGAATGTAACCGAGCGATCGAGCCGATGTGGATTTCATGAAGTACGCGACAAGTAACGGAATTTAAGGTTTTTTTTTTTTGTTAGAAAGGGCGGCAAAAGCTTTACGCGCGATTTCTATTAGGCGAATAAAGAAAAAGCAAGTCTTGATTTCGGTTTTTGGCTGGAAACCGGGCGGAAAAAGCCAATACGATTGTGGAGAATGCCTCTACTCCACCCGCACATCCCAGTCTCAAGTCAACTCAACTCGGCACAACTAAGCGCCCCACCCAACTCGCTGCTGGTCGGATTGGGACATCGACACAAGCCTCAACACCACTCAACTTGGTCGAAATGACCCAACTATAGCAACTCAAACACAATTAACAACAACTTCCGGATGGGAGAAATAAACAAGGCGGCTACGCTCGGTTGGATTGGGTCATCAACACGAGCCTCCCCCTCCACAGCGGCCGGTCGGATTGGGGCGTCGACACCACTCCAAACCACCACCATCTGGGAGAGGAACCAAGCGGGCTATCGGAACTGCGCCGTCGTCGCCAACGCGCCACCACCCGAAGGCGTGCCCGCTGCAAGCCCATACAATACCAGAGATTCCTCCACCACGGGACTATCACCCTCGGCCGCGCACCCACGACCGTCGATCCCCGGCTCAAATGGCGTCGGCGGCAAACCCGTCAGCGGCACCATTGAACCACTGATCCACTGGCTACTACTGGCGTGGGGGCCTGCCTCCTCCCAACGCCTCACACTCTACTAATCCCGCGCCCGGGACTCGGATATTTTGAAAGCGCGAGAGCACCACATCCGCCCGGTCGGCACCGAGATCACCACCGCCATGCTGGCGTCAACTCCGGGCCTCTAGCACCCATGGACCCTCCGCCCTTGCACGCCAACCCATGGACCACGCACACCTTTGCGCTGCGGCGTAGACCCAACCGGGCCACCAACACTGCCACAGGCTGAGATGAGTCTCGGTGGCGGCGCCTCTAAGGAGAAGCGACACCAATGGCGCCGTCGTCGCTCGTCAAAAAATTGGACCGGGTTTTCACCCCAAGACTCCATGCGTAAGGCCCAGTGTTCCATAGTGGTGTCCCCAACGAGAAAAACGGCGTCCTAAGGGCGCCGCCACCACTATCACCAACATGAATGTCGGTGAAGGCTTTCGCGGATCCACACCGTACCCCTAACGCCGCGCTCTCGGACAAGCGCCGCCGCCGCCGCCATCTCCGCCCCGCACCTCGCGACGAAATGGCTTGGTACCTCCCCACCATGCCGCCCGCGGCACCACGAGAAGCGATACCGACCACAGGTGCACCCCAAATAAGCCACCACCAGCCCCACCGGCGGCGCCGGATCAACCGCAGATGTCGAGGAGAAGGAAGGGGAGCACCACCATCTCACCTCTGTCCCATTTGTCCGCATGCGGATGTCCGCCGGCATAGTTTCCGACCACCATGGCGAGAGGTGCCGGCCATGAGGCGCCCCACCGGGCCTCCCACGGCAAAGAAGAGCCACGCTACGCCCCTCGCGAACCGCCACCGCCCGTTCGCGCCGCCGTCCTACTGCGCGAGGGCCACACACATGCGCCAGCGCCCTAAAGCGCCCGACCCTCAACACCACCGACGCCCGGCACCACCACCATACCTCACCGCGCGCGCACCGGTCCACCATCACCAGCCGGTGCCAGCCCGACAAATGCGATTATCGCAAGCTGGCGCCGAAGAAGGCGAAACCAGCCACCCGACGCCGAAACCGCCCCCGGACGTCGTCTTTGCCCGACCTCCCAAAACCACGGAGAGCGGGGCCGCCGGACGGACGAGCCGAGCGGATCCGGCCCGGGGGCACGGATCCGGCACCCACCACACCGAATCGCGGATCCGGCCCGCGGGCCCTCGAGCGATGGCGGCCGGAGCCGCCCGTCGCCCGCCGGGGCTCGTGAAGTCAGCGGGGAAGACACTCCTCCACCCCACCACGCCTTTGCGGCCACTCCCGCACCACCACCACCCGGCGGATCCAGCCGGGCTCTCGAAACCGGTGGCCGGAGACCACAGCGCCCGCCATTCGATGCAGCCGCCCGGCATGGCCGCCGAGCACCGCCCGCCGCGGAGGAGCTCACACAGCCGGGCTGGGGACCTCGCCGCCGCCATCCTAGGAGGCCGCGGGCCTCCGGCGGCCACCTCGGCAGCGGCGAGGTGGAAGCGGGGGAGGAAGGTTTGGCGGCGGCTGGGGTTGCGCCCCGTGTCGCCTCATGCGGGGAGCGACGGGGGAGGAGAAGTTCATAACCAGCAACAGCAGCCAGCCGAGCTCCATTTGGCTGCTGCAAGTTGATGCAGGTGAAATGCATGCATGGTCAATGCCTCCCGGGCTGGCGATTTGGACTAGCTTCAATTCGCTGAGGGATAATCCATGCGTAGTTGCGTTCAAACCTCGCTCGGGTCGTAAACAAATTAGAATTTGCGCGGCTGGCTAGCTTTGGCACATGAGCAAAAAGAACGTGCGTGCAGACGTGTTCGGTTTCGTAACAACTCCCGGCCGGACTCCTCTGTCGCTCTCTCTCTCCGCTTTTCGGCTTTGCTCGAACCGAAATACTACTACGACGTACTGTACTTTTTACTTAAAAATATGAAAACAAGACGAAAATAAAAACATGCTGGAATATGGATGCATGCATGACTGGAAGAGGACACTTGCTTTTGGTTTACCTTTTGTTTTCAGACAATCAGACGGTTGCTTCCTCGCTTCGATCTGGAAGCTCACACTTGTGACAATCAGACGGAGGGTTTTCACTCACTCACGACATATCCGCATGCACTAGAGAGACACCAGACGCCGTTGGGAACTTGGGATTTGGGACAGGGACAACAAACGACGACCGAGATAGGCCGGTGCTGTCGAGACGTGTGGAGCTCGATGAATATATATTGCCTGCTCCTGCTGGCTTCGTCACGATCTATCTATCTACTACTATTGACGCCAGCCATTGGATAAAAGTGATACGTGTCGTGTCTTCCTTCTTAAACGTAGCGGGCGTGATCGATTTTACCCAGGCGAAGCTGTAGCACCGGCGCCGTGAACGCGCAAATCACCTCCCCTTTCTATGACGTGTGGGCCTGAACTCCAACATGTCAATGAAAGTCTATTTGTACTGCCACATCGCCAAAACCAGAAGCTAATACCACTAGAGGGGTTAAGTGTTGGAGAAGTTTATGGTGCTAAATATACATGGTTTTATACTTCAGGGGGTAGATTAGACACTGCAACAAAGGTTAGGGGTTTATGTAGAGTTTTTCCAATTAATTAATGTACTGAGTTCAAAACCCCGTCTTTTGGTTTCCCCTCAAAAATAAAATAACGGAGATTAGGTCTACTGCAGTTCCGCTAGCTCCTCAAAAAACTCTAGGTCCACACCGTCATAAGGGACATGCACATCTCTTACCTCTCACCTCATTGTACCTTATGTCCTCTAGTCGCTCGTTTTATACAATATAAGCTCCACCCATTGTGGCTATAAATCTGCTCTGCAACGTCATTAGCGTCTCGTCTTGTCGCGTTGTTTGAGTTGTCACCATCATGCCAACTGCCATTCGAGACCCACCTTTTTAAAACAATTCATATCTAACATAGGGCTGCTTTCAACCCTAAACCAAACTCTCTTAACCTCACTTGCTTCCTCGTAATTAAATAAACAAATGATCAATCCTAGCTTCTTCACCGCTAACACATGTTTTCTCATGCTCAAGTAGTAGACTAAACACGGATTATTCTTTGACTATCGTAAGGATCTATTTGGATGGACTATCTATGTTAGATTAGATGCTAAAAAGCTCTAGCATAACAATCTAGGTTACAAGCTACTTTGTGTACTATTTAAACACACAATTATAATAAAAAAGCTATTATAAATAGATCGTCCAACTATATTGCAACTAATAAAAGGTTTAGTTGATCCAAATGGGGCCAAAATTATTCTAATAAAAACATTGAATACATGTTTGGTGAAAAACTTGTCTACTTTTAGAGGCTGTTTTGGTAGCGCTTCTGGAATGGATCCTGGATCGCGGCGTTCTCGATTACCAAACGGGGTGGAAGGGATCTTGTCCACACGACCAAACTCCTTGTCCCACGATTCCCGCTCTCGGGAGCAAAATGAGATGCAGTGAGCCACAAAAAGTTTAGTCCGACTTCTCGACTGTGTGTATGTATCTTTCTTCTCCAAAACATCCTCCATTGGGTGAGGTGTGCCGCCACAAGGCTACGAAGGGCGTTGGGCGCCATTGCATGGAGCCACCAGGGGCTTCAGGCCACGGATCTTTAGAATGAAGCTAGAGGTGAGCAAGAATTCGCAAGCAGATTGTATAAGAATTGCATGGCCATGAAGACCTCGCGAGTGGAGTAGGACATAGGTAATAAGAAAACACTGAAAGAAAATTAAAGAAAAAAAAAATAGTAAGGCACGATGAGCATTTCATTATTTTTCCACCATGGAAGCCACGTTTCACCCGAACACAACTCCATCTCAACCATCGAAGCTATTAGTTGAACTAAAGTAAAATAAAACATTCCACACATTCCACTATTAAAGCGGAGCTATGTCGAGATGGAAGTTGTTTTACCAAACATACCACCAAAACAACTCCATCTCGACTGGTGAAGCTATTCGTGGAGGTAAAGTAATTTGAAAAAAGGCCTTGTGTAGTTACTCAAAAGTAATTTTGGAAGGTAACTAAACAAGGCCAAAGTTTCACTGATAAAGCAGTGCCCAGCCAAAACGTGACCGGTAGGATTCATGGTCATCCAAATCCAAGCCGAGGCGTTCTGGATCAAATTCGTTGCGTTCCAAGCCAGACAGGAGCCGAGCCGCGGCCCACGCTTCGTGCTCAGCCGAAGTGGCAACACAAGGCCGAAAAACCGGAAACGAAACTAGGCTGAAGCGCAATCCTCACCAAGCACGCGCGCGCTTTTATCTACGAAAACTGCTATTTATGGAGGCCTCACGCGCGACCCTCCACCCACCGATCACACAATCCCGAGGCCGCCCCCAGAGAGCAGGGCAGGGCAGGGCACGCTTCTCCCAAACCCACCACCACAAGTCCACCACAGCACTACTCCGTCCAGGCGGAATTCACTCCACGGCACCGCGACGCGGGACGCCAAGGCAATAACGCCAGCGGCCAGGGGCTAGGAGGAGGCGTCGGTGTCGGCGGAGGAGCAGAGGGACGGCGGCATGGGGGTGTTGCGGAGCACGCAGAGCCTGGAGGCCGAGGTGGAGGAGATGCGCGCCGCGCTGCTGCTCAACGGCGGGTGGGCGTGGAGGCCCGGCGGCGGCGGGGGCGCGGGAGCCAAGCGCGCGGCCCGCGCCGCGGAGCCCGCCGGCGCGGAGGCGCGCACCGTGTGCGTCACGGGGGCACGTCCTTCCTCGGCTTCGCCGTCGTCGACCGCCTGCTCCGCCACGGCTACGACGTCCGCCTCGCCATCGAGACGCAAGGTCAGTTACCTTATTCCCTCCCTCCACAGATGATTTGGGGCCTGCTTCGATCGGCAGTGAGAATCGGGATGCGTTTCTCGGCTCCTCTGATTTCATTTCGCGCGCGGTGGGACGTCTCCGGAGTTGTTGCGGTTGCCGCACCCTGTTTCTGAATTCTGAAAGCTATCTTCGCGGATGATTGGAAATGCGAACCGCTCCTCCCTGGTCCCTCTTCCTCCCTGCGATGTTGCGGTTCTACTCTTTTGATTTGATTTCATTTAAAGTGGTCAGAATTTCGCGGCGATTTCCTTCTCGGGCACGAGATGTCGAGCAATTTTCAGTTAAGTTTCGTAATGTGCACGTTTTGTCGGGCGTTCAGAAACGCGGTAAGAAATTAGGTTAGATTCAGAGTAAAAACTTACTAGAACGTCCCTGCTGAGTTAAGAGGTTTATTAAATCTTCTTCTAGATTCTATATCCGGATGCTTGTAGCTGGGTGACCGTCGTGGAGTTGTCCTTTTGTTCTTCTCTTGTTTTCTATATCCGGATGCTTCGGTCATGCATGGTGCGTTGCCTGGTAGTGGGTTGGTGAAAACTACCCACTGTTTGTTCAGAAAGAGAATTTCCCACTCGAGGTTTCGTCTACAAGGCTACAATCCTGAGAAACCTTTCGGCGATTTATCGCCGTTCATTCAACTCTACCTGGCATAGAGTTTAGAGGGTCTATTACAGTTTGTACGAGTGATGGCTAATGCCACAATGCCTCCACGTTTTCTGATACGCAACAATGGTTTGTTGGCACAAGTTATTCCAGGCCATTAATTTTTGGACCCAATGGGATCACCAGAAGTACAAAAGTGATGTGTGCCTCAATGCTGACCCCTCGTATTAGTACAGTTTTCTGCTTCCATTATGCAGTCTTAGTTGAACATTGATCGTAGTTGGTTGCTTGGTCCACGCTGTATGGACACGTCACTTTCAGGCTAGTTGATAACTTGATAGTTCACCAGTGAAATTTTGTTGAACTAGAGAAAATTTGCATAGCCCTTTGCCCTTATGATCAAATCGAACATGTCACTCTCTTTGGATGGCAAGAGGCCAAAGTCACGCAAAATAGATGTCCCATTTTTTTCTCCCACCAGTTCACCCCTTTCCAGGTCATGCCTTGTTTCTTTAGGGCCCGTTTAAAAACACAGTAATTTCACAGAAAAAACAAAAAGTGGTCATCAACTGTTGGCCCCAGTATGGGAAAATAATATTTCCAACATGATTACTTTGAGGTGTGTAGATGCAGTTTTCAACTTTTTGAGGTGTAACCATAGCCTGCATGTGTTTGTGTTCTTATCAAAAATCTTGTCAGCAACAATGTGACATGAGAAAAAAAAAAACTTTATTTACTCCATATAATGCTCAGCCAGATAATGACTTACAAGTTCAAAATTGGGCCTCTTAAACAGAAATTAACAACTGAAATTTCCATTTGCGGTTTCAAAGGTTTCTCTGTTATTATTAGGGACAGTAGGTTATCGTGAAACCATTGCCTCAAAGTCAATGTTTTCATGAACTGGAACATTCCTGTTGCAAATTTGGTCTTACTGAACTTTCTTTCAAATCAAATTAGCTATTTATGAGGTTTATTTGTTTATTTTATTTTATTGCTATCGCAGAGGACCTTGACAAGCTGCGGGAGATGGAGATGTTTGGGGAGAATGGCAGGGACGGGGTCTGGACTGTGATCGCAAATGTGATGGACCCAGAGAGCTTGCATGAAGCTTTTGACGGCTGTGTTGGCGTCTTCCACACCTCGTCACTTGTGGATCCTGGGGGCATCTCCGGTTACACGGTGAGCTACTCAACCTGTATTGGTTTCATCCTATATTTGCTCAGCATATAATTCTTTAAGCAGAAAATTCTGCCACAAAAGTCATACTTGCAAAGGTAGGCCTGATGATAAATTTTCTCCTATTTTGTTTCTATGTAAAACAAGTATAGTTCTGTCTTGTACTTTTATATTCCTGCTTCTTAGTGTGTTTTTTTTGAGGAAAAACAGGAGGGGCGCGCACCCCTACTGTGCTTTTATTGAATGCTTCTTAGTGTGTTGTAAGACAGAAGTACTTGTCTTACTCTTTTAGAGGAATAGTAGAGATGCACATTATGGAGCATGTAGGTGCCAACTTAATTGATAGACAAAATTAATTTATTAATAGAATTGTAGGCACTAATGTTAAAAGTCTTAAATTGATAAGAACAAGACAAAAAGGCTTATTCATGAGTCATGGATAAAAACCAGTTGGTCCATGAAAGTGAGATTTAAAATTCAGGTCTAATATGTTTTTATTGGAATGGAACAACCATGCTAAAATTTTGAAGACCAGGAAAAACAGGTTCTGATATGTTTAAATAACACACTATGTCCAGTAAGGTTTACAGTATAAAATATGAACCAAGGATGGCACTCACATCTTAGAATGATCCTGTGAAAACTGAGGCCATGCGTAATCTGCGGAGCATGTAACTAGAAGCTTCCTTACTTCCGGTTTGAGAGCAGAAGAGTCCGAAAATTTTCTTGATATAGGAACGCTGACCACTAATTAAATAGGCTTTGGTTGGCAAGATGCTCGCCTCTGATGGTGAATCCTACCATCAACCATTGACTTTAAACTTCCTGAGACTACAGCAGTTTGATTTGCACAAGGCTTTGAGTGTCTGGAGTTTTGGCCTCTAGTGGTGCTACTATCTGATAACCAGCCTGATGTTGTGGTAGGTGAATGTTTAACAACTCCAAATATACACCTGGACGCTGGAAATTAAATGGTTGCGAGTTTATTGTTATGTTTCTTGTGCAAGTGTATATAGGTGTTCCAGTTTAACTATCAGATCCACTCAGTTTGGTATCATGGAGACTTCATTAGACACGTCTGATGTTGCCTTGGCTTGCCTTACTTTATTAGCTTCGTCATAGATATGGATGCAACTATTTCTTTATGCATGTCACACATCTCTATATATTTATGGTTTGGAATCATGTTCCGAAACATCTTTCTGGCATACCGCGCCATCGGTTGAATGTGATTCAAAAGGATCGGTTGAAGACAAAGTTTATATGGTCTTAGCCTGGTATATATATGTAGCCTCCTGTGGCAATATATAAGGTGGTGATCTACTTAGTATCATTTGAACGTAAACATGAAAGGCATCTAATTGTTCTTTTGGTTGCAGTAGAAAGTTCTTCCAGTTGACAAACAGTATGAACATCTGGGCATGCCTCCCCTTTTCAGCTGTAGTAGTTAACAGTGCCCTCTCTGAATAGCTTTTAAGTCAAGAATGACTGAATATCGAACCCAATAGTTAGGTGATCCACTTTTTGTCGTACCTTTTGTCATTCCTTACCAAATCGATTTTACTTTTGTAGGTGCAATTTTCAATATGCCACTTAAATTGTTTGTATAAACGTGAAATAAAGATTGACATTTGCATTTACATTTCCGTGAGCCCAGTGATGATGTTGATTTCTCTGCACACATGAACTTGCTAGTTGCTACTATGCATTAGCATATACATAATGCATACACAACTAGATAAGCACAATGATTATCCCCATAATCAGGATCCATCGAGCAAGTGTTGATGCCATGATTGCTAGTTGGGAGGTCACAATCACTTTTTTGTCAACATGGATGATGGACCCATATAGGACATTAATATGCCAACCAGCACCATCAGTTTCAACTGCAACAATAAAAACATTACTTGGCATGAGGCTGTGTCTAGTAATTCATTTGCACTTGCTAGAGATAGTAATGGCAAATTTAACATTGAGAATACCTAAGAATAATATCCGCTCCTGGGACAAAGCAAAGGGAATGAATGCACTACATTTGAAAAAATACCCAAAAATGTTGTATTTCCATTAAGAGAAAAAAGGTGTGTAGTAAAGTATTTTACCATTTACATACTTCATATATTGTTGTATCTTCAAGAGCCATAATGAATTAACTCTGATGTAAAATAAGTGCCTTACGTGTGAATTTCAATTTTGATAGAAACACATGGCACGCCTGGAAGCAAAGCAGCAGAGCTGGTGGTGGAAGCATGTGTGAGGGCAGAGTCCGTGAGAAAGTGCGTTCTCACCTCGTCGCTGTTGGCATGTGTGTGGAGGCAAAACTACGCTTATGACCACCGCTTCCCAACCACAATTGATGAGAATTGTTGGAGCGATGAGAGCTTCTGCCGTGACAACAAGGTGGGTTACTATAAGAACATATAGCTAAACCACAAGTGTATTAAGCAACACCACATCTTTTGTGGCTACGTACAGCCTAGAGAATGCATGAAGAATCAGTCCATCATATTTCTATGGAACACGATAGCAGAATTTTTAAGCCTGGAGCCTAAACATTTTGCAGCTGTGGTTGTCACTTGGCAAGACGATGGCGGAAAAGGCGGCATGGAGGGCAGCACGGGGAACAGACCTGAAGCTAGTGACCATATGCCCTGCACTTGTGACCGGGCCTGGATTCCGGAGGCGGAACCCAACTCCATCCATTGCCTACCTCAAAGGTCTCCTACTCTCAACAACTATCTTGACTGGCCAGATCGATCAATAGCATCCCTTGATGGCCATAGAAAATTCAAGCTCACCACTTCTGCATCTGTGCGTGCACAGGAGCGCATGCCATGCTCGCCGAAGGCCTGCTGGCGACGGCGAACGTGGAAAGGGTGGCGGAAGCGCACGTCCGCGTGTACGAGGAGATGAGCGACATGGCCGGGGGCCGGTACATCTGCTACGACCACGTGGTCCGACGAGGCGAGGAGTTCGCGGAGCTGCAGCGGCAGCTGGGGCTCCCGGGCAGGGTTCCCGTGACGCCCGACGACGACGACCGGCCGCCGCGGTTCCAGCTCTGCAACCGGAAGCTGGCGGCGCTGATGTCCGCGCGGCGGAGGTGCACCTACGATGCCTACTTCCCGTGTTGTACGAGTGAAAATGGTGAGGTGTTGTCTGATGGTAGAGGAGGAGAGCTGCTGATGCTGGAGTGTGTATGACCTTGTACATAGCGTTGATTGCATCAATAAAGCTTTCTACTCGGTACGTAGTAGAATGTGTCGCAGAGGTAATTGGGGCCTGGCAAACCGATTGCGGTAGCACAGAACAGAATGGCAGCACGAGTGACACGTCACAACGGACATCAGAAGCAGACCAGCAAATTTTGGGCGAACAGACCAGAAAAGCAACGGTAAGAAAAACAGAGGTAATCGAGAGGACTCAGGAGATCCAATTCGGAGGTGAATGAGAATTTGTAAGAGGAATCATCGTTGCATCACACATCAGATAAAACATTTTCCTGTCCGTCTGGTGCAGCAGACTCAACGCGGAAAGGAAAATATAGCATGGATTTAGAAAAAAAATGAAATCAGTTTCACATTTTTCTAACCTCTATATAAACCATTTTTATGAATTTAAAATAACCATATTTTAGGATTTTATTTTTTAAAATTTATTTGGAAAAAACTATTTATAATCTGATTTATTATTTTAAAATTATCAATGTAGTTCACTGGTGAAACGTTAGACTAACTGGTTCTAAAAAATAAACGCTTTACACGTATTTTTTTATAAGAACGCTTTTACAAGTAGGAGGACTAAAATCCAACTTTTATACTTGCAAAAATCAAACTTTGTGAGAAGTGGAAGAAGAAACAACTTTTCACAAACCTCTTTCCGACCTGGCCCAATGGACCTTAACGTGGCAAGAGAGATGCAAGATTCTAATGGGCCAGACCCCTTTTGCGATTCCTCCGCCGCTCCGCGCACCTACGCATTTCGTCGAGCACCTTGGAGAACGCGGCGGCCGACGCGTGGCCGGCTGCCTAGTAGATGGTAAGGATTAAGGAAACTTCTCAGCGCAGTTGATGCCTCCCGCGGTCCACTGTGGTCCCCCATGTCGTCCATGTCGTCCTATCTGCCACTGTGCCGGCTCTCCACAGACCACAATCCATACCACCGCTGTTCGCGTCGGCTTCAGCCAGCCGGTACTACTAGCTTCGCTACCGGTTAGTTTCCTCTCCCTGCGGTTTGTTCTAGATCTCTCAGCATGAAACATTGCATCAATGCATCAAGCGAAAGGAGGTTTAGGTTTATGTTTCAGTTCAGTCCCTGAGTTGCCACTCTGACACCCATACCGAACAAGGGATAGCTGGATCTGTCACCTAGCGATAGCTGCATCTGAAGCGCGATCAGGCTTTGCTACTTCCGTAGTTATTTGTTTACGGAGGATTCATCCAATGTCGCTGTTACCCTGAATTATTCCATACATGACGCATCACTGGAAAATGGAGACACTTTGCAAACACTACCTTTGTATCAACTATCAAGAGGGGAATTGGTACGTGCCAAGGAAGAAGCCACATTCTGATTCCTGACAGTAGCTGCCTATATATGCACTATGCACAGTAGCAGAGAATCATGCAAAGGGGTCGGAAGAATCACGACGACCGCCTTAACTGATGAACACCGCAACACTAATTCATGGATGGATCGGCGTTTCAGCAAAGATCACCATCAGACAGCACGCTGTTCCCTGCTGGTTTGCCGATCTGCAGGCAAGATATGGGAGGCACAGTGGGGGTGTAGAGCTCTCCAAACGCCTGCCAGCAGAAAGGGTTGTAGAGGTGGTACTGTGGCACTAGCAGGGGCTTGAGTTGTATCCCGGTGAGAGTGATCTCCGAACAAGGCGAGCTGTCGCTGCACGCCAAGTGGGCGGGTTTGATCGTGAAGGTGCCCCTGATGTTCTCGTACTGAACGCCTGAAACGGCCACCGCCGATGTCTGGTTCCTGCACGTCGTTTTGTCGCAGTAGAATTGGTCTATTATGATAGGTGTCTGCACTTCTGAAACCTGTATGTTTGAGAACCTGATCCCCTGGACCAGCCCTGAACCGCCCTGCATCAAGATGACACCGTGTTTAGCCCTGGATCTGGATGGATGGTTATCTGGAGGGGTCGGGTTCTGCTTACCTGCCAAGTCTTGATTCTGACACCCGTCATTGTTCTGAACATTTTAACATCTCTTACGGTGATGTTGGATACACATGCTTTTGTGTTGTACCTTCCTAGACCACCAATGCTGATCCCATGCCCTGGTCCACAGTTCACGTTATGTATGTTGACATCACTGCATCCTGTCTGTATGGAAATACAATCATCACCTGCATTGCACATGCACAAAATTTCGTGTTAATAGCAGGTTTTACTTTTGGAAACCAGTTAAACTCCAGCTCGTATTAGTGTTATTGATATTTCTCTGTTACTCCTGAATCTTGCTCTTTTTTTATAAATAAATTCTGCAGTTATCTGATGTGGTTAGCAGAACATGTCAATATAGTACATCAGGTGCCTTTTGAACTAAATTTCTTGTGAACTTGTTTACTGAGCACAAAAGGGCTCCGTTGTATTGGGGCTGGGGTCCTGAGTTCTGTAAGCATTACCGCAAGCCAGATTAGTGTGGTGAATGTTGACTTCTTTGGAGTTTTGCAGGTGTATTCCATCAGTGTTGGGACTATTCTCAGGGGAAGAGATGGTCAAGTCATGAACCATGACTCCTTGGCAGCTATCGAACTTGAGATGGCACTGGGAGCTGTTGACAATCGTTATCCCAGTTACTGTGACATTGGAACTCCCATAAAACCTCAGCGCCTGCATCAAAGTATGCAAACGTTTTATATGCAATTACGCAAATGTTCAAGTGCTTAAGTAATAGTATGCTTACCGTAGGTTTAATCTGCGGCATCTTGTCTAGCTCCACATAATACTGTTGGAAAGCATCAAGGTAAGCAATTGAAATCATTTTCAGTTTTCTATAAGCAGGATGTTGTTAGATGGTCAGGTC
Organism: Hyparrhenia diplandra; assembly: GCA_015847255.1. Taxonomy (NCBI): domain Eukaryota; kingdom Viridiplantae; phylum Streptophyta; class Magnoliopsida; order Poales; family Poaceae; genus Hyparrhenia; species Hyparrhenia diplandra. Next base: position 95,586 of record JADLZK010012456.1, on the reverse strand, counting down.
TTACTGCATCGTCGCTGTCATCTTCATTTGGATCTGAATATGTCCACCACTCTTGCCCCCTACCATTTATGACACCACTGCCTTGAATTGCTATTCCACTTAGCTTTGTGAATTCAAGCCATTGAAGCAAACCGGATCCCCACACTCTTGCACTGGTTTGAGCTAATATAGTTCCATCTAGCTGAAAAATTAGAACATGTCATTTGATACCAGTAATCCTGCTTGTTTAGTTTGTCCTTCAGTTTGATGTTTTTTTGTTGCATAAGTTGCTGACTGGATATAACAGTATCAGGAAATTGATCTGATATAGAGTGTTTTGATATACATCCATTTTTCTGTAGTTAGTCTTACACTGAGAACATATTAGCTAGTTTCAGGCCAAGTAGTGTGGTTCAGCCAGGAATTCTGACACATGCCTATGTTTTCAAATCATGTAAGGACACGCATTAGAGTTAGAAGTAGATTTACCTGGAATAAAATATTTGGTTTACAGTAAGGCCCAGAGAATGAGATTGGGCCCACAACAAACTCATGTTCAGATGGTACAAGAACTGTAGATGCCTCCACCTTGCATGCTGCTGCCCATGCTGCTTCAAAGGCCTGTAAAAATAGCCAATAATTCAGTTAACCTTTTGGGGAAGGGCACTTCTGCCATCGTATCATTAATGGTGAACCCATGTATCAGCACATCTGCACGAGACATAACTCCTTGCTCTAAATGGACAAAGAAAGAAATATTACTTTAGGTTATAAAATGAGGGTAGTTTCACATAATCTACTTTGGTTGGTCATAAAAGATACTCTTGAAAATGCAAGGAAACAACTAACAAGAATTGATGAGAATCAATCTCCTTACTGAATTTGAGGATCGTCATATAATTGGAAATGGCATCTTTACGCATTATTCTGGACTACATTTTATTTGGGAATCCAGGCACATACAGTTCTACAGCTATCAGAAGCTTGTACTCTTGTGGACCATTCATCTACATGATTTCCATGTTTTATTCCCAAATAAAATGTAGTCCACACCATTCTTCTCCTTTCCAGAAATGCACCCAATCATAATGAGAAAAGACAACCTATGCACAAAAACCAAATCTAGGTTCTGGCACCATATGCACCTGTGCTATCATGTGAAACTCTAACCTTTAAGACCAAATGGTTTTCAGCATTTTCCAAAGGCTAATGCACTGAGATTAAAAAAAAAAGTGTCGCCATTTTTTTCTAAAGAAACAGGAACCTCTCGGCGATCATGTCCTGAAGTGAGTTTGCTGAGAACATATGGTAGCATTTTTTCCAAAAAAAAAAAAAAAAAAAAAAAAAGAAAATTAACTTTCTGCACGAAATGTGATCAGCGCAAACGAATGTCAGTAGCTGAGTGCTTATCTGAAATTCCAATACTAGGTGCATTCTAGAATTGAACTTCAAATATTGGGGTGGTACTTGGTTGGTAGCAATGTGTTTGCTAATGGAAATAAGTGGAGCATTTGAGGATACTAACTGCAAAAATGGAACTGAATATACCATGATGCTAGCAGGGAAAAAAAATAATCTAACTCAGAATATATAGCCATTTGATTTGAGGATACTATCTGTAAAAACGAAACTGAATATAACAGGATGCCAAACTCTTCTTCTTAAATACAAAGATGCGCAAATCTTTTACGTATTCGAGAAAAAAATATACCAGGATGCCAGGGAAAAAAAAATGTGGTGTGACTCAGAATATAAGAATGGAAGCAGAGGATTTTGATCGAAGTCAGTAATGGTGACCTGAGTATCATCAGTAACTCCATCACCCTTGGCTCCAAAGTCCACCACGCTGAAGACTGAATCCTGTGATGATGGCGCTGCAGGTGGTGAAGGTGTCGACGGTGCGGGCTGCAACGGCGGCGGCGGCTGCTGCAGTGGGTATCCATACCCGCCGCCGCCAGGTGCCGCCGGCATTGCTGGAGCCTGGCCCTGGCTTCCATTGCCCGGGCTAACAGGTGCGGTCGGAGGGCTGGTCTGGTATGGACTCTGACTACTACTCCCTTTGCCGTTCTGCTTGTGGGAACCGCTGCTGCTGCTACTCTTGGCTTTCCCTTTCCTCCTCAACGCAGAGGTGGACGCTGCTCTGCTGCTTCGCTTCCAACTCCAACGCTTGCCGCTTCTCGCAGAACATTGATGAACACCGGAGCAGAGAAGGAGCAGGAGCAGGAGCAGCAGGAAGGTGAGAACTTTTAGCCTCGGCATCATGTCTTCTGCTGGCGGTTGTAACTTTGCGTCGTCTATCTCCTATATATTCAGACAGCAGGCTTTAGAGGAGTTTATGTCTGTATGTGTGTGTGTGGAAGGAAATGCAAGAAGGGGTCGGGGTATCCAGAATATGTGGTGGCTTTGAGTTTGAGGAGGGAAAGGTTTAAATAACGGGAGCTTCATTTCATGGCCGTCGTCGTCCCTCCCTCCCTCCCTGCTTCAGCATTCAGCAAGGGTGAGTGAAAGAAGGAAATGGCCTTGGGACCAACCGTCACGTAGTCACGTGCATCTGTGTGTGGGGAGCATTGCATTGGCTCGTAACAGCATCACAGAGAATTGAAGGTATCGTCTTTGTGTTCCTTTTGGAACTTTAGTGCATGAACATGTCACAGTTTTATCCCCCTCGCGGTTCCTCCTTTACCGCCGTCTGTCTTTTCGTGAGAATCGGTTGGTTGGAGTTGGAGGAAGGAAGGAATCATCTTCACCAGCAGGGACGGCAATGGCTGTCGCCACTTGCCCAAGCCTGGAAAAAACTAGACAAGGCGGCAGGCTTACCTGTACTCGTACTGCTGGTGGCGGTTCACGGGCGAAGGAAGTCGAATGTCTGTATGCTGTACCGTCCGTCCGTTGGAATCGTTTGCCACCTGCTGGCTCGCTGCCATATAGCCCGTCTCTACAATTTTAGCCCAAGTAAGCATATGACCCATTAATTTAGCCCATATAAGCATTTGAGTATATATATATTCCTGAACTCTATTGTATTGTTCATTAATTTGGCCCATATAGCTTAGTATTTGGCCCATATAAGCATACGAGTATATAATATAGCCCATGAACTCGAGTGTATTCGCGGGTATGGATTACCCATCAGGTAAAAATTACCCGTCGGGTACGGGTATGGAATGAAATCAGTATCATGTGCTTTCGCGGGTAACCCGACGGGTATGGATTTGACCTGGCGGGTACGGGTATGGATGACTAGTATCCATCGGGTACATACCCGTTGCCATTGTGACTCGCTGGTATTTTAGTCTGATGGATGGATGACTCGATGTGTATGCATCCCCTTGTTTAGATACACCCTAAATTCAATTTTTCACTGTATCTCCGTCACATCAATTTTTTACGCATGTATTGAACATTAAATATTGATAAATTAAATAACTAATTGCATAGTTAGTTATAAATTACGAGACGAATCTTTTGAGCCTAGCTAGCCCATGATTGGACAATATTTTCCAAATACAAACGAAAAATGCTATAGGAGTTCGAGTTGAAAAAAAAAATGCAATCTAAACAAGGCACAGTTAGGGTTCGTCTTGTAGGGGCATCGCGGCACGCAATTGCTGGAGCACACTACGAATTGGGTTCGGCGGCGTCCTTCCATGGTGAGTTAGCACACTACGAATTGGGTTCGGCGGCGTCCTTCCATGGTGAGTTGCTGACAAGGTTGAGTTTCATTTTTCCCAGAGCCAGAGGCTGCATAGATTGTTGGCAATTTGATTAACATATTATATGTGTACATGGTTGTTTGTATTAGGCTGGTATATGCATTATACAGGCGAGGAGATGTTGGTTCTATGGTTGATTGCAATTGCAAAGACCAAGCTCAGGCCGGGGTCCCTCCAAGGGGGCGTGGACATGGAATGATGCCGCCTGCTGACAAGGTCTAGGGACAAGTGGACGTCGGACTCGTAAAGTTTGATCGTGCCGGTGATGTGTGTGCACGGCTTGGAACTTGGATGAGAGCATCGTCTCGTCGCCGTTGTTTCTTCCTTTCATGGGTCGTTGTTCGTTAGCAGAGTGGTATAGTGTTAGTACTTCCCATGATTGTGGCACGTCAACTGACGACCGTGTAAAATGGTAGTTGATGCAGTATAGTACAAGTAGTAGCACAACGTTACGAGCTCACAATCACATTTTTAACCTCTACAAGGCGGCTAGACTTTCCCTGCTCTGGGGGTATCCACGATAGCAAATTCGTTTTTATCCTTTCGATCCGGCTTTGCACGGTTAGATCTGATTTACTGTACTGTTAATCTTTGTCCGGCTCTAATTAATGCGTTGCCTGCACCTGTTCCTACGATCCGGATAAAAAAAGGCACGGCCCGGCCTCCTATCCACCAAAAATATCGTCTCCCCTCTTCTCCCATCGCGGTAAAAAAAAAAAGAAAAGAAAAACCGCGCCTCTCGATCTCCGCCTCGCCGGATCTGGCGCCCAGTGGGGACAGCCGGGCGACGCGGCGCGCCTCCACCTTCGCCTCCATCTCCACCTCCCTCTCCGGCTCGCCACTCCCGCTCCCCCTCGATCTGTCTCGGCCGATGTGGCGGCGCGGTGCCCGCACCGGGCCCACGGCCGGGACGACGCCGCGCGCCGGTGCCTCTGCCTCCTCCTCCGCCTCCCTCTCGGCTCCTCCGCTCCCTCTCCTCCGCGTGATGTACTTGCTCAAGGTGGTGGCCGCGGCCGCTGCTGTCCCCTCGCCCCCTCACGTGGTCTCCTACCGCACGGCACTCGCCGCGCCCCGCCCGATAAATCCGTCGCTCGCTGGTTTGCTCTCTCACGCTTTCCCGCTCTCTCTTTTACTGCGTGCGGTGAATCGCCATGTGCCGTTGTATGGCTTTGCGATTTGGAGGCAATCCAACAGGCCAAGGTCGGTTTGACCACGATCTATTCTTCTTCTACTTTCTTTTTTCTTTTACCCCTCCAGTTTGGTGGGGATTCGTCTGGATCTTGGGAGTACCTACATGTTATCGTACATATCTGAGGACATGACTGTGTCTATGGCATTTGTTTGGTTTCTTAGTACACTACAGTGCTCATAATTTTGTGGCTTATATATTGGAGGACATCACCATATGCCAATGGTAATTGTTTCTTCCATACTGAATTGTGGTGCTCATGATTTTGGTCATGTCCAATGATGAGTACACTTTCCTCTTGCTGCTAGATTCATTTGAGAGAATAGGGTGGTGCTGTGATGAATACACAATGTAAATGTTTAATGTTTGATGCAGCGATCATGGGCTGCTGCTCCACAATTTACACCTCTTTCTTTCCATACATAACTGAGGCAATGTTCATGAGCTATGATGATTTTTTTTCTTTCGCATCTATCTATGTGTTCATAATTGAGGAAGTGATCTTGAGAAAAAACTACTATGATTGGGCTACCCTTTCCCTGCTCTGGGGGTATCCACGGTAGCAAATTCGTTTTTATCCTTTGGATCCGGCTCTTGATGGTGAGATCTGATTTACCGCACTGTTAACATTTGTCTTGCTGTAATAAATATGTTACCTACTTCTCTCATTCTCATTTTTTGTCCTAATATGATCATTGCCTTTGTTTTGTGCTCATCCTTGCTTATGATCATTGCATGTGATGTTAATAGCACACAACTGTGCAATATGAGATCCTTATTGCCCGTGAAGTGATAAATATATTCTTCTACCATTGTCTCTTATCACTGGTTTTGAAGTCAAGCTGAACACTTTGGTTCTGAGCACACGCCCTATTCCCACAAATAGCATTGTCAGTCACTTTGCCTGTGTCGGTTGGTTTTGACTTTTGAGTCAAACAAATGGAGGTTTTAACTCTTCAAAATAAATGATGATGGTGGAGGGTTCCCCGGAGGTGAAGTGAGATCATGAAATCGATGTATGTACTGCTCACTAATTCAGTTAGTTTGTGCTCGGTTTGTTTGATTGGTTATTTGTAGTTGTTCAAATTTGTCTTTATGCGATATTTAGGATGTCTAGATAGTAGTATGGTTGGTAAGATGTTTTCCCTTAAAAAACTTTCTTCCCCGCCAATAGTGGATTATCGGTCAAGTTATTTACTGAAGTGAATTAATCTCACTTGACACTTTAACATCGGGCAACATCTTCTTTATTGAAGAGTCGGCTGCATTTTATTTACTTAAAGGAGTTCCAAAGACTACTCTACCCATTAGAGTGTAACAACGTAACTATTCGTGCATCTTAGAGTAGCCCATCTGTCAACATGCCTTTAAGCTCCGAGTTGATGAACAAATGATGATTGACAAGTTACCGAGATCCGTAACAATCCTGTCTTCATTGAAAAATAGATCTTGCCTTCCTCATCAAGTTGCAACAAAAAAACAAAGCTTCTAAAAACATGTTGTTTTGCATATCGATTAATGTTGTTTTGCCTCATGTTCTCGATCTTTTGGTTCTCTTCTTTGGGATTTCAGGTGCAGCTATGTTCGCCGGTGTTCTCTCAGCTTCGGTTGGAGTACACCGCAACCTCGGTCCGTGAGGTGTCATGTTCATTAGTTCCTTCTGTTCTCTTCTTCTCGCGACTTGGTAAACTATGACAAGTAAGATTCCTATGTGCGGGTTTTGGATTTCAAAAACAGGATGATGTTGGACAACTTCACAAAGGGGAAAGTGAAGATTCTCGAATGGAAGGTGTGTGCTTCTCTCTATTAGCTTGCATTTACATAAAGTTAACATAATTAATGACTAGATATCTGAAGGTGTCCATATACAATTGCTCGATGTCATGTGTACATTTAAGTAAGCAAGATATCTATTTGTGTGCTTTTCCCCTTTTTCTTTGAGTTAGCTACAAATGAATTCTATTGTCACCACAGTGATGATGGTCTGCTTTGTTAGTGTTCAAAGGAAAGGGTTGGAGCGTGGAGAGGGTGACAGAAATTTCAGTTGTCCATGTAGGCTTCTCCATGCCCTTTCATGCTTGGTAGAATATAGAAAAGGCATCCCTTTTGTATTAGTTAAATATTCTACCAAGCATGAATTTGCAACAATTACCATAATATTTAATAGAGTTATGACACGAGCATGCTCAACAAAATTAGTGAAAATTAATAGAAAATTATAGCATAACTCATAACAAAAGGAAGAGGCTTTCTTTTTTTCTGTTTATCTTTCTTGAATCTTTTAAATTTAATAGAATATGAGCAAATGTTACTCGTTTCCTTATCTTCCATCCTATAAGAGAGCTCCCAGCTAATGATCGACTCCTATGCCTCAAAGGTGTTGTACCTACTGTTTCCAGACTGACACTAAGAATATCTGCAACTTCGGCATTCTTTAAAACGTGACTTATTGGATGAATTGATAGATTCTGATCATGTTACCCCCCTTCAGCCAGATAGGTTTCCCAAGAAGATTGCCAACTATGACTATTTCGAAAGAGTAAACACAAGTTGCGTCCTACATCGATATCGACACGTTAGGCATCACGGCTACAATTATTTTTATTTCAAGAGTAACATCGGGTTGTTACCAACAACTGCTATAACGATTCCATATGCCCATAGATAGAGATAGCCTTCCTTCTGATCTCTCATATTTACATGATTTGTTCATGCTTTACATAAGAACCTTACAAAACTCATTGGAATATTCCTTCACTATGTGTGTAATATTATGGTGCGAGATCACTCAAATATAGGACTTTGCCCGCATGTAACAATTTCCGCAACTAACTGCATATGCGCGCGGTAGTGCTGCAACAACATGCATCCTAATTTGGTTAATACTAATTCTATATTTATAAAAAGTGTCTTCCTTCATATATAATCTGTAATCTTGGTTTACGTCTTTGTTGCCTTAGTACACTACTGTTGGAAAGTGGTGTCTCTATTGCGATCCCATATGATGTTTGTCCAACGACTCACTAATTCACTATTAGAACCATCTGAATGTTAAAAGGTATCCCTCTTCCTTGCCTTTGCTCCTTTGTTTTTCCACGAATTGGGCCACTTCTTTTTGTTTTCTATTGATTTAGTTTTCCAAGGCTTCAGCTAATAACGGGAGAAATTTTCTTCCTCTTTATTGAACTGGAAACTGAATCTTGAGGTTATAGGAAAATTTGCGATGACTATGGCATAGGAAGGCGAGACGGAATTTTTTTTTTTTGGTTCTCGCATTAAGGTTCACCTAGCCTAAAAATGTTGTTCTTTAATCTACCTCAAGACTGTTTGATTACTCTTCCTCCCAAATCCGAAATGTATTGTTTAGTCCAATATGGTTCCCTTTAATCCTATGTATACATACATGTTTTCATCCTCTCTCCGATTAATCGACGACAAGTTCTTCACAAATCAAGAGTCATTACATGGCAATAGTAGTGCTCAAACCATGGTTGTTTAGAGCATCTCAAACAATTTTTATGCTCATAAATTCTGTCGTTTTACCGTATCTAAACTTTGCAGCTTATGTTTCACATCCCTGGTGCAGGTCAATAGATTGCTATACGGAGTCATGGCTTTGATTCAAACAGGGCGATCCACCCCATCCGAACCCCGTGGTCTCCTCTCGTAATGCCCCCAAGATACTTTCCCTTCTCCATCTTCTCTCATCGAGATAATTGGATGTAAGAACAAGGACAACGGTGATTCGAAAGGTGTGCTCTTTTTTTTTTTTTTTGGTTCCAGAATGGTAAACATATATTGAATTCCAGCTTCATCTTATATGTGTTGATGGAAATTTATTTTGCCTGTGTTTATATCCCCATTTATGCAAACATAACCTATTTTTCTTTCCTTTATTGTTGTTAATTTAGCGGTGAAGGTTTGTGTTCTTTGAGCTATGAGAAGTGACATACACTACCATAAATGCTACTGATCTTTGAGGCTGATAGTGCACTTCTCTTCGCTGTTCAGCATCAGATGATTTCAATACACTTGGATTGTGAGTCATCATGCCTTCTAAAACATATTCTAAGATATGTAATCACAAAATGACATGCAACCAACGATGGGAGACTACACAGGTCAACATTTTTGACAAATGGCTCTTTCTTTAACCATTCTTTTCTCCTTACATTTGGAGCAGATGGAAGCCAAACTAGGATACTCAAGGATGGAAGCCAAAGCAAGCAGTTTGGTAGACTTACTCATTCTTATGATTTTATTTTTCTGCGTGCGAAAGATAAAGCCATTGATTTTAATATGTCGATTGTGTATATGCGGAATGGAGCCGTTTCATATGTGCAAGATGATATTATTTGACCCTTAGTGGAATCAATGGTGCCCATGCTTCCTCGATGGTCTACGCTTCTTTCAACTCGCACTCAAGATAGCATGGCCACTACGGATCCAACCCTTCGCTTAACAAATTCGGGATATGTATCGTTGCGGCACCACACCGAAGCGCATGTGCTGCTACGAGATACCACAGGTATACCTTCCTTGCCCACAACCTTCACGTCTTATAAACATATCAAGGAAAAAAAACAACATAAAAACAAATGGGAAAAAAAAACTAACAATGATGCATTAACATTCAGGTTCACCGGCGGCGACTCCGTGCATTCCATGAGCACAAACCTGTCCAATCGTGAGCTACACCACCGACGGGCTCATCCTCGGCAACAATGGTGACCTATGTTTAGTACGTTGAACCCTCGCAAACTTCAAAGGCCCTTTCCCTACGCCAATGCGTGTACTATGTATCCCCATCGCGCCCCAACTATTATGGATTGCCTTAAGTATAAGACACCGATGTGTTTAACATCCCTATTTGTATGAACTATATGTGTAACAAAGATCGCTTGTTTGTATGCACTACGTGTGTAACATCACCGACCAGATCGCTCCATATCTATTCCGCGCGCAAAGGCGCGCGCTTCCACTAGTTCCCATTATTACACACAACACAGGTGGTTGCAGTCTCGTCGCAAGGTGGCCACGGCCTCACGGGCGCGCTACGCACGGTGGTCGGGCGAGACGACACGATAAGAGTCTAGCGCCGAGACCGGGACCCAGCCAGCGACAAAACGACCAAAAATATCTCGCCAATCACACACCCGCGCACCCCGGCGCTCGATGCCTTTTTGGCTGCTTCCATTTCGATCCGCCTTAATAATAATTGTAAGTAATTTACTATGACAACATATAGTTCAGGATCATGTTAACAACAATGGTAAGTAATTTACTATGACTTAGTCTCGCCTACCTTAATAATAATTGGAACTCAAATTATTTCTATTGTGTTGTTTTTCGGATCTTCTTGTACAGGTGAAAACAACCATGCGCATGCAATTGCGGCTTAAGGTGGTCAATAAGCTAATGGAGACCAATTGACTTACCAAATGCATTGTGTTTATTCAAAGGAGACAAGCCCTCCAAGTAGCTCTTAGGGTTTTTGCTCACAAACTAATACTAAGCTCATGAAATACAAAATTTAGAGCTAGTAGCTTGAATAGTGAATGACGTGTGTGTTGAATGGATCTCTACCCTCACTTATATATGATCGATTTCGGTGAGATATTTAAGGAAACTAGGGGAATTGACCTTCTATGCCACCACGCAACCGCCAAACAAAGCTGGGCCTGAGAGGTGGTGTTGGGGTGCGGTGGAAGCTAGGGTGCCGCCGCACCGGGGCGTGTTAGGCGCCGACCACTTGGTCGTGGGCCGGCCCACCTAAGGGCCCCGGACGCCCAACACGCCGCGCCCCGATCTTCTTCCACCTCTAGACGCTCGCCCCGCCCCCCACCGCCTCCGCCCTAGGGCGCCGCCGACGTCCGCCTTCTCCCCCCCCTCTCTTCTTCTCCCCTTGCCGGAACCCTAGCCGCCATTTTCGCCGCCACCTTCGAGCTTCTTCCCGCCGCCATGGACGACCGCCGCTCCCCCCCGCCACCTACCCATACCCAACCGAATGGGTCCTGCCCCGCCCTGGACCTCGGCGGTGCCTGCGCCGTGTCGACGGCCGCGGCCGGGGCGGGCGGGCGATCGGCGGCCGGTCGAAAATGGAGGGGAGGGGGGAACCGCCGGACTCTACCTTCGGGGAAGCTCGTCGGTGTCGTCTTCGTGCCCATCGTCGTCTGCGTCCACGAAGCGGCGCCCCGGAGCGGGTTGTGGGTCGTGGGCCGCGGCCCGCTAAGCCCCGGTCGGCGCCAAAGATTTCCCGGCCGCACCCTCGCCGGTCGGTTGTATCATTGGGCCCGGACCCCGTGGTGGTATTTCGGTGAATTCATTCTCGTGATGGGCTTCTCTGGTTATTTGTGTAGCGCACTTGTGAAATACATGTTCTGATGTATGCTTTCTTCTCTGTTTGGCATACTTTACACTTGTTTCTAGGTGTGTGCCCTACCAAGCATGTTTATCAGAATACAAATGGAACTTGATTCATAACATAAGCATATGTGATATAAGTATGTTTATTTTCTCTATTTTAGACCTAAGTTGACTGCTAGAAAAGGTCGTTAGTGACCGCCAACAATGTTGCAGACGGCTGTTGAACAAAAACTACAAGCATTTGCATGCACCCTTTGTACTTGAAACCATTGCTAAGTTCTGATTGATGTACTTAGAGCTGTTTGTTTCTGTTCAAACTAGCAAGATAGATTAGCATGTTTTTGTTAGATAGATTAGCATGTTTTTGTTTCTGGTTGTCATCTGCGATCTGGCGACCTAAGCTGCGGTATACGGCCGCCGAGCAGGCGGAGGTGGAGCACGGGCGCATAGGGAGGAGATCTAGCTAGGACGACGTGTTGCAGTACAAGGGCGACCACCGCCACGAGCTGCACGACTCATAAGCGATGACTACCATCACTGCGGACTGCATGAGCTCAAGGTAGAGCCTGAGCTTGTTGAGCTCGATGGGCATGAGCCCCGTTGAGCCAATAAGCTCACACGGAGAAGAGCTTGGCGTTGTACAGGCCCGGGAGAGGTATACACATGTTAAAGAAAAAGAAAGAGGGATGTTTCTGTAAAATAAAAACATAAACGGAGGAGTATGGACTATAGATGCATCACTTAAAAAAGTTTATGGACAAAAAAAAAACCACTTTCATAGTTGATGGACCTAAGTGAAACCTGGCCAAAAGTTAATGGACTAACGATGCATTTCATTCTTTTTTTTTATCATACAAAAAAAAACATTTCAAGAGGAGACTTTTAGTTGTACTGGAACAAGGGCGTGTGCCCTAGCCACCGCCAGACCGCGGCGAGCAAGGCCGCCAGGGCTGGCGCGACGACGTCGATCCGTCACAGGACAAATAGCGGCGGCACCCCTGCTCCTTCCCTACCCGAGCACGGGGACGGGGCGTCCCTGTACCTTGCCAACATGAGGCGATAGCTGACCAACAGCCATGTGGACGCGTGCAAGAGCTACGGCGCGGCAACAAAACAGTCCAGCAGCAACGTTGTGGTGACGTCATGCATTTTTTTTACTCGAATACGCAAAATATTGAAACTACTTTTTCCTGATTCAAATAAGCGGTGAATCCACCAAAATACCATTGGAAATACTATTTTTTTAGCACCCCGACATTGATATGTCTACGTGTAGCCTGAGATCATTGCATTGCAAGCAACCTTGTGAATGAAGTAGAATATTATAACATATATACTGCGTGGGCGAGATGATAACAAACATGATATTTGTTCTTGGGGCATTCATCCCAAGATCGCGCTTTGATTTGCCGCCCATGATCTTTCTTCTTATCGCTTATCGGTCGGTTGAGAGAACAACCGTGCACCCGTCATGGTGGCATCAATTGTGAACGCCGTCATCCGGGTTCTCAGACGCTAATCGAAGATGAATCAACTACTCACCATGATATAAACCGTCCCAACCTAAGTTGCCTAACTCTAGTCTCATACCGCTGCCCGATTCAAATAAGCGGTGAATCCACTAAAATACCCTATTTTCTCGGGTGCCACCCATTCACATAAGACAAGAAAACAAAGTGACAATAAGCGAAGGAGTCATCGGTGGTAGATAGCTAGGAGGGAGCACAAATAATAGAGCGAGAGCGAGAGCTATGCATGGTCACCGCCACCAGTATGACGTGTGTTGCTATGGAGTAGAAACTTGAAGAGGCAGATGAGGGAGGGCAATCCCTTTTATACTCCTCGCTCATCAGAATGAACTCAAGGTGCTTGCATTCGCAATGGTGTCCTTTGGTGGTTGGGGTATAAGTTATGCTAATGGAGATGGGCCTTTTTTTATTTCACAATCTCACTTGGCTTTTTCCATTTTTAGTTCAAAATTGTATAGTTTTACGGCCCGATCCTAATCCGGCACATTTCTTAAATTTGCTAGGCTAAATTAATGGGCTTTTTACCACCCCTAAGTATAATTGAGCCTCCATTCAAATGTTACAATTACGTAAATGACACAGCAGACTCTTCATGCCTTCACTTGACTTTATTAGCATTTGAGAATTGAGATGAAGGACGGAGCCGTATGTCCTTGATGGTTGCGTTCTTCAAATGAAACACAAGCATGCATGTTCCTGACGTATGTCCTTGATGGTTGCGTTCTTCAAATGAAACACAAGCATGCATGTTCCTGACAACTACCAACAAATGTTCTATTAACAGAGTGTCTCCCCGGTGCCGTCTCGCCGCCGGCATTGGTAGTGAATCCGGCCAAAAAATCTCGGGAGCCATGTGAGGCGACCCGGCCACCCCGATGCTGGGTCTGCGCCCGGCGGCCTCCTCCCCACTTGTAGCCCCCCTCCCACTTCCGACCCTAGATCCGGCATCCTCGCGTCGCGGCTCACTTGACGAGGCGGCTCGGCCCCCCCGCCCTAGTGACGAGAGAGATGGCCGCACCTCCAACCCGCTGCGCCCGGGCGCGGCAGGTGGCGCCCGCCGCCTCCACCTCGGGCCTCGACGACCGCGGCGGCCCGCGCGTGTGGATCCCGGGTCTACTTTGCCCGATCCGCTGCCGTTGTTGGCCGGCGGCCGGCGCCGCCGATCGCGTCTGACGCAGCCATCCGCCCGCCCGTCCGCCACCGGTCTTGTGCCGCCGATGTTCTGTCGTTCCTCGCCATTCTCGTGTCGAGGAAGGCTTCCCTCATTGGGGGAGTAGGAGCGTCGTGGCCTCCTGATCGCCTCCGTCGGGCGGCCCAGCGGGCCGGCGCGCGTGAGATGCTGGCCGCGCGGCAAGCCAAGGGCGTCGCGTCCCCATTTGGCCGGCGCCCGCGGGCCGAGTCGGCGTCGGCCGTCGTCTTTGCCGGGGCCTTCTCCGAGGCGCTGTCTTGGGCCGCTTCGAGGTCGGCGGACGGCGGCAGAGTTCCATCCGGGGTGATCGATCCGCCCGCGAAGGGCTTTCTCTTGCTTCATCATCGGCCGGCAAGAAGACACATGATGATCCCTCGGTAGCCGCCGTTCCTCCATTGGAGATGGCGCCCCTTCGTTGGATTCAAAGCCCGTCGAATTCAAGAGGAGGGCGGCGGATCCCGGCGCCCGTTCTCCCCGAAATCCGTTGTCTTCTCATGATTCGGACCTCACACCGCCAACATATCCGATGTCGGCGGCAGCACCTCACGCCGCTCGCGCGTTAGCTGCAGGTGGGGGTGCCCAAGGTGGAGGTCGAAGAGGAGAGGATGGGGTCGCAGATCCAGTGTCGACTTCCCGTCTTCGCTGACACGACGACGGCGACCGTTGCTCACACATTCTAACAGTGAGCAACGACGGACCTCTCTTCCGTCGGGGACTGGTGCTTCTCCAATGGCGACCATTCGACGTCGTGATGCACCCTAGCGACCCGGTATCACACTGAGTCGGCGACATATCTATCGCCAGGTCTGATCCACATTCTGGTTTTGGATCAAGCGTGAGCCGGTTTGCCACCGCGGTGGGCATGTCCGGAAGGCGACATCACTTTGCCTTCTCGTTGGGCACGCTGAGGTGGGGTGTCCATGGATCTCAATTCTTCGACGCTGTGGATGCCAGTTGATCTTTAGTACACATATCTTCATGTACTAAAGTTTCTTTTTTTCTTAGATTCTGTAATAAGTTTGGCTGTGTGTGGTCACGCAGAGGCTTTGGCTATGTGCGTTACCGCAGAGGCCGGAATGTAATTCCGTTATCTAAAAAAAACAGAGTGTCTCCAATAGGATAGCAGTCCATTGAACAATAAAGGCATTCATTCAACAATGACACAGCAGGCTCCATTCAAAGCACGCAGCTTCAAAACCACCTTCTTCTCGAACAGAAACACGAAGCATCAATTCTTCATTCACCGGGACAGCTACCAACCAACGACGAGATAATACAACAGATCCTCCATCTCCAATTGATGCATCAGCGCCTTCCACTTCACTGTCATATAGGATGATTTGGTTCCCATTTCCATTAGTCCAAGGAGTAATTTCATCAATGAAAAAAATCACATGGCCCCTCCAAAACATTGATAGCAAGGTTAGCAGCAACAGCACATGGTACAGGCGTTGTGTGTTTAGTTGGTGAAATATTTTAGGTTGGGCTACTGTAGCACTTTTTGTTTGTATTTGATAATTATTGTCCTGTTGTAGACTAACTAGGCTCAAAAGATTCGTCTCGTACTTTTCAGTTAAACTGTGTAATTTATTTTTTTTATTTACCACATTTAATATTCCATACATACGACAAGAGATTCGATATGACGGGTCAGTAGCACTTTTCGGGATAACTTTTTAGGAACTAAACATGCCCAAATGGGGAGGGTTTTGTCATAGTACGGGCTGGTAAGTGCTAACAAGCTTGACACCAAGAAGAGCCCAAGCGTTAGGAGCACCTGGAAGCCCAACACACATTATGACGGCCCATAGTAGAAGACCTGAGCCAACTCATGTTTGATCAACGCCAGTAGCTGTGGCAATTGCGAATTGGCTTGTAGTCCAATGGTAGGGACGGCCTAAGTGGGACGCTACCCACCGGGTTCAAATCCCTGCTCGCACCTTTTCTTGGGATTTTCCCGGGATTTTCTCGGCGTTATGCATTAAGTGGTAGCGGCGTTCCCGTCGACGACGAGGCGCCTACGGTGACTTCGAGAATCTTCAGATCTGCCGGCTGCCCAGCCGCCCTTCGGGTGCTCATAGGGGTAGGATTTGCGTGCGTGTGTTCATAGGGGTGAGTGTGCGTGCGTGTTGTGAGTGTCTGCGTTGTACTGTGTCATACTAAAAAAAAAAAAGTAGCTGTGGCAATTGTATGGCTGCGCCCCGAAAAGGAAAAACCTTGCATTTCGTGCTCCCAGGCTACCAGAACGAATACAAGTGTGTGTCTTCTCTGTGTCAATTGCGCTCTCTCGACGGACCACAACTCCAATATGAAGTTGCACACCGGTGCTTGCTGCGTTTGTCTGAGAGCTGCGTTTCTGCTTCCTTCCTGATCGTAAAGGAAGCTAGTAGAGCTCGTCGGCATCGAGGCTGTGACGTCGTCTTCTAGCTATCGGCTTGTCCAGTGCGCTGTAGCGCCAACCACAAGAACAGTTCGACACGGAGCGGTGCCCATGAACTCCAGACCAGGTCAGGTCGCGCCCCGGCAGCGAGTGTGACGTTTAGTGGAGCGCATCGTAGGCTGAGCGACGAACTGAAACCTTCCCGTCTGATGTCCATCTCGATCCAGACTGAGCAGCGCCATCTTCTGCGTCACTGAGCTGCGATCGCAGGGAAGGACAGTCCTCCAGCGATGTGCCGAATCAAGCAGTCGTTCGATATCCAGAACCTGCATGACCGTCTGATGAGCTCGGGAGTAGCGCGCCGAGATGAGCGCGAAACGTGCTGGTGTCATTGCCTTAACGCAACAGCACAAAGGTGCAATAGAACGTGACATTGTATTTAAACCATTTCTCTTCATATCGCGCATGTTATCTTTTCCTGAAGTCACGACTGACGACGACGACGACTGACTTCATGTTTCTCAATAGTTGCTGCCATACATACCTGAACTGAACCTATTCGCCATGGCATGGACCATGGAGTGTACACCTAAGTGAGACTTCCTGATCCACCCGTGCGGGCAATGGCTGCCCAAATGGCATTGAATCGACAATCGAGCATGCATAAACACGCAGAGGTTCAAATTCACATTCGCTAACTGAAGAAAAGGATTCGTAGTGGTCAATTCGACGGACCGAACTTCAATTCCGCGATGGACAACAAAATACAAGCGTAGTGCCACATCCTACATATTCCAAGTTCGATTTTCAGACGCGTGCAAACCGTGCAACAAACCGCCGCCAACGCACCCAAAAAACGTTACACTTGCACCCAGTCACCGAACACACAACCCTGCCTTGGTCAGTTTCATTCCCACTAATAAGAGATCGACTTGCTAGTTGTACTGGAACAAGGTCGTCCGCTCCGGCCAAACCGTGGCGAACGCGGCCGCTTGCGCCGGCGCGACGACGTCGAGCCGCCACGCGAGGAACTGAGGCGGCACAGCCTCGGCATCCGTGACGACGTCGCCGCCGCCGTAAGGGAACGCCGGGCCCTCGCAGCCGCCGTAGGCCACGGGCGCCGCCTCCACCACACCGTACTGCGCCCGCTGCGCGAAGTAGCCGCACCCGCCCTGGTCCATGGCCGCCGCCGCCGCCGCCGTCGCCGTCGCGGCCGCGCGCCGCTCCTCCTTCTTGAACCTGATGCCGCAGGCGTTGCACAGGGACTGCATGCATGCATCACGGACAGCAGATACGCATCGGTCAGTGCACTCGTATAGGACAAGTAGTATAGTATGCATGGCAAGCTCATGCATGAATGCATTCGCATAGGGGTATGCGACGGCCGGCGACGACCAAAGTGTCCGGCTGGCATATATGGGAGACCGCGCTGGTGTTTCAGCTAGCCGACGTGAGAAAACTGTCAGTGGCAGACGACAAGACGCTGGCTCCATGTCGTGCGTGTGTCACGTGACAAGTTACGTCGTGATGCGATTCCTTCACTTCACACTGCCTTGTTTGTTCATTCATTTATCCATTAAAATTTGCTATCAATTCCTAAATTTTGCTGGTAAGAGGAGTTTACCATAATTTTAGTTGCAAACTACTAGTATATTATGACAATGAAATGGTGCTCAAGAGAATTGAAAACTGCAAGGAGTAGAGGTTGAGACAAAGGACACGCAAAAAGAACGGGCAAACCTTGGGGCCGCGAGGTCCGTTCCTCCACAGCGGCGTGGACGACGTGCCGCAGTTAGCGCAGCGGCGGTCCACGAGCATCGGGTCCTGCCCGTGCCCGTGCCCGTGCCCGGCGCACGGCACGGCGGCGCTCTTGTTCATGGCGGCGGCGGCAGGCGCCACAGCGGGCCTGCTGCTGCCGCCCTTGCAGAAGCAGCAACAGCAGTAGGGCTGATCAGCGCCCGCGGCAGCGACGCCGTCCCACGACACGCACGCGGGGCGCTGCTTGACGTTGTTCTCGGCGGCGGCGCGGCGGGAGGACGGCGTGCCGAGCGAGAGCGTGCAGTCGACGGAGCCCGTGGAGGAGGATGACGGCGAGGAAGGGGAGGTGGTGACGGAGCTGTGGCTATCGTCGTCGATTCCGTCCGCCGCCATCGACACCGGCGCGAACTCGGGCTTGTTGGTGTGCAGCGGGAAGAAGAGCGAGAATGTGGTGGACGTCGCCGCCATGCTCTGGTGGTGGTGGTGGTGGTGGTGGTGGTGGCTGTGCTGCTGGTGGTAGCTGCTGCTGCTGCTGCAGTGGCGAACCATGGTCCTGGTCCGCAGCGAGGCCGCCTGTGGGTTTTAAATCGAGGCGGTGGTGGCGCCGAGGAGGAAGGAGGAGGAGATCTGGAACTGAACTTGTGGTGGCCCTGGTGGGGATGAAGGCAGCTGTGCAGGAGCTAGGCGAGGCATCAACCAGGCAGGGCTGGCTAGGATTTATAGGATCAGATTCGCTGTGCAGAGGTCGATCTGCTCGCCTCGTTGATGCCTGCCATTGCCAAGCTTCTGCTTTGAATACTGCGCGCGGCTGCTAGCGGCCACCTCGGTTGCATTGCATGCTCAGCTAATGTAGCAGTAGGAGTAGGGAGTGGGAGCACAGGAGGCCCAGCACCCAATGAGTACACCGCTGAAGCCGAAGCAAGACCCGCTGTGGATGCGGTGGTGCGCGCACTGGTCCATGGTGCATGTTTTGTTTGTTTGTGGTAAATACGTTTTGTTTAATTAGTCTAAAAATTTGGACTAAATAAAAGGCCAAAAAGATTCGTCTTGAACATATGGTTTTGCCCCCCACTAAATTTTTGTGTGTATTTAATGTGATGATGATGGAGAGAGTCTAAAAATTTGGAATTTAGTGGCAAAAAAAACTTGCCAACTAAACAAGGCCCAACTGTTGGGCGCTGCTCGCCGGCGCCTCTTGCTGATGGTTTTGCCCCCACTTAAATTTTTTTCCATTCAAGCTCCGTCACCGTCACCGTATGTGAGGGGAGCCACGCTTCTC
The DNA here is from genome assembly GCA_015847255.1 of Hyparrhenia diplandra. Classification (NCBI taxonomy): domain Eukaryota; kingdom Viridiplantae; phylum Streptophyta; class Magnoliopsida; order Poales; family Poaceae; genus Hyparrhenia; species Hyparrhenia diplandra. The sequence goes on along the minus strand of JADLZK010012456.1, from coordinate 76,204 downwards.
AAATAACAAAAACAATGAGACAGATGGAGTATAGTATGAGTCAATTTTTTTTTTTTAAAAATTAAGGGTTCACCGTATTTAGTTTCCCAAAAATCTTTACCGTAGCACTAAATATAACATTGTAGCACTTTTTTTTTTTATCGAAGTCGGCTGGCAAGGAAAACCCCGATCTAACATTGTAGCACTTTTGATTTGTTTGTGATAAAATATTATACTACCATGGCCTAACTATACACAAAAGATTCGGCCTCGTAGAGTAAATCCGAAGATTATAAACTATACGTACAATTCATACTCCATGCGTCCAAAGATCTCTAGAGCAGCCAATAGTTTTTTTTTTCCGAGGGCTTGGCATTTATCCCGGGGCACGCGCACGGCGCACTGTTCACCCTATCTATCCAAGCAGTGCCACAGCCTGCTGCCTGCCAGCCAGCAGCAGCAATCCGTAGGGAGAATCAATGGAGCAGGGCCATGCAAGGATAGCATCAGCTACGAGTAGGAGTAGGAGTAGCATGAGAGAGAGAGGAGCACGAGAGAAGCACCAAACAGGCCCGGCCGTCCGGAGGACGCCGGCCGGGCCGTTGTCCTTGGAACTGGCAACGATAACGATCGAGCATTCCAGTGAGCCATCAGCAATGACGAGCCACTGTTCCGGCCCGAGCCTTTCGTCACACAACAAGACCGACCGGCCGGAGATCAAGCGAGTAGCGAGCTGTTTGAAAGAACGGCCTGCCTGCTGGCGCCATGGCAGGCATCCTTCCATCGCAGACTAGCCAGGCACAGGCTCTCGTCGTCTGCCCTGTGGTACGGGCCTGCGCTGGTCCTCGCCTGCTCAGCGTACGCCCATCCCTCGCCTCGCGTCACCAGCCGCTGACACACACACGGGCCGAGACGAGACGGGCGACGCATCGGCGGCGGGCGAGCCGGAGCCCCGGGCGGTCAAAAGCCGCCGAGCGACGAGGCATGTGACCCGTGGAACAGTCTCCCCACGCACGCCTTCGTATACGAGTAGGAGTACGTACGCCTAGTAGTCTACTAGTAGGCATCGGCGCGCCCCCGCCCGCCGGCGCGGATCGCGATGCTGCCACAGCACGGTGGCGGATGCGCTGTTGCCGTGCCACCGGGATCCGTACCCGCGCGCCAGCGCTGCCCCGGCCTGTCGCATCACCCACCGAGCTAGCGAGGCCGATGCCCCCGCAACCGCAAGCCACACGGCCGCCGGCCGTACCGTCCCGGTTGCTACAGGCTGCCACCGCCGGGCCGGGACCGGATGCGAGATGCAAGCGCCCCCCCGCCGCCCACCAGGCCACCACCGGCGCCGGGTCGTCGTCGTACGCACGCGGCGGCTCACGGGGCCAGGGGACCCTGATCACAAGCGGGGGCGTTGCGGGCCTTGCGGCTTTGCGGCGGGTACGGCCGGCCAGGCAACGTCATGGTGCCATGGACGCGTACGTGCGTGTCGCGCCGCCGTTCGGGCGGGAGGTGGCCAGCGAGCGAGGACCGTTAGGCTTCAGTAGGCCACCGCCCTCTCCTCTCCTCTCCTCTGCACTGTTTGCGGCGGTCCGGTCCCGGCGCCGGTGACCGCACGATGCCGCTGCTGGCAGCAACCGACCCGATGGATCAATGCAACCAATGCAATGCGACTGCGTGCGTGCTCGCCGTCCGGTCCGGAGTTCGGACGGACCGTGCATGCACGGTACACCGGCCGGCGGCAGTGGGATACGTTCATACGTACACCCATGACATGTCACCGTAGGAGTAGCTGCCAGCACGGGATTCTTCTCGAGTGAAAAAAAAAACCACGGGACGCGGTTCGGGTGAATTTGCTCCACAATGAATTCCGCGAATTAAAATAAAATAAAATAATGTTAAACGTACCCAGTTTAAAGTGAAAAATCTGCGGACAAAATTAGGATCCCCCCAAAAAAACCACTGCTATTGTGAATCAACTTGGAGTAGTACTAGTTTACGTGTGTCACTCAAGTTTACGAAGCGATAAAGTGATTAATTAAGGCCCTGTTTGGTACAGCTTAGCTTCACTAATGAAGCTGGTTTTCTTGAAAACAACTCTACAAACAACTTTCTGGGTGAAGCTGAGCTGATTGTGTGACACCATTTGGTAAAACAGCCTCATAAAAGACACCAAAGAAATAAGTGACTATAAACGCTCGAGCTCCTCTTTCCTTCGATATCTGCACGGCATATCAGGATCTTGCTATGGCGCCGACGCACCGCACGGCCACGGCCGCTGCCGCTTGCCCCACCAAGCGAGCCTGCGCCATGGGAGGCCGCGAGCCCGGTGGCATCTCACGCCGACGCCGCTGCATCTCGTGCTCGCATTTGAAGGCTCCCGTGCCGCTGCATCTTGAATCTTGATGGTCCTGACCACGCCGCCACACAACCCGACGGTGGTGCCAGAAGCAGCACCTCAGCAGGCACGCTCCGGCGGCTGTGCCCTGGAGAGCCACGCCCGGGCGGTCGCGCCCCACGGTGATTCGGTCCGACGGCGACGGCCCAGCCTCGCGCCTCCGGCGAGCTGCGCCCCGAGCGTCCATGACCCGGGCGGGCGGTGGCCCGGCGAGCTGCGCCGCCGGCAGCCGCGCCTCCGACGGCCCGACGACGACCCCATCTTGCTCCGACCCGGCGACGGCGCCGTGCTCGCCCCGTGCCCCATCTGGCTCCGCCCTGAGCACCGTCGACCTGCTGCCAGCGCCCCGGTGGCCCGCTCGCAGCCGTCGGTCTTTGCGCCGACGGGGCCAGCTAGGGTCCCACATGTGTCAGAAGAAGCTGGTGGAAAGCTGGTGTTTTGCAGCTTCACATAGCTTACGCGTTTCTCTCACCGCAATTTCAGGAGAGCTGACGATAGAGCTGACGAGAGAGCAGGCCGTTTGGCTATTGAAGTTGTGAAGCTGTTCGGGAAGTCGCTCGTGAAGCGGTACCAAACGGGCTCTAAGTGATCGACAATATGTTTCACGAGTTGCACGATCGATATAGCGATAAAGTGGTTAACAATATAATGTGTGTTTGTTTGTGCCCAGGTAGAAAGCACAGATGATCCTGGCCGAGGCAACTCCGTTCAAGAGCCAACCAAACAGGCACCAAATCTTTGAACGACTCAAAAGAATTCTCACAAACTAACACAAACTCAGCCCTGATTTCTCTCTCACACACACCCAAACCCAAATGATATCTCACAAATCCCATTAAGGAACGACGAGGAGAGCTCTCAAGGCTTGTCTGAATGTTAGAGGTGCCCCACAAAGTTGGGGAGGTCGAGGAGCAATTTGTAATAACAACTCTTCAATTAAAAATTGACAATGTAGTTTCCTAATTATTAGCTGTTACTGTTTGAAAACTATCACTCCAAGTTCTCGGTCGACTAGCTTATTCCATGATCCATCCAATGCCCTCCCTTTCAACGCCATGTTCATTTGGCGATAATACCTACGTGGGTGCCGATTTGTTCGAGAGAGAAAGGTATTGCCGACCGGCCGACGATCTTTGTGAGAAAAATACTCTTGAATGGTTGGCTGATAAGTCACTGGTAGTCCAAACGAACAGGGTGACAGTACCATTGCTAACACAAGGTACCCAATGATATTTTGTCCTCCTTGCTCACTCCTGTGGTTTTGCCGCCACTAGATCTGTCTCAAATGTAAGCTCTAGACATTAAAGATAACATAGATTAACAAAACTTTAAATGATTGACTTGAGTCAACATTATACACTCAGCTCGGTCTGATTGAAAGTGAAAGGCAACAACCAAGGGAATAACTCAAAGGAGCATAGCAGAGCAAGCAGCAGGTGTACGTAAAGCAACAAAGAGGTCAGGGTCAGAAAAAAAAACAGAATGCTCCGGCCTTCAGCCAGCAGCAGACTTGTTACAGTAAGCCTGGCCGCGACGGCGACGCGCGTTAGCTTGAAAAGAGCCCAACCAAGCACTGCAAATGCCCAGTCCAAAGCGCGCACCCGGTCGGTCTGTTGCCGTCCCCGTCGTCGTCTGGCTCCCGCTCCCGGCTTTTCATGGCCGCCGGCCGATCCACCGGCAGCTTCTCTTTGGGGTCTCGTCTCGACCACCCAAATTGGCCAAATCCACGATAAATCAAGCATGCATGCGTCCCACGTAGCGACGAGCTCAACGGAACCAACCCAACCATGACTGTTTCCTTGTTCCCATCTCCTCCTCGAGTCAATCAAATAAGGGAAAGATCGAGCCAAAGAGGACGAGCTCAGATTCACGAGGAAAAGGAGCGAGTTTGAAATTCTCAAAGTTTTTCCTTTTGATAAAGATCGTGTTGATTTTAATACAGTTTGTTTGGGCATAGTGATTAATTAGTGGGGGCCAGCAATAGTATTAGGCTACTGCGTACCTAGGAGTTGTTTACTGATCAGGTTCAGCTTGACAGTCACTAGCTAGGGCTTGCACGTGTGACGGCCAAAACATTCAGCGGATCAATGGATTTATCAGTTGGGATCATCAGTAGAATAATATGCCACTCACGCATTTGTTTCTTCTTTGTTCCTACCTGATTGGTTCCCCCAAGGAGATGGAGATTATTGTAGGAGGATTACTAATGTGCTAGGAGAGTGTGTTCAAAAGGCTGGCTGTCGTCGCCTAAAAAGTCCCTCGAGATTGCTTTAAGAAGGCTTTGGCGCGCTAAGCACGAGAGATGTATCAAGGGCATCTTTTGAGATAATTTTCAGCAGCATGCAGTTGCAGTGTCCTCTTTGTACCCTAGCATGCACAGGCCGCTTACCGGAGATTGCATGATGCGTCGACGTCTCATGCAACACACAGCAAGCTAAGGACAGGATGAGCCACGAGGCGATACACACTTGTCATTCACCCTGGGCATATTACCCGCTATCCATTACCCGAACCCGAACTACCCGGATCCGAACCCGATCTACCCGAACCCGCAATTTCGGGTTTAAGTTCGGGTAGCAAATCGAATTACCCGAACTTTTATTGGGTAATTCGGTAGTAAGTCAAATCATGATACCCGAACTACCCGAACTTTTTGAAGTTGAAGGAGAACTAACTTTTTGAGGGATGAAGGAGAACTAACTTGAAGGAGAACTGAACTGAGTTGTTCTTTTGAATATGTGCTTGTGCTTGTGCGGTAAATGGCAAGATTTTTACTACTAGTCTACTAGACTACTACAACTTATAAAATTTCTAGTTGTATTTGCATTTGTTGTGTCGTACAAGTACTACTACTAGTACTTGCATGTTAGTGATGAGATACTGAGATGTGGTTGAAAACTTCAACTTTATATCAATTATTTTGTCTAGTTTATGTTGTTGAAAAATATGATGTTTGAGGGTTTTTTGTCAATCTACATATTTCGGTAATACTGGGTATACCCCCGAACCCCAAAATTACGGGTAGTACAATTTCGGGGCTGTTATCGGGTAACACTTTCAATTACCCGAACTTCTCATTACCCGAACTACCCGACCCGATCGGATCGGGTAACCCGAACGCCCGGGGTGACTTGTCATGTGGCAATCTTTCTGTGTTCACAGTAGTACGAGTGCACTTGTATTTAAAAAGTGTGCATACAGCTATTGTCCATAATAAGTGCACTTATAGTATTAAAAAATTATCCTAAAATAATTGTGCATATATAGCTATTGGATCAGCTCACTTTAGTAGCTAGTTTTAGCTTTCTCAATTTCTAGCTAATTAAGGTGCAATTACATGTGAAGCAACTTTGTAGAAGTAGAAGTACATGTATTTTTTTTCTTTGTTCTCATTGATTTCTCTAATAAAATGTATAGAATTGCACTTATTTTAGGGCTGATGAATTATCTCTTTTATATTGTTAATTTTGTCCTAGGAGGAGCAAGTATATATAGTAAATGGTTGTGGGTGGATTGTATGCTGAGGTGGAGGAGAGAATGTGGAGAAATTGATAATCGCTTAGACAAACAAACTTTGAAATTATATAATAATTAGGTTGTTAGATATGATACAAGTATGTATTAGTTAGAGTCCCTTTGAAATCCTAAAATTTCACAGGATTGTTACAAAAAATCAAGTCGTTTTGAAAAAAAAAAAGCAAGAAACTGAAAAATTCCACGTTCTAAATAGGTTTTTTTAGCGTTAAGTCGGACTGATACCTCTGAGACTACTCTTGACTGCCTATAAACTACTCTTAACTGCATTAGGCAGAGAAGATCCGGCGGTGTGTGAGATCTCTGCAAGTCGCCTTGAGAACTGAGACATGCTGATTCTCTCTTTCCTTGACCATGTGCGGCTGAACAGTACTACTGTAGTGTACACTCCAGTAGCAGCCCATACCCAAAGCCTGTACTGTTCTCGTAGGCAGCTGCTCTGCTCATACTAGCTCCGAGCCTCTGGGCCCTCTGCTATCGCCAGTATTGCGAGGGGATCCTCACCACGTCACCATCACGTCTACAGGAACTCATCATCTGACGTCACCTAAACGCATTGAGATCTGCCGCCGGCCGGCATCCGACGCGGCTTGCTCGGCTGGTCGTGCCTTTCCAAGCATGCTATGGTTGGTAGCAGCATGCAATCGTCCAATTCGCAGAGGGATACGACGAGACCGACTCGTCTACTCTAGGTAGCGGTAGGTGGACGCAGCGAGCGTCTGCGCATCCACCGGTTGCGCGGGTTCCGCATTGGCGGCGGGGCTCCGCCGCCGGCCGCTGGCTGCCGCAGCTTTCACCGGGTTCGCCGCCGCCTCGCGTTCTAGTTGTGGAACCAGCCTGGACCCAAACAAACCGAGGGAGCCGGACAAGGCCCCAATAAATCGTTTTGGGCCAGCTTTGCCTACGAACACAAGACCGGGCTTCTTTTTCTTTTTTTCTCTGGGAATCCCTCGGAATTCGTCTCGGAACTCCGCATAATTTGTGAGGAGCGCTTGGGAGGAGCCATCTCTGCACTTGGGAGGAGCACTAATCTCCTAAAGTAGGAGAATGAATGTCATAATTTGTGGCAAAGGGGGTACGCGTCCGCGCGACCCCCTATAATATATGAATAAGATTAAAAGATTAAATGCTCTAAGTATAAGAATTATGATTAGTATTATGTAAGAGATAATATTTTATATAAATAACTATAATAAAGTGTCGTATGTTTCCAAGTTTGAGTTCAACTAATAATGTAGATACATACATCGTCACGGACATGTCAAACTAGGCATTCGTGACTGATGCTCCCAACATTTTTTTTTTTGAGGCGTCCCAACATTTTTTTTTTTTTTTTTTTTTGTGAGGGGCTCCCAACATGTGAGTTAGTCACTTGGGCCAACTAATTTGGCCCATTAGGGCATAGAAAAGCCCATGCATTCGGCTTATTCGTTAACCAGGCCCAAGGAGGAGAATACGAGGCATGGGCTTTACCTAGACAAGGCATGGACACTGGGTTTAGTCTCAGTTAATTAGTCCCATATCGGTTTCCTAATCTTGCTTGCCACTGAGAAAGGACTACAAAGTGAACCTTAGGTGCAACCTTGATCCTTACTTACCTGGACGGGGTCAATGGTTGATCAATAAGAACCATGGCCTAGGTTAGTGGCCTCCATTGCACTTGGGAGGTGCGCTGGCTTAACATCTCCCCAAGTGGGAGAGTGGACGTCATAATTTATGGCAGAGGGGGTACGCGTTCGCGCGGCCCCTACCAAATACTTAATGATATAAATTATTAATCATGTACGTATTTTTTTGCAGCCCCTACCAAATACTTAATGATATAAATTAATAATCATGTACATATTTTCCGTTATACATTAGAATTAAATATGATTAAGAATAAGTGCAAAGTTAACTTTGAACTTTTTGTTTTTTTGATTCCAAGTTTTTTAGTTCAACAAAATGTCCTGTCTAGCTAAGTTGGGCCGGAAGGGAGGAATCGAATCGACAGTGCCTCGCCTGGCCTGCACAGTTTGACTGGGCACGGGTGAGCAACGCTGCCAACGCATGGCTTCCTGATCTCCGGCGGTCCACGGCTTTAGTGGCCTGCAGAGTGTTGACTGTGCACGGTGAGCAACGCATGGTTTCCTTCCTGATCTCCGCCGGCCTCGCATTGAGGGCGCCAACGGCATGTGCAGGCCCGCATGGTTTCCTTCCTGTTCTCCACCGGCGTTGCATTGAGGGACCTCACATCCCAGAGGCCAACACGGCGGCAGATAAAGCATGTGTCGACGCCACTGAGATCGGCGGAGATGGCCTCACAAGCCAGAGGCAGATGCGGTGGCGGATGAAGCCTCTGCCATCCAGCACTCGCCATCGCCGCCGCTGTGATCGACGGAGATGACCTCACATGCCTACAAATCTTGGCTGTGATCAACGGAGATGACGTCGCATACCACGCTTACACACATCTTGGATCTCCTGTTTCAGAAGAGGATGCGGCCTGGCGCAAGTTTGACGCCGATTTAAACAGCACTTCAAAAGGTACGCAATTCCGACTCCCCTTCAATTTGCCGCTGCATTATTATATGACAAGGTTGCAGAATAAAATTCACTCTTTCTAAAACAAAATCGTGCATAGATATTTAGGATCCAAGTCTCTAGTTCACGATCAGTGACTCATGCAGGCAAACGCATGGAGTTGGCAGCACAGTAAATGCCACGGGTACAAATTTGCTCAAAATTTTTTGTCTCAAAAAATCTAACGTTTGCACGGTAATAACCGGACATATTATTATAGCTGATGAATACAACAAATAAATAAATTGCTCTCCTCCGCAACCCGTGCATGGGTTGACTGCCTTCCGCTACTATTCCAATTTCCATCGTACCATACACACATACAAACACACTCGCCTTCTGCTATGGCCTCATATTGTACAATGTACATTCATATGAACACTGAAGATGGTACATCCCAGCAAAGAATGGCTGCAAGATTGCTGTGGAATTCATGAACTGAACGACCCCAGCATGGCCACATGGTGGGTTCTCATACCTAGATCATGGCGTGTCAGCGGAACGAGAATGCAATTTCCTCTAGCGTCCTTCCTTTGGTCTCCGGTACCCACAAGCATATAAAAATGAGGGCCATGGTAGACACAGCCGCATAGATAGCAAAGGTCCCTGAGCAAAACAAGACACGGTAAGATCTAATGTCGCAAGGAACATCACGTTCTTGAAGCTGAGGGAAGGAAAAAGAAAGACCTCCATTGCTCCAGTTCAACATTAGGCTTGCAGTCATTGTAATGGCCCATGCTGTCAGCCAGTTCGCAAGGGTTGCAACACTTCCAGCAAGACTCTTTAATGTTAACAGGAAGAATCTGAAAGGAACACAATGTAAAATCATAAATCTCCCCAAAAGTTTGCAGATGCAGTGTTTCTAGGCATTTCATTAAACATGCACATCCAACAGCTAGATAAGCTGCTCACTGTAATTCGTGCTTAAATTAATAACTACTAAAGAGGTAATTTCAGTAATTTGAGGTAGGCACAACTGTCCTCAGGCTAGAGAAAATAACACAGTTTCCCGTGCAATTTGAAGAAGCAACTACAGTTTATAAATAACAAGAGTTTGCACCATTTTAAAGAAGCTAAGCTGTGTTCAGAGGTTGTGGATTTGGGTTTGCAGAATCTCAAGAGTGCATGAAATTCAGATCTGGGGACTCAGAGCAAAAGTGCTAAGTGGCACTGATAATAATTACATAAAGATAAGATAGCAAAGAAACATTAGTGAATTAAAAGCTCTATATAATATAAAAAAGCAAGAGCAAACTATACCTCAGACATGATGACCCAGGGAATTGCTCCCAAGCCAAGAGAAAATGCAATCACAAATGCCTGGAGTAGAAAAAACACAAGGCCTTAAACAAGTTTCTCTCAACAAGGGGGACAAATAATATGTAATAGTACTGCAACTAACCACAAGTCCAGCCAGTGAAAGCATACTCATTACAGAGTATAAGTGAGAACCAGCAGTTATGTTGTCCTGTTCCAGAATTGAAGCAAACATATTTCAGAAAGGAATGGCAATGTCGATAATACTTTAAGCAATACAATTATTTTGATAGAGTGCGCAGAAGACAATAGCATGCTACTATTAACCTTTTAAGTGACATTACCTTCACAAAAAATGACACAGAAACAATAACAAGAGTAATGACCATTCCTGTGGTAGAAATCTGAAAAGACAACTCAATTAACATAACTGGATAACTATGTCCAATAAACAACTGTGATGGAAAGTTGGAAACTAACAATGAGAAGAAGCCTTCGACCAGCTCTGTCAGTCAACCAGGTTGTCACTCCAGTAGCAATCACCTGAAATGATAAGATCCCATTAAGTATGCAGTGCCAAGCCCCATCTGCTCAAAGTTTGTCTTAGAAATAAGGGATGTAACAACTTTAAAACAAATGTACCTGAACAACCCCCAAACCAAATGTTGCTAGATTACTGTTTGTAATACCTGTTCAGGAAGAGATTCAATAATAAGATATCAGATTTGATAAAGCCTAGGTTCTAGAACTCTTCTTCCCCTTTTTTTACATATATTAAATAAATGAAGCATTGTGCTAGCATCTGCATGCAAAGCATGAATCAAACTGAAACAAGGTAACTTTCATTTCCTGGACATGTTCCAAAATATGCAAGCCAGAAAGCATATCTCAATTGCATTACACTCTATCATAAGAGATTGATCGTGTTTTGAAGAATGTACCAGCAGCTTTGAAGATGCTCGCAGCATAAAACAGAATGCCATTGACACCACTTAGCTGCTGCAGGACAAGGAGACCCATTCCTATCTAAAAAAAGCCAATTAGCAAAAACAGCAAAAGATTTTAAGCATTAATATGTAAACAGAGAGTAACAAATAGCAAGCGACCAACCACAAGGGGAACACTGTATCTCTTCTGCTTGATATCAGCAAACCTTATGGTTGTTCTCCTCCTTGATGATGCTACTGATCTCTGTGTAAAAAGGGAAGATAATTATGTAATTCGCATCTCCTATGGTACATTATACTGCCAAAAATAAGAGAAATTCTAAACCATCTTTTACTACTAGACAGCAATGCATTGACAGCTGCACCAGTGTACTCTTGAGAACAAGATTAACAAAAACTATATGTATCTTGGCGCCTGCACCTTGTGGTGTCATCATAACCATTGTGTTCAAATATATGTATCTCCTGCGTGTCCAAGAAGAAAATGTACATCTCTATCTCTAATATAACTAAATTGGAGTTTCCACTATTGATTACCTTTATTTCATTTACTTCTGCTGTGATGTCCGTCTGAAATCCTCGCAGAACTTGCAGTGAATATTCAAAATCCTCCATCTTCCCCATTTTTGCCTGAAAAAACAATCTGTTGTATTCAGGTCCTGCCATTAATCTGTTGTACACTGTGCAGAACCATGGAGTACTTACCAGCCATCTTGGGGATTCAGGGACAAAGAACAGTCCAGGAATCAGGATTGAACAAGGTAAAACGCCTAAAACATGTAGAAGTAACAGAAAAATAGTTAGGAAAATTATTTGTTCAAATAAAATAACCAAAATAGTCAATTGATTGGTGCTATGTAGCATATTGTTTTTTTCATACACTAATACAATGGACTAAATTTGTACAGCATACCTAGAACAGCAAGAATTCTCCAGGGAACAAACATGCCAAACAGGTAGGCAAGCAATATACCAATTGTGACGGAGAGCTGTAAAAGAAATTATGGATTGGTTAGAAATTGACAATGACATTGACAGATCAGAAGAAAGGCTACACGCCTACACATGAATGGCATTAATAAAATGTTGTTGTTCATTATAAAAAAAAATTTACCTGATTGACAGAACCAAGAGCTCCCCTCTGATCCTGAGGAGCGATCTCTGCAATATAAACCGGTACCTGGAACCATGAAATAGAAGTTCCAATCATAAAAGTAATACTGGGGTCATAAAAACATCAAAGTATAAGCAACAATTGCTAACATGTTCTTAAAAACTGCACTGTTTAACCAGGAATGCCATATCGCAAAAGCCTGCACCAGCAAGTGGTATGCTGGAGTTGAAAGGCTACATAGGCATGCTATTGCCATGCAAAGAAATTTACTCATTATCGTTCTGGTTTTATAGAAAATTAAAACTTTACTGTACAATATGCATCAAATTGGATATAGAAAGTCAATTCTGCAACAGTATTCGGCATAGGATTCAGTCACTTCTAAGTGCTACTAGTCTCATTTTTGACAATGAAATAAGCATACCATATTATTCCAAATAGGGATCAGTGATCTTGATGTATGAGTTTTTCTGGCCTAGTATTATTAATATTTAACTATGTAACCTAAGGAAGTAGCCTTTTATTAAAGAGCTATAAACTTTGTGCTTTCTTTAGTAGACCTTTTATTTAATTTTGTTTCATCATACCAAGCCAAATGCCCTAGTACTTTCACATTTTCCACTAGAGCTTACTGCTTTATTTTAAATGTGTCAGGACACGGGATTTTTGCTTGTATAGACTTGTCAAGACTTTAATTATGAAAAGCAGAGTTTTCTATTCAAAAATACCAAAGGACTGTAATCTTTAGCAGTTGGAAGATGGATGAACATGAAAAGCCACCATAGAGTAATTTACTTTTACTAAGAGAGGGGGGAGAAAAGGACTACATACTGTATAAGATATTACACCGACTCCAAATCCTTCTAGCAGCCGACCCATAAACAAGAAAGAGGAATCCTGAATACACACCAAATCAGAAGTAAATAAACATTCAAAGATTATTATCGTATTAATGAACAAAGAAACTCGACAGCAGGAGCATGGAAAAATGACGGTAGCTGAACTTACTTTTGCGAATGATATGGCGAGCCACCCAATTATGTTTGGGATTGCAGCAATCATGAGAGACTACAAGGGCAAGCAAAGAATTGAATCAGTGTACCAGTCTGAAAAACCATCACAGGAAAATCTTTCGAGGTGCCCATTAACAAAGCTAAGCTGCCATTTTTTAACCTCCTATAGTAGTAATTAATACTGATACTGAGCATGCTTAAACTGGCTGCTACTTTTTAACCTCCCGCAGTACTTAATACTGATACTGCACACGCTTAAACAATGATTCAGTCCGTTCAATTGCATTGTGTTCCATGATCTGTTTTAGCAGAGACAAAATAAGATGGTAGTCTCACCCCCTTGCGGCCGATATACTCTGCAAGTTGCCCACTGGAGATGGCACCTACCATCGCCCCTACGTTGGATAACGATCCGAAGAGCGAGAACTGCATAGAAAATGCCAAGCAGCATCAAGCAAGTGTAAGCAGCATTACAAGGGAAGCGAGCGATGCATGAATGAGAAAGCAAGACGGGTTCACCTCGGAGAGGGAGAGGCCGAGGTCAGCAATGATGGCGTCCTGCGTGGGAGAGGAGTAGCCGCAGGTGAAACCGAACTGGATTGGACCTAGAGCGACAATGAGCGTGCAGAGCGTCGCGGAGATAGCGACGTCGCGGAGGGAGAAGGCAGAGGAGCCTAGGCGCTCCATGAGGCTGGACTGCCGCGAGCCCATCATGCCCCCACCTGCCGGCGGTGGCATGCGGTACCAGCTCCCGGTGTTGAGGAGCGGCTTCCGCAGGTCGGACGCGGAGGACTGCCTGCCGGCATCCTCCCCGCCACTCTCCTGGTCCCGAAAGCTCATGCCTGAGCCGCGTTATTTCCTTCTCGGCCGCGCCGCAAGTCCGCAACGCAACGGACGAAGAAATTGCTGCGCGAGTAGCGCAGCGTCCGTCCGTCGATCTCGAGCGCTCGCTGGCGGAGGAGGAGGAGAAGGCAAGTCCGATCAGCGCACGGAATTGGATCTGGTTGGTTGAATGAATGATTGATTGGTCGAGAGAAGGCAATCCGCCCACGCAATCGAGCTGGGATTACTCACCGGCTTGATTGAGGATCTCCGGCGAGAAGGAGGGAGGAGGAGGATCCGTGGAGCGACCGCCGGCGGCCTGGTGTTACGCTTCGCCGCGTCGCGCGCTTCGCCCGCCGCCGGTTCCGGGGGTTGGTCCTGTCTCCTGTGTGACCGCTGTTTGATTGCGGTCTGAAGAGAGGAGAGATTGGACGGACCACGGAAAGACGGACGGACGGAGGTGGTAGTCTCGGTTTCTTCCGTTTTTCCTTTCCTTTCGTCCGTGTGTCGTCCTCCTCCTGTGCCTGCGCCTGCGCGGGCCGGGGAGATCTGGGTGTGCTGGACAGTGCGACAGGATTGGGGGACGAGGCCACCTCGGCAATCGGCATGTTCTCAATCCTGTCTGTTTTTCGTAATTTTTTTTGTGCGCTGTTTTTTTATTAATAAGTTTATTGTATTTATTTAAACGCCCTTTTTCTTTTCGACGACCATGCATCTTTTTTAGACGGGCAGAAACAAGAATGTAGGAACGAGGGAGAGTGTTTGTTAAGTAATTTATACAAATAATGATAATGGGCTAAATGGTGACGGAGCGATGGCGGCGGCGGTGCGGCGGAATAAGTCCTCTCGGACTTCTCATCGCCCCGTTGAAGCTCTACTCCGGTGACGACACCGAGCTCGTGGAGGTGGTACTCCTTGTGTGGAGATCCTGTGCGTAGGAGTCAATGGTCGGTGTCTCGGCGTTTGCGAATGCGTGGTAGGTGCCGCCATTTTGCTATGGCTATGGGGTCTTACAGCAACATGGAGGATGGATCCACCTCACCTTCTCTTTGGTTGTGGTTGTCGCCAACGATGAGCGTCGATCCAAGGCCGATGAGGGGCTTGGGGCATGTCCCGGCCGATGAGCTTTCAATGACATATCTCGTTCTCGAGGGATTAGTGTCTACTTCGGCTCTTTGCAAAGCCTTCGTGCGATGGAGTCCTCTCGGTTCTTAGAAAGATGGTGTCTGCGTATGGTACGGTTCTCTTGCGGCATTCGACTATGGCTGATGCATGTGGCCTCGGCGAACACAGGGTTATTGGGCTTGTTTCTAATCTATGTTTTTATCTAGGCCCCCATGTGTGATTTGGTAGGGACAACCATCATATGTTTCCTACCGTGTCGTATTTGTATTTCTATGGGGTGTTTGTATGGATTCCTAAATTGAATACAAGTACGTTTTGATAAAAAAACAATAATAATGGCTAAATGGCAAGTGGCGGTCATATACTATTTTGGATAAATTAGCCAACGATACATAGATTTTTTTCCTAGAAGATTATATAGGGCAAAAAACACGGTATAGCCACGATACATTTCCATAAGCTAAGGTTTGTTGTGGGTTAGCTTTTTCAAGTACCAACTCTGCTCTCTCTCTCTCTCTTGTGGCGAGCCATCTAATTCACGAGTCACACATAAGGGGCAAGAATGTTGCTTTATATTGTTGTATAATATTAAAAAAAGGACTAGTAGTGTATTCATGAACAATGGCGGATCCAGCAGTGGGGCGGGACGGGGGCTCAAGCCCCGCTACCACCATGATTCCCACATAGCCCTACTAAGCCCCTGCTAATTTAAGAAGGAAGAAGAAGGAAAGGAAGGGCTAACACGACACCACCAACAATGACTAACCCCTGAACTACCCCACTCCACTCTTCCCACTCTTTGAATGACCACGCCATCTTGTGTTAATTAGTAGGTGACGGGATCATGTCTTGCACAAGAGTTGCAATGACCTTTAATATAACGAGTTGTGCCATCCAAGTCCTCTCTTCTTTCATTCTTTTTGCTCTCAAGCGATCACCACCCTTTTCCTTACACAAAGGCATAAACTTCATGTTGCTTGTTGTTGTAGGGCTAACATAGGGACTCGACGTGCGGAAGAATACAAGCTTTAATCCCCATGAAGATTTCCATTTTCGTATGAAATGAAGGAATGCCATGCTCAGTGGAGATGGTGGGCTAGTGGCCGGTCTCACGGTGTTGCGGGCGCATTGGGGGCACGATCGGTGTATGGCCATCGGGTCTTCTCCTGTTCTCTAGGAATTTATTCACACATTCATGGGTCTAGTTGCGATGAATGATTATGATGAGTTGTAAAAGAAATCACACGGTGATGAAAATGTAAGAACAAGTGGAAAGTGGTTTTTTCATAGCGACAAGTGAGTATGGTGACCTATGAAAAAAAATTGTCATGTGCCGTGAAATAGGGCCTAGGATGACAGGCCCACGAGGCCCGAGGGGGGGCACCACCACGCCGCTGCGGGCGCCGCCCCCTCCTCCTCCTCCCTTCCGTGGATTCTTCGAAATTAATTAGGGAATAAAGAAAGAGTTTGTCTAGGATTATCTTAGGACTTTTGGTGTGGAAGGGTGTAGGGTCGAGATGGGGACTAGAGGGGGGGGGTGAATAGTCCTTTCTAAATCTAATTGCGTCGGCTAAAACAAATATAATGCGAATTGAAACTATTCGCTTAGCCAAGACTTCACCCCTCTAGCTATGACTCTAAATCACCTCACAAAAGATCCTACACAAAGCAAATGAGGTGATAAGCCTAGCTTGAGCTCCTAACCGTTTTCTATTGCAAGGTCACACAAACCTATGCACTAGTACTTCAAACAAAGGTGAGCTCCTACACAATTCTAATGAGCAAAAGCACAAAGCCAACCTAAGCTCACTAGATGCACAATGGACAAGGCGACACACGCCTAACCCAAAAGCTCAAATTACTTAGCTACACAAACTAAGCAAAGCAACTAACAAGCTACACAAGCTAGCAATTGCAAGAGCTACTCCACAAGCACAAGCACAAGATATATATGAATGTAAATACAAAGCTTGTGATTTGGAGAATGCAAACCACCGAGAAGAGTAGACAAGTTGACACCGGTGATTTTTTATCGAGGTATCGGGAAGCTTGCCAACTTCCCCTACTCCTCGTTGTGTCGACCAACACCTTGGGTGGTTCCTTTGGTGTTTCACCTAGATGGTTCTTCGATTGTGACTCTCCGATCACTTGCCTCTCAAGGCACGCCCCGCAAGGCACCGCAAGACACCACTCTCAAGTGAGCCTATCACAAGGCACCGCCAGACACCACACACGCGCAAGGGGAGGTACTCACCGACACGCTCTAGTAGTGATGCTCTTCACGATCCCCGCGAGGTGAGCTCGAACCTCTCACAAATCCTCCTTCGGAGCACCGCACAATCTCCGTTGTGTGCTTCACGAAGTCTCTTGCCACCAAGCCGCCTAGGAGGTGGCAACCTCCAAGACAACAAGCACACCGGCTTGCAACACGATCACCTAGTGCCACAAATCAATCTCTCAACGCGAATGCACTAGAATCACTCCTCACTTTGATTTGGATGAACACTATCAATCACAAGTGAGTGGGAGGGCTCTCAAGCACCACAACACAAGCCACCAAGGCCCAAGTGTGCTTCAACCTGCCATGGCCGACCAAGGCAAGTATATATAGCCCCTAAGTCAAATAGAGCCGTTGGGAGGAAATCCCAGCTTCGACGTTGACCGGGGCGCGGGACTCACCGGACTCACCACCCGGCTGTTCCGGCGTCACTACCGCGTCCGGTCACTAACGGCCCACGACCAACGCGGCTACCAGCCCGGTCACCGTTCGGTCAAGCACCGGACGCATCCGACCACAGCGTCCGGTCAAAACGCTGCGAGCTCTGTATGACCGGAAGGCGTCGGTCGGTTCCGGCCGTTTTTGAAAGATCCGGTCGAAGTCCGTCGGCGTTTTCAAATAAAACTCCATCGAAACACCGACGCCTTCTCTTCGACATGCTACCCATCAAGTATACCAAACTTGAGCACGAGGAATAGCATGTTTTCACCTCCAACTTGCATCCGCAATAGAAAATATGCATCTCATTTTCTCGGCGCCCACCATGTGCAAGTGTGTTAGCATTTTCACAATCATTTCAAAGGCCGGGTTAGCTCTTGTCACGCCACTCGATCCTAACACGCCGCAAAGTTAGATCGCGACAAGTGGCACTAGATGACCGATATGCAAACAAGTTTGCCCCTCTTGATAGTACGGCCATCTATCCTAAAAACCCGATCATAAACTTCTCTAAGCTCCTCATGACCGTGAAATGAAATGCCCTATAGGTTATACCTTTGCCTTGCGCATTTCCATTCCGCTCCATCTCCAAGTGCCGATGCAACACATGCACCAACACGATCACCAAATGATATGATCCACTTCATATCATCACATGACCTTCTTGGTCCATCGATCTTGACCTCACTTGCTCTTCACCGTTAAGCGTCGGTCCGTCGGCGCCAAGTCTAGCCTAAGCTTCACCGCCTCGCGGTCCATCGCTTCAACCGCCTCGACTTGCCATTCACACTTGCAACCGGTCCATCAAGCCAAGCCTTGTCTTGATCTTCACCACCTCGGTCACATGACTCCATGTCATGTTTCATATGCAATAAAGCTCCTTCATGCATCGGCTCATGTGAACTAACTTCCCCGTGTATTATCTCAATCACACATTGTTAGTCCACCTAATGTTGTCACCAATTACCAAAAACCAAAGGGACCTTTCAAAGGGGATATTCCATCTATAAGGAAGACCCTTATTAGGAAAATAAATATGATTGCTTGTAAAAAGGTTTTCCAATCATATAAGGAAACCTTTTAGAGATTATTTGGTTTACAAGTCCTACTAGCCGGGCTATAAAAGTAAGGGTCATGAATCTTTCGGGGAGGCAAGCAATAAAGAAAATCTATTTCCCTTCTCTCCTTGCCCCACGCCAAGACGCCCCTACCCGCCGCCGCCGCCGTCGTCACGCCTAGCGCGGCTACAAGCCTTCACCGCCGGGCCCCCCGAGGCGCGTCCGCCACGTGTCACCCCGAAATTAATCCGGTTTGTGACAAAAATCTTGTAATATGTCCATTTCAAGGTGCTCATTGAATTTCAAACTTGTATGTGACTGTTATTTTGTGGACCACTAACTTAGTGTGGACTGTTTACGGTGGTTATACTAGTTCAACTTTTGTGTATGTCTATTGACTTGAAAACTATTTGTCCATCTGTCAATGATACTTCTCGAGCCCCATTTGGTGAAAGCTTTAGGGTGCATTTGGCAACAAGAAACGTTTCAAATTCTCGGTAGAATCAGTGCTAACTCCACAACCTAGTTTCTCCGGATTCTAGTTTGAGTGGTATATAAGCTTATTATTATTTTTATGTCATATTTTACTTATAAACTAACTTTTATATATTTGAAAATTAGTACACCTCTGTCACAAAAATAACTACTGTTATCGCTTTTCGAGAAAATAATTTTAACTGAATAAATATTAAAAAAACATTAATATTTACGTTACATAATAGTATTATTAGAAAGATCTTTTAATCTAATTTTTTACAAATTTATTTAAAGATACGAATCTTATTCATATTATTTTTTACAAACCTGAGTCAAGTTTATGACATGAACACCAACACGACACTTGGTTTGGGCCCGAGCGAGTACACGTTAGTTTATTTTTAAAAAAAAACTGTCACTTGTCCTTGCTTGTCTCCAGGTCCTTTCCGATGGTTCGGCCAGATCCGAAATACCACAAACACCCCCAATTCCCACCCGGAATCGGGCGAAAGTCAAGACGCCAACCATGGGCGAGCAATCCCTCTCCCAGCCTCTCTCTCCGTCCCCGTCGCCTTCCGCCTCCGCCTCCGCCTCCGCCGCGTCGCCGGCCGCGGCCCCACCACCGCCCCCCGCATCTGCCTCTGCCGCCTCCACCTCCCGCACCACCAGAGCCGCGGCCTCGCGCGCGAAGGAGACGAACTCATCGCCAGACCCCAACCCGGCCAAGAAGCCCCGCCTTACCTTCTCGATCCCGGGCCGGCCGGGTCGGCCCTGTCCGCGGTCGGCGAGGTGGGCTTGGCCATCCGCCACCTGCGCGCCGCCGACCCCGCCCTCGCCGCCGTCATCGACGCGCACGAGCCGCCCGTGTTCCAGTGCCCGCACCGCCCGTTCCACTCCCTCGTCCGATCCATCCTGTACCAGCAGCTCGCCTTCAAGGCCGCCGCCTCCGTCTACTCCCGGTTCCTCTCGCTTATCGGCGGCGAGGCCGGCGTGGCCCCCGACGCCGTCCTCGCGCTCACCCCGCAAGAGCTCCGCCAGATCGGGGTCTCCCCGCGCAAGGCGTCCTACCTGCACGACCTCGCCCGCAAGTATGCCGACGGGATCCTCTCCGACGCCGCCATCGTCAACATGGACGACCGATCCCTCGCCGCCATGCTCACCATGGTCAAGGGCATCGGCGCCTGGAGCGTCCACATGTTCATGATCTTCTCCCTCGCGCGCCCCGACGTGCTCCCCTCCGCCGACCTCGGCGTCCGCAAGGGCGTGCAGATGCTCTACGCCCTCGAAGACGTGCCTCGCCCCTCGCAGATGGACAAGCTGTGCGAGCGATGGCGCCCCTACCGCTCGGTTGGGGCCTGGTACATGTGGCGGCTCATTGAGTCCAAGGTGCCCCAGCCGGCGCCGGCCATCCCTGTCGGATCACTTGCCCTCCCTTCGCCGGACGCCCAGATTATGCTACAGCAGCAGCAGCAACAGCAGCAGCAGACTGTCATCCAAATGATCGATCCCCTCCAGATGCTCCCAGGGATGGGGTGAATTCGGTATCACTTCTACTCATTAGTTACTCCTGTCTTAGATCAATCAATGGTTACTCTGCACAGCCGATAGTCAGCTCCGCACATTGTTGTTCTGGAATGGAAGGGCAGGAGGAGGGTAGCATTGGTCCATTGGACATGAAATGAATGCTGTGGTCCCAACTTCTTAAGTTGTCAATTTGGTTTGTGTTGTTTATCTGTGTCAAGAGTCTGTGAAGATCATGGTTGGCTGTTGTTTGCATTGTAAAATTTACCTGGCAGTATTTTAGAACCTCCTGGAATTGGTCCATGCTTGTTTTCACCTGTGATAAAACCATTGAGAGCATGCTTTAACACAAGAACCCTCTGTTGTTAATCATGGAATTGTTCCATAATTAACACAAAGACGTATCTAACCAAAACATCAGCTATGAAAATACATAATTTCTGATTATTATGTTTGGACTTTTCAAGCATGCATAGTGATCTGTTTGATACAATACCGTGAAATGGGTTCTTCCAAAATTCAGTTATGTAGAACATTTTGTGGTTTATTGCATTTTAATATTCTATTACACGTGCATATTCTGATTATTACACGAGCACACGTTCGTTTTAGGGAATGTTACAGGAGCTCCTCCCAATTGCTTTCGTGACTTGTGGTATTAGAAACTGAAATAACATCGGTTATCGAAGAAACGGAAATTTTGATTAATGTTATAATGTTATTATGTTTTGGATCTACTCAAGGTTGCCTATTGATTTGTTTGACACTATGCTGGCAAAATGCGTTTAATTTCAGTTTATAATGTTTTTAATATAATCTTACATGCTCAATTTCTTTTTGAGGACATGTGCATTTTTATGGAATGTTACAAGAGCTCCTCCGTTTTGCTCAACTTCGGTTATCGAAGAACCATAAATTTTTGTTAAAGTTACTATGTTTTGGATCTTTTGAAGCTTGCCTACTGATCTGTTTGATACAATGCCGGCATAATGGGTTCTGCCAAAATTCAGTTATATAAAATTTTCTGCTGTTTATCGTGTTTTAAGATTCAATCGCGCACACAATTTTTGTTATGTTTGTTTTGCGAGCACTCAGTCGGTTTTACAGAATGTTACAAGAGCTCCTTCCAACTGCTAGTGAGTTTCGCTTTTAGAAAGTGAAAAAAACAAACATCTGTTAAATCAAAAGTAGCATAAATTTTTGTTAAAATAATGTAATGATGCTTTCCCCTCCACCCTACACAGCTCTATTGCATAAATTTTTGGTATTATCTTCCTCTTTTTAGCTGAATTCACAAGGGTAAACCATCCTTGGCGAAATTTATTGTTTTTTAGAGTGTGCCTTGCTCAGTCTTAGCATTAAAAAAATCAAGAACCAATACAACATTCAGATGGGATACCTGTCCAAATAGGCACAACAGAAGACTAAATAACCATATGAAACTCAGCTCCCAAACTTGACACATTGTGCCATTTGCCTGATATGATGGCATCATTGAGCGTCTGGTGATCAGCCAGAAACTCTCACCTCCTCAGGGTCAGGGATCTCTTTCTCTTCCCAGATGTGTGCCTTGTGAGTTCTGAAAACAGCAGCCTCCCCTAGTCATTCTTCATCTTTCCTAGCCACAAATCCTTACTTGACTTATAGCTATGGAAATCAACCTCTCCTGAGTCTTGTAAAAAAAAAAAAACCTTGCTTCTTCAATGTGAAGCGATTTTATGCCCTTGAAAATAGTTTTGTGGAAGCATAGATTATTTAGTTTCTGTAACTCCCACCGGTCGAAATCAATTGTTTTTGAAGAAAAAGGAAGTAATCTTGGCGAAGATTACAAGAGCAACTCCCCAGTTGCAGTTCTGAAAGCAGGTCCCCACGGCATAGCGCCACAGCACAATCATCGCCAACTAGAGGCTGAGACACCGAGTACATATCAAGTGGAGCTCGACATTTTGTTGGGAACATGAATTTTTGGACATGGGAGTAGTGTCTTGTCTTTCCAGCTATTATGGGATTTTCACATGAGGATCAACAGACGGGGCTAGATTCATCAATCGTATTGTGATGATATATTGTAGTTGTATATGGTGAAGTGACTGCCTTCGGCGTCCTTACTTGCAGCGGCTCTGCCTTCGGCGTCCTTACTTGCAGCGGCTCTGTTTTGGGGTATACCTGTCGTGTGCAGCACCGTGTAAATCTTCTGGTTTTCGCTATAGGAATTTGCGTTGTTGCATCCAGCGAAATGCAGGTATTTGCTAAATCTTTGTGGCCCTGCTTTCTTCATCTTTTCTTTTTCTTATTATCGAAAAAATCTTTGTTATCCTTTGCTAAGCCTCTTTGTTTGGATATCCTCCAATGATGTCTCTGATCACTGATCAATAATCCGCTGCTAGGTTATACTGCTCTATAACGTGTAAGATGACAGTAGAACCTGGTTCTCTTGCAAGTGTCAAATGGACCATGGTCACTCTGCTAAGAGTTGTCCAAATGTTGGTTTTTTTCCGGATTTTTTTTTTCCGAAAGATCCGTGTTACCGGCTTCGATTGATAAGTAGAGAACAAATATATTTACAAGGCACCCAACGTAGTGAGAATCACCACGAAAGCGAAAACCTACCCGCAAATAACACAGCAAAGCAAACAATGACCCAACAAAGAAAAGAGACCGGAGTTCCGAAGCAGAAGGCCATGGCAGGGTATCGTTGCCTGGCCCAAGCATAACGCGAGAGCAGCTCCGACTTCCGACCGCAGTTCCTGCCCCGGGATCACGACTGAGCTGAAATCCACAGCGACGCCTTCAAGAAGGTCATGACGTCTTGCGCCGCCGTCACTCGTCCAAGAATGGACCGGACTATGTTGGTGATATGAAAGGGTTGTGGTAGTCTGTGTCCTGACAACCTGTTGAGAGCTCTGTTCATACTATTGGCAAGGTAAAGTGCACGTGGGCTAGCCTTGACGTCGTCGTCACTGATGACGGCCATGGACGGCCGGGCGGCTCCAGCTGCCCCAGCGCCAGTAACGGATAGACACCAGGTCATGCCGTGCTAACTATATGAGCCGAGCACGGTGCCGAGAATATACGAGGAGATGCTCGGCCCCGTGTCCATGGCGTTTGTCCTGCTGCATTTTGGTAGTCGCCTCTGTTCCCTTGAAATCAACGGATTCTTACGGCACCTAGCTAGCAACCTACAAATTTGGAGTAAAATCTTATGATTTCATTCATGCATCTCTAAATTTGTAATTAAGTTTGGGAAAACATGGCATGGCATCGCTCGAGAAAAAAAAACATGGCATGGCATGGACAGAAAGATAGATACAGTAGATTGGCGTGTAGAGTAATGCGTTAGGGTATATGCTCTCAGATATCCATCAGTGCTCGGTTACACCCAAGGAGAAACCAACGCACACTCATTTGCTTTCATCCTCGTCACCAACATTATTTACTATTCCCCGCAAAAAAAAAAAACATATACTTGTTGTTCGTTATTATTACTGACTGATGATGGGTGGTTTCCACGGTGAATATACGTATGTGCTACGGTATTAACGAATGCGTTGTGGAATAAAGAATTCGGAACGCTAATATGCAAAGACTGGAATTTGCAACGAATCATATCACGATCACATTGTAATTCTTTAGTTCGTTTGATTAACTGGAAGAAAGACGAACTCGGCCTCTCCTCTCGTCCTTTCCTTAGTTTTTTTTTTTTTTGCCCAAAAGAAAGGGACCTTCGATCACCTCACCCCGACACCTTCTAATCTTCTATATATATATATAGAGGGAGTATCAAGCACTCAAACTGCAGCAGCAGAAGCAGCTAGCAATTACTGAGAACACAAAGGCAACAGAGCGCGCGCGGCCATGTCCACCGAGAACTACGACGCGTGCTACCCGGACCAGCCGGTGGTCGACCGCTACCTCCCCATGTGGGCCAAGCTGCCGGCGTTCGCCGCCAAGCCGGCCTTCATCTGGGCCGACGACGACGACGAAGACGCGGCGCCTACACGCACCGCGCTGACCTACGCCCAGCTCGACGCCGCCGCCGGCCGCATGGCGCGCAACCTCCTCGGCACTGTCGGCAGTCTCCGCCGCGGCGACGCCGTACTCGTGCTGGCCTCGCCGGGCCTCCGACTCGTCAAGCTCCTCTTCGCGTGCCAGCGCGCGGGGCTCACGGCGGTGCCCGTCGTGCCACCCGACCCGGCCGGGTTCGGAACCGGAGGAAGCCCCGCGCACGCGCACCTCCTGCGCGCCGTGTCGCAGGCCAGGCCGATGGCCGCCGTCGCCGATGCAGAGTACATCGACTCCGTCGTGAAGAAGGCTGCTTCTTCCGTAGCCGGCGGCGAGAACGGACGCGTGGCTGCCATGTTGAGGAGCCTGCGCTGGCTGGCCGTCGACGAGCTGGAGCGGGAGCGCGGTAGTGATGGGCCAAAGCCGGGGCCCAAGGCGCCGTACGTGGGCTGTGGGCCGGACGATGTGTACCTGATCCAGTACACCTCCGGAGCGACGGACGTCCCGAAGCCCGTGGTAGTCACCGCGGGCTCGGCGGCCCACAACGTGCGGGCCGCAAGGAAGGCCTACGACCTGTACCCCGGCAGCGTCATCGTGTCGTGGCTGCCGCAGTACCACGACTGCGGCCTCATGTTCCTGCAGCTCCTCACCGTTGTCTCTGGCGCCACCTGCGTGCTGGCCGCCCCGGGAGCATTTCTCCGGCGCCCGCGCCTTTGGCTCGAGCTCGTCTCCGAGTTCAGGGCTACGTGCACGCCCGTGCCGTCGTTCGCGCTGCCGCTGGTGCTCCGTCGTGGCCGCGGACATCCCCGGCGTCCGCTCCAGCTCGGGAGCCTGCGCAACCTGATCCTCATCAACGAGCCCATTTACGAGACTTGCGTCGACAAGTTCGTGGAGGCGTTCTGCTGCCACGGCCTGCGCGCCACGTCCGTCTCACCGTCCTACGGCCTCGCGGAGAACTGCACCTTCGTGTCCACAGCTTGGCGGACAAGCCAGTCCTCCTCTGGCCACCTCCCGTCCTACATGAAGCTCCTGCCGTCGGCGAGGCTATCGCCGGCGCCGTCGTCCGTGGCAAACGAAGTGCCGGAGATCGAGATCGCTGTCGTGGACGAGGACACCGGTGAGCTAGTGGAGGACGGCGTGGAGGGGGAGATATGGGTGTCCTCGCCGAGCAACGCGTCGGGGTACCTCGGCCACCCGTCGGCGACCCGCGAGGTGTTCTGCGCGAGGGTGCCGGGTCGCGCCGGCGCGTGCTTCGTGCGCACGGGCGACCGCGGCGTGGTCAAGGGGGCGGAGAGGTACCTGTACGTCGTCGGTCGGGGCGTCGACGTCATCGCGCTCGACGGCGCCGACGGAGGCGCCGGCGCGTGCACGCACACTACATCGAGACGGCGGCTTTCGGAAGCGCGCCCGATCGCCTGAGAGGCGGCTGCGTCGCAGCGTTCGCGACGTCGTCCACGCCGTGGTCACCTTCACGGACCGGCGTCGTGGCCGTCGTCGCGGAGCTACAGAAGGGAAGCGCCGGTGGTGGCGATCACAGGGGCCTGTGCAACGGAATAAGGGCCGCAGTGTGGCGAGAAGAAGGTGTCAGGGTTGGTTTGGTCGTGCTGGTCGACGTTGGGGTGGTGCCCAAGACGACGTCGGGGAAGCTACGCCGCGGCGCGGCGAGGGAGATGCTGGCCGCAGGAAAGCTCCCAGCAGTCGTTGAAGCACGGTGTACGACGACGGTAACGGACCGGTTGCTGCGGTGAGAGTCGAAGAAGAGGAGTTGCCGGCCATGTCCGCAGCTAGTTGGCTGGCAGGAGAGGGGCCGGGGATACTGGCACGGCCACCGAAGCCTTCGGGAGCGCGAGCCGCCGTCTTCGCTTGCAGTCATTTCTTTAGCGTGCAAAGCTGGGTTGCACGCCATTGCCATCATAGACGCGGCAAAGCAATGGCTCAAAAACTCAATACCACACAACTATATGTGCTGCAACTCCACTTATCTCTAGCCGTCCATCATCTATGAAGATGTTTTCAGTATTTGGCACGTGTCAAAAGATGATGACCACTTTCTCGGTGGATATGCAACTTTAACTTGCGCGTAGTATTTTGATGTAAACTGAACTGTTGGATAATTGGTGTTGCAACTCATAGTTGTGGAAAATACACCTCTCTCTGTATACAGAATGATCGGAATTAGAAAGTGCTCGTTGCTACTACAGCTAGCACTTCATATCGAGCTAGCTAATGGTCACAAAAGAGATACACTACATATTCTCAAAAGAATAGAAACATTCTAAAAAATAGAAACATTCGGTTACGGTTTTAGTAAACTCTAAATCATCACTGTTGACACTAATAACTAGATGATATAATTATTCTTTCAAATTACTCACATATGCCAATCTAAAGTAACTAATATCCCTCCGGTAACAAATACCTAACAGATCTGGCTTTGTATAGTTTTCGACTCATATCTTGTATCAAATTTTCTTCTAGAATATATTCATAAAATCCTTCAAATAAAGATACATTGCAAGTACTTTAAATAAAAAAATGACATCTTTAACCTATAAGTTTCAAACCAAATAAAGTAGGAGTTATTTATGTTTGTAGTTATGATGGTTTAACTAAATGAAGTACCCTAAATTTACATCTAAGATAGTCAAATGCTCTTCTACGAAAGATAATCCAAAGTATTTCTCTAAATTTATAGTCAAATTAACTATGAAATAATATAAAGCAATTCCTTAGATTTACAACTAAGTTACTCACATATATTATTATATGGAGAAAGTCCTATTTGTGTGGACCAATATAATATATGAAAAAGACTAAAGCGAAAACAAATAGATTATTTTGCCATTGAGCATACATGTATATAATGCAATAGTTTAGCAACCGTACAAGAAATACAAAACATATATACAATAGTGTTAAATTGTTAATACTTCATGGCAAAATTATGTAACTTGTTGCTTTGGATATATTTATGTTTTATTTTTAAATTTCAAACGCCTATACATGCCATTCTAGCAACTCACTCCATTCTAGAACTAGAATCCATATTTTTGATACAATATAACAAGTTAAATATGAGGTACAATAAACAACATAGTGTCATCTTAAGCTACAATAACTGATAATACCACACCAAAATTAGAAAGTCCAAATTTGGGTACATGACAACAAGAGGTGTCATCACTGAAGCTAAATGTTTTGACTAAAGACACAATGAAAACAAAACAACAGTGTGACACGAAGAAAAAAAAAAAGATACATGGTATGGATGGAAATACACCGTGACACTATACATCTTAGGTATGTCTAGAAAGTCTTAATAGTCATAATATAAGTTATACATAAGAAATTTTGTTTAGTTATAGATCCTAAGTATATCTAAAAACACTTAGTAGTTTAAATCATATTATTCCTAGCCCACACAGAAGCCCCGTTTGATAAAGTATAACTAGTTACACACGTCTTGAATTTGGAGGAGATACCATAGCGGCCTCATACCGTCCAACCTGTCTAAACCATGTCCACCCTTTGTGGAATTGTGGTTCCTTCCAACATTGTATTGTCCAACGATAGAAGCATTACCTTAAGACTACGTTATATAAATATTTTTCACAATCCAACTATGACATTTTTTTTTTTTGACATCTCCAACTATGACATTTGTTTAAACGACAAATTTGGTCCATAGGGCTCGCAAATTGTTGACGAACCTATCCGGTTTGAACTGTTGTTCCCTTTATCCCTATATAAGCGTCGCTATAGGATGCACACCGATCAAACTTTCTTAGTCAATCAAAATAGTAATCATATTTTCTTAAAATAAATTTACTATGAAATAGATTTAATGATATAGTATCTGATGATATCTATTATCATAAATATTAATAATTTTTCTACATTTGCTCAAAGTCAAGCAAGTTTTACTTTTTCGAGGTAAGAACGACGTTGTTATAAGGGAAATAAGGAAGTAGTATGGTGTTACAACAAATGACAAAACCAGTGAAATCAAATGTGTAACCTGTGCGTCCTTGATTGTGACGCCGAGGTCAGTATGGATGTGGTGATACGGGCCCTCGAGAGAAATATCTGGATGAGGCGCGGGTCAACGAAATGGTGCGTTGGCGTTGCAACTCCGCACGACAGCACGCTGCTGCTACCAATCGAACCGCAGCCTGCAGCAAATGGGAGTACAGTCGCTGTTGTCAAAGGGCATGCACGGCTGCATCTCCAGTGCATACCGTATCCCATATAAATTTCTACACCATCACGTTGTCTGACAAATAATTGTTTTGAGACAAAAAAAAAAAGACGGGTAGGGGTAATTTGTGTAGATATGGGGTACAAGGGTGTGCAAATTGACCCCTAATAAAAAAATAAACAATATGCACCTGTGTACCACATATCTATACACCAACACAAGGCAGAAATACAAGAGCATACTACCTTACCACTGTTTATTTGTTATAGAAGAAGTGGTTAAAAGCAAAACGTCCAAACGGATGATAGAATCAAAGGCCATAGCTGCAAGCTAATCAGAGAAGGGCAGGCGACGTAGCCGTGAGCAGTGAACAGTGAGCACACGTTAAGGACTAGCAGCTGTAAGCTAATCAGAGAAGGGCAGGCGACGTAGCCGTGAGGAGTGAACAGTGAGCACACGTTAAGCACTAGCCGTAGCCTCCAGTCCGAAAGGGACAATCAGTCAATTTAGGTGTGGCCGGGCCGGGGTCCGGTCCGGACGCCTGATCTGCACCACTGTGCACCGTATCTAGTAGGCTGGCGCCACGGCCACGGCCTAGACAGCGGCCGCCGCGCTGTTCCCCGATGACCGTCCCGATCCGACGGCCATAAACCCACCCCGGGCCACCTACAGTGGCCGTGGCGGTAGCACGGTACGTGCCGCGATGCTCAATTCTCGCCGGCTGATGCATCATTACAGCCTCTCGGTAGGGGCCCGCGGGGCATGGGGACGGACCGGACGGGGGTCCGGCGACCTCACCACCCCCTTCTGCCCCGGCTGCCCGCCTGCTCTTGTCGGTCGCTGCACCGCACCGCGGACCGAACAAAAGCGCCGTTCCCCAGCTGACCGGAACCACCACCGCCCCCGTTCCCGTCCCGGTCCGTCGTCACCCCACTCGCCTCGCCGCAGGCGGTCACGGTCAGGCCGCTGCCGTCCTCCTCCCCACAGCACACGCGAACAAAAGCAGAAAAGCCAACCCACACCGCACCACACCACACCACACGGCAGCCGCAGGGCAGGCGGTGGCGGTCGGCCCCGGCACCTCCCTACCCCTAGGAAAACGACGAGACGGATACGAGACGAGTGGGGGAGGAGAGTGAACCCAGTGATAGCTAACGCTACCCCCAGCACCAGCAGGCTGCTCCCAGGCCCTGCGACACACAGGAGCGAGCAGCCGCGCCGGCCTTCTCGTGAGGCGTCGCTCTCACGAACGGCGTCGGGTCCTCGTCGCCGCGGCGGACCAGGGCGTGCGTGCGTGCGCGCGCTAGGGCAGGCATGCGCTGATGGAATTCAGGGGCCAGGAGGAGGAGCCAGAGCCGGAGCCAGAGGAGGAGCCCGTCTCGGAGGAGATGGGAGCCAGCTCCGCGCCGGCGCCTGTCCTCACCCCCCGTCGTCCCCGACTCGGGGAACCAGAACCACGCCGCCGAGGCGACGAGGTACCACGAGTGCCTGCGCAACCACGCGGCGGCGATGGGCGGCCTCGTCGTCGACGGCTGCGGGGAGTTCATGCCCGGTGGGGACGGCGACAGGCTCAAGTGCGCCGCATGCGGCTGCCACCGGAGCTTCCACCGCAAGGACGACGCGCGGCGCCGACACCAGCTCCTGCTCCCGGCGCCCGCGCCGCCGGTGGTGTCGCCCGCGGCGGCGGCCCCCCGCGCGTCCCGCTGCTCCTGCCTCCGCCCCACCCCCCACTACGCCGCTGCCGCACACCCCCACTACGCGCCGCCGCCGTTCCCGTACCACGGCACGCCCAGCGGCAGTGGCGGCGGCACCACGACCGAGTCGTCCAGCGAGGAGCGCGGCCCGCCGCCCGGGTCGACCGCCGCAGCCGCGCAGGCGCAAGCGCAAGGCCACCTCCGGCGGAAGCGGTTCCGGACCAAGTTCACGCCGGAGCAGAAGGAGCAGATGCTGGCGTTCGCGGAGCGTCTCGGCTGGCGGATGCAGAAGCAGGACGACGCGCTGGTGCAGCACTTCTGTGACCAGGTCGGCGTCCGCCGACAGGTCTTCAAGGTCTGGATGCACAACAATAAGCACACCGGCAGCGGCGGCAGGGAGGCAGCAGCCGCCGACGCCGCCGCAGGGGCAGCCACAGTCTCCACAGCAACCGCAGCCGCAGGCACACCAGCAGCCGCAGCAGGAGCAGTAGCCATGGTGGGAGACAAGGCTCAGAGCTCAGCTCAGCACCACCACCACCACCATTTGCTTAATCCCCCGCCGCCTCATTTTTTAATGGGCTCCGAGAGGTGGGGGGTGTGGGATTAAACAAGGGAAGTCAGGAGGGCTCTCGCTTATCCTCTCTTCCCTTCCGTTTTTGGTTTCCTTCATTTTTTGTAGTCACTTCTTTCACCATCCTCTTTTGCTTCACCATTCTTGCTTGCATCATATCCTCTTTGATTTCTTCTGTTCCTACTAGTTTGGGGGCTCAATTGCAAGGAGGAGTAGACACTGTGCACGCTTTGTAGCTACCTTATTGCCATTTGACCCCCTCGGCCAGCAAGGTTAACCAATCTACTAAATTCTCTCTACTTTGCTCTCAAGGTCTATATTTTTCATCTTCACATTTAATCTGTTAATCACTAGAGAATATAGCCTGCCTGTGGACTCTTCTCTCTTCTAATGCAACCTTTCCATTTAGTTCAAGCTTCAAACCCAGCATAAACTAATGGCCATAATGGCATGATAATCTTGAGTTACTCTTCAGGCAATTGCTAATTACTAGAGAGTAGCAGCAGCCAATATCTGTAGGATATTCTGGGGGGAAGAAAGGCTGGATGGGAAACAATGCTTGCATTGCATGCAGATTTTATTATCTGTGACACCGCCATTAGAGAAACTCGGAGGTTGCATCAATGCTCATACCTTTGTCTTTGTGCGAGTGCTTGCCATTCAATTGGAGGTGTACTTTCCTGCTGTGGTGTCTTAAGCTTAAACTGTACTTGGCTGAGATGTATCCATCCCATTACTGCCATGCATGGAGCGAGTGTCATTTTCCAGACCTGATTGATTCCATTAATGGAGGGCTGGACGGACGGAGCTCCAAGTCTGGTCCGGGCGGGGCTTGGGTATGGTCGGACGGTCACGTACTCACATGGCTCTTGTCGCCTACTTACTCGCCTCTACCTCTTCCAGAAGCTAACGATTTGTACAAGGATTTGATTTCACGAAATTGTGAGGAGGCCCATGCTGCAAGAGATGAGGCAAGAGATGAGGTGGTGAGAGGCAGATAAGGATGTAATGAATGCGCTCCAAGAAAATTGCAAGGCATGGGAGAAAACAAAAGCGGATAATGAGAAACTAGGCATCACAGGATTTTGGATGAGTCCGCGGCTTTTGGTTTATTTTTGTCCAGTTTTCTTCGAGGGTTAATTGCTAAATTTGGACAGTTTTGCCAAACCAGTTGAAAAGGACATGAACAATACATGATACCACTAAAGCTCCTATATCCAAATGTGATACTGGATATTTTCTTTCAGCAATAAGTTCTACTACGGTATTAGGTAACAAGTTTTAGCATAGAAAAGTTACTGCTGTGAAGCAATAATGTGACTCACCGGCAGGCGGCAGCTGCAGTGGTGTTGAAAAGCAAGTCAACACGCTTCCTTGGCCCTTATGAGTCTTCTTACTGAAAATAGGTGGTGATTAACAGCAGCACAGCAAAAAGTTATGTCATTTTTTCTTTATGACTTTTGATGCCCATAAATTCAACATAATAATACATGTAAAGCTATTGCAATAACAAGATTTGAGTTTGCCGGATTTTTCAGGGGCTTAGTCCCTTAGATTGGGTACGGATTCTTTGAATATAAATGATTCTGGGGTTCTAAAAATACGTGGCTTTCAAGTGCTCCATAGTCTAACCAGTTTGGGTCGGATGGGATTATAGGTTCGAGAGGGATTATTATGTCAATCAGAGTGACTAACCTTCTTTTTCACATGCCAGCTCCTCGCTTGCAGGCATGTGCCTCCTGAAGTTGATTTGGGACTGGTTTGGCCACGTTGAGAGCATGCAACAGCCCATATGCCAAAGCCAGCTTGCTAACTGTGTTATTATCATCATGTATGGTCTAGGCCATGAATTTGTAAGCATTTGTTTATGATGTGTTTGACTAACCACCGAAAATGTCAACAACGGCTGCTGGCAAGATATTGCTCTGGCTCCACCCTGGCACCGGCGGCGGGGGCCCTGGCCTTCGGAAATTTGGATAAGTTGCTCTGTTATAGGGGAAAAAACATGTGCAATGCCAAAAAAAAGTTAATATAGTTCCGTTCAAATTTCATCATAAATAAACAGGTAATATTTGCTGTGTTCTAATCTAAGCAGTACGTACACTACATTGGCGCATCTACAAACCAGTGTTATTTACTGTATTTTACGTCTATTCAGTTCATTAAACATCTAGGGTTTGAATTGCCACAAATTAAAATTTCCATGAGAATACAAATTAGTGGAAAGATCATCAGCAGAATCAGGTGAACTGCTAACATGATTTCTTCCAATCAAAAGTCAGTATGACACAGAATGCAGTGACCCTGGACTTCTGCACAGTTGCTGAACTTTATCCCATCATGGTGCTACTGAATGATCAGTCCTATCAGTTCTGATAGTTTTGTCTTTTCATCTGCAATTCTGACAGGTCTTATTAACAAGAAGCTGAAAGCGCTAACTATTCAAAGAAAAGAGCTGTTTGGTGTGCTTCCGTGTCTAAACCCAATACTCAGAGCTGTTTGCTTTGCTGCCTCCCTGTCCCAGCATCTGTGGCAGGCTCCTCCCTTCCATCCGGTAGTAATTCAGACCTTAACTATTCAACTGACGTTTTCTAAAGGACGGACGTAGCAAGGGACTGACAACGATAATTCAGCAACTGACACAATGACGCCAAGGAATACTATTAGAATGTTTGCCTCGTTTAGGCCATGTTTGTTTTACCATGCAGACTCTAAAATTGCAGTTTACTACAGTTGCAACAGGAAGGAAATATATTATTGGATTGTAACAACCTAGTCCCCTGCTGATATATATGCCGCAATCCGCTACAAGATTAAACAAACAAACAGAAGCTTAAATATATTGAGCAGACCCACGAGATTGTAAGCACTGTGAGAAGTTGACATCATCATTGTATTCCAAAGGAAAACATCATAACGAGCCGTGAGAAGTTGAAACACTTCTATTACCTACCAGCCTAATTCGACAATGGAATGATCGTCACGCAAGAAAGAATGCAGAGTGGAAAGATTTTTGCCAGATATCTTTTGAGGGGAAAACACAATCATCATCAATAGCAGCAGAGAAAGTGTGGGCTAGAAGACCTCTGCGTAGATATGTTCTCAAGAATTTGTCGGAAAAGATGAGATATAGACGATATTCCCAGAAGTAAATAAAGAGCTAAGATCGCATTAGCTCGTACTATCAGATATTTGCCATTAGACACAACTGATAAAATCTCACCCTCCAACTCATCAAAAAAAAAAACCCTCACCCTCCAATCCATTCGTTGTGGCTCCAAGTTCCTAAGCAACGTGCAGGCTAATCAAGCCCAATCATGCTCAAAGTTCCAAGCTTCAAATATTTTTTTTAGTAACTGCTGATCTCATCAGATCCTTCCCAGACTTAAACTACTACCCTATCTGACAATTACGGATAACATAACACTAGCCCATGCATCTTTGCTTAAACAAGTCCTAATCTTTATGAGGAAAGCGGGTTCGGAAGGGGAGAGGAATTAAAGAATTCACACCCGTGCACAAGAATCATATAGAGCTGACGGGCTGCATAGGCAACTAACCATTCAACAAACAAGTTTAACAACTAATTAACAGATCAGTTCAAACCATTCAGGTACTAGGCTTTTGATACGTGTACTTAACAAATCTATAAGACGAAACTGTGGGACACTGGGGGACCATTTCCTTACCTGACCACCTATATTAAGGCCTTAAGGGCTCACATCGCCCGGAAAGGCTCTGGTACTTACAGTGCCAGAACATGTGGTTGAACCCTAGCCAGAAACAACAGCTTTGTTAATTGCAACTAGTAATGCAGTGCACTTACATACAGTGCTAACGGATTTGTGATCCTAGTTGGTTCACCTGTTGTCAACTGTGTTTGTGCGGATAAATATATTATTGTCTTAAAGAGGCGATCATGTATGACGCATGTCAGTACGGAACATGGTTAGCTGGTTTTGGAGAGCTTTGTGTTCATACGGGGGCTGCTTTCAAGAGGTTATGTCCACATTTGGTCACTGGATCCCTCAGAGGTATTACTCGATAAGCTCGGCCTAACGCCGTTTAAGAGATTGTGGAAGTCTGGGCACCACTGATTACACGATATATTGTGTAAGAGGTCTGGACATCGGTGGTCGGTAGAGCGGGCCTGCAAAAGTTGGCGCAAAGGTATCAACTCAGACTGGTGAGCCTAGCCACCTGGACGATTTGGAAGCATAGGAATCGTTTGTCTTTGATGGGTGCAGATGACCAGGTGAGCTAAGGTGATCCTATGGCAGGTGCAGGAGATCAGCAAGTCGATACTTTGGGTGATGGCCAACGTTAAGGCCCTATGACTATCAGAGCTTTTGGGATCGTTTGGGTCCGGCTCTAATGTTATACATGGGCGTGCATGTTATAAAGGACTAACCCATGTCGTGGAACCAGCTTGTACTAAGACAGAAAAAAGCAGAGAAAATTAAATTGAACTAGGCCAGAGATGTAGTGTTCATAACCAGGTTCGTGAAAGGATAGTCTTTACTATCGTATTGTGCTTTTAACTTTATTCTCTCTACGATTACAAGTTTATCACACATGGGTCATAGGTGATCCTCTTCAAATACTAGTGTCATGGTGACATGTGATAAAATTTTCTTGGTCAATACATAATTCAGTTAAGTCGATCGTACAGATGGAAAATCATTGTGAACTCAGGATTCTATGGAAAAAACAATACAACAAACGGAAAAGAGACACCAATTTTACATGGAAAAAAAAGGTATAGACAACGAGGTAGCCACTTGCTTACTTTGACACAACCGTTGAGCACCCCAGTCAGTAAGTATTGACATAACAACTCACAATAAGAAGCAATTCAGTTGACAAATATACCTAGATAAACAAGACAGGTTCGAGCTTTTAGTTTTAGATCTAGAAAAGCGTAATTATTTTATTTACCTATCCTAGTGAATTGTCTGGAGATGTTAGTTTATACTACTATTCCCCTTGTGT
This sequence comes from Hyparrhenia diplandra, assembly GCA_015847255.1. Lineage (NCBI taxonomy): Eukaryota > Viridiplantae > Streptophyta > Magnoliopsida > Poales > Poaceae > Hyparrhenia > Hyparrhenia diplandra. Next base: position 40,233 of record JADLZK010012456.1, on the reverse strand, counting down.
TCAGAGACAACTAATAATAGAATATGTACATCTAACTGTCTAAGTGTACTGAAATGCATAAGCAACTACAGGCACATCACACGAATATAAAAAGAGAAATCAAGTGTAGTAGTCGAGGGGAAGATACTCAGCTGAGAAGTTGAAAGATTAGGATCATCTGCATTGAATGCATGATACATGATAGCGTCCTAGCTCCCCAAACTTGTAAGCCTTCATGCTTAAAAAATGACTCCATGGTTAAAACAGGAAACTCTTCTTAACAAACAATGCAAGACAGTTTATTGTGCACACAAAATATATGTAATTAACTTAAAGGCATACAAGAATATATAGATGATGCTTAGATCCTCACAACCCAAACCATGCAAGCTTATTCTTTAAAGCTTTTTCATCAACATATAGGTACAAGCAAGCTCAGAAAATCATCATTAATAGTTCAAGAATTATAACAGGCAAAAATCCATAAAAAAAAAAACTACCAATATATATGCAATATGCATTACAAATTTAATGGTCATCATCCAAACATAATTGCAATGCACCTTCCGTCGCACACAATTTTACTTTGGCTAGAGTGAGCCAGGTTAAAAAAAAAATAACACGCGTGCACCATGTGAGACAAATCATAAACTAAAACAATAAATTAATGACAGAAGAGTGTGTTATCTTAACCCACTACTACTACACTCTCATTACATATATCTAATCCGAGTAGCAGTCTAAACGAAACCTATTTAGCAAATCATTTATGCTATAACCATTGATATAAGAGATTCCATAAAGGAATTAGAAATCAGGCCGGTCTGCCCTGTGTGAAAACAATTCTATAACAAGCATTCCTAAAGATGGCAATGCTGCAAATGTGAACTTATGATGTGCATTAAATACCATGGCTCACAATTAAAAATCCCTTGCAATTATGAACTTCCAATAATTTTTTCTAGATTGAATAAATTAGCCTTCCTAATTAAACGAGTACCGGACTAGACTTTTCTATTCACTAGGCATGTAACAACAAACCAGAAATGCAATGCTTGACCGAAATCATATGCAACTGACACTGTTGATTCTGGAAATAATTAGTAGAGAAGTGTCCTGATTTGAAAACTCCCTCATCTCAAACTATTCATCTGATTCAAGCGAGTGACTTCTGAGTTGTCACTGCATAGACCACAGTTCAATTTCTGTGAGCAGGATTCAGATGTACTCCCTCCGTTCCAAATTATAGTTCACTTTAGCTTTTCTAGATACATTGATTTTGCATTGCACATAGTTATACACTATGTCTAGATACATAGTAAAACAAATGGATCTAGAAAAAACGAATGAAACTACAATTTGGAATTTGGAAAAGTACTGACCTAGCTAGTTGGCAGTTGGCACACTATCCTGCAAATTAAAAGCAACCGTGCGGTCGGTCATGCTCCATTTTTTCAACTGAATTACTAGGTGGCTAGGTGAAACAAGCCAATCGGTGGTACCCCTGAGTATCATTAATAAACCAGGTACCGCAAGTCAACAAGCCGACGAATCAACACATGAACCAGCATCAGTTGGAATGAAAGACCTTGAAGCAGCACAGCCGTATTCCCGTAATAATCAACAAGTCAACCCATAGCAACCACGCCTAAGAGTCTCAGAAAATGAACGATGCGATGACCTAGCTAGTGTTCCCAGAGAAATTAATTCAAAAGCGGGCATGGATCGGATGATACGGAATGCGGAACTCACCTGGACTAGGAGGACGACGCCCGGCAACAAACCGATCCCCGCTTCCCCTCGCTTCAATCGGAGACGGCGTCCCCAAGCGCTGAGATCGGAGGCCGAGGACGCGACTCCGCGAGCACAAACAACCCAGTACGCGGCGGTGGGAGTGCGCTCGGACTTCGGAGCGAGAGCGGTGGGCCGGTGGCATGGAAGCGAGCGAGATGGAAGTGGAAGGACGGAGATCGAGTGCGAGGGAAACCGCGAGAGGCAGGGCAGGCAGGCCGGGATCGGGACGGAACTGCCGCGGCGCGAGTTGCCGCCGCCGGTGGGCTCTGTTCTGGTGGATGCCGCCGCCGGGTTAGAGTCGTGGGCCTTTTGGGACGCGGACTGTTCTTCCTCAGGCCGTTGTTGGGTCGGACCGTGCGCACCTCCGGCCCAGAGAAGCAATGCATTGTGCAGTTTACTTGTCAGCTGGCGGTATTTTCAAAATATTTCTTTTTCTAAGGTCTCTTGGACTATCAATTGTATTTCTTGATATTTCTATAAAAGTTTTTTGACGAAGTATCAGATATAAGGTATTGTTTTATGAGTATCTTTTATATTTTAAAAAGAAAATCGCCTCGAGGGCTTACCGTCTTGGAGTATTTTCACAGTTTCACATGCACAATTAAGTGAGGCTAGGTCAGTTCCTAATGTTTTCACAGATTTACCATCCCTGCACAATAAACATGCAGTTTCAACTTTTTTTAGACTGGTTGTTAAAATCGACCAAACTTTGTATTTTTTCTGTTATATGTAAATTATGTGACAGACTTTTTGTGGTCCCTATCTAGTAGCCGCACTCACTGCATCTAAAAGCAAACAAGATTTGCAGCAACAGTTTGCTTAGGGGTGACGGGGAAAACTGCCCCTGTATACAAATCTTGTTTGGCACAGTGAAAGATGCCATCATGAAAATACATTAGCTTAAGAGCAATCTGAGAGAATTGGTAAAAGTAGATGGCTAAACTTATGATTTAGCTACATAAAAATAGAAAACTTTGTAGAAAAATAGAAAAACCCGGCAACCTTTCTATTATGACAAGGCTAGATAGCTAGCTCTACATACAAGTTATATTTAACATGCGAGATTTCAGTAATAGCTAACTTGCTATTTTATAAAACAAGATAGCAAACCTATTGGAGTTTAGTTTTTGTAAAAGAAATTATAAAAATAGCCTACATAAACAGGATAGCACATCTCTTAGGTATGGTACACAAATGCAACTATAGTCGTAGCATATATAATAATAATTAACAACAGTAGTACATATAATATATACACAATTACACACACAAGTTGACAAGTAGGGAGAGAGAATACAGGCATGCATGCATGCATAGGAGATCGATGGGTTGGTCGATCTCGCATGAAGCGTGACTGGCTAGTACTCACCCCATACTGAAATTGTTATTAATTAATTAACATATGCATATGCATGCATCTAATCTGATTCTTTCTTCCATATCATTATTTGCACTTGCAGCATGGTCTATTTGCAGCATGCTGTCCCGGCCCATTAATCGTATATACACACATGTACGTTTTGCATCTTCTTTGATCTGGATCATCGTTCGTTCGTCCTATGTTCTTCATCGTCTCCTAGTAGATCTTCAGATGTTTCAGCCTGAACATATACATATACAGATTCCTATCAGTATGTGCTGAATGAAAAGATAAGCTACAAGCATTGAACTGCATCGATCTGAGTACACACACCTGTCATCGATCTCAGGCAGCCCCGTAGCCGGTGGGGCAGCGGTAGGCCGGGAAGGGCACCTTGCCGGACTCGATGTGGCTGACGTCCCGCTCCAGCAGGTCGTAGTAGCGCCTGACGTCCTCGGCGGACTTGCCGCCGCCGACGGCGCGGGCGATGTTGTGCCACCGGTCCGGCGTGTCCCTGTCGTACACCGCCAGCGCCTGCTCGAACAGCTTGTTCTGCTTCGGCGTCCACTGCGCACGCGCCGCTGCTGCGCTCGTCGTCATCGTCATCGACATCGACGCCATTCCGACCGGTCTGCTTAATTCTCTTCGGTACACTAGCTTAGAGAGCTCGCTTGGCTCGAGAGGAAGAAGCTAGATTGCTATAGGAGATACTGGGAGATAGCTAGATGCTGTGTGCTGAGCTGATGAGAGGAGGAGGTGTGGGAAGGACTGCTATTTATAGATCGGAAGGGAGGCCTAGCTCATGGGACTATGGGATCATGGAGAGAGGGAGGTGGACCATGGCGATCAGGGTGCGTGCATGGTGGGGAGGAGCTAGCTACGACTAGTAAGAGGAAAAGACAAGAAGCCGAAGAGAGAGGAGCAAGCTAAAGAGAGAGCCAGCAGCAGCAGCAGCAGCAGCTGGGAAGGGAACAAAGATTTCTGTCCCCTGGGAGTGGGGGATCTCATCTACACCGAACCTTTCTATCGCATCCCCGTCCCTCTCCGGTCACGTCGCCATTCGGCTAGCTGCTTGCATTGCGTTATCGGCATCTGTTCTCTACTTCTGTCGTCTCCTCCTCCTCCGATCCTGATCAAACAAACATATATTCACAGCTTGAGAGCTAGCTCGATCACTTCTCCGGCATGAATGTGTGTCAATTTCCAATTCCGTACTCTTATGATCAATTCCATACCTTAATGAAATACTCATTAAGGTGTTGTTAATTAACACAAGAAAGGAGATGAAATCCTATATATCTAGTACCAAGCATAGAGTATGTTCTTATTTCCTACGGATCGAGTACTTCAATCTTTCAGGCACCCAAATACACTGGTCATCTCATAACAATCATAGATTTGCGTTGGAACATGCATGCACACATTACAGACTGCGAAAAATGCCTGTCAACCAACTAGCTCACACGCACAATTATTTGGTCAAGAACATTCAGTCGCTGTCTCCAAATAGCTAGTTGCAAAGAAAGATTGGATTCCATCACTAGAAAGAGGCTGTGTGGTAATAAGATCCATAGGTGAGCATATATATCTTGCTTTTTGAGAAAGAGAATAATATCGAGCAATCTAGCTCCAAACTTTTAGTGGATGACTAATTTAATCACCAGAGAACTAAAGCTGGTTATATTCCTGCTCTGTGAGCGTGTGTGTGTGTGTGCTACGACCGATTCGGATCTGTTCATCCCTTTAGGCGATTCGATTCAGGAACGTCGTTTGAATGCAATGGCTCGCCTTTCTCAACTCTGTATATTCTCTACGTATAAATATTGAGGAGGAAACATATACTACAATAGAAAAGGAATTATGTGAAGAAAGATGTAGCTGTATATTTTCTGATGATCTGATTACTACAATACAAAAGGTCCCTTAAAAAATTTTGAGCACTCGTATTGAATCGATTATCAAACTTGATTGGGCAAGTTCCACATCAAAGAACACGGATACTTAAGCTTCATCTAGCTTTCAGTTTCACTTTTGCTATATGGCTTCATTATTTAATATTGAAATTTGTATAAAATTAGTGCAAAAATTCATGTGCTTGCATTTTAAAAATGTAATGCTAGATTTATATACATTGAATTTTGCAAATTAGTTACTCTTATACATTGGGTAGATGATTAAGCTTTGTAGAGTGGAATGGTCAATTTAAATGTGGAATTATCTCTTCTTCTTGTGTTACTCTTTAAAAAGAGTAAAAGGAGGTTTTGTTTAAAGACTACTCTCTCCGTCCTAAAATAATTGTCATTCTCGCTTCCCGAGAAATAACTTTCACTGAATGTATACTAATATTTATGTTACATAATTAGTATCATCAAACAGATCTTTGAATCTAGTCTTTTAACATATTTAAATTGGGAAAATTGATACAAATATTGTACGTATTTTTTTATAATTAAATTGATTAAAATTTATGGAATGAAAACTTAAAAACGACAATGATTTGGGATGGAGGGAGTACATAATTCGTGTGGTGCGTATATCAAACATGTGTGTTCTCTTTTTCTAAGTTCGATCATGTATTCTAATTAATTCAAAACACTATAAATCCTCGAGAATATACGAGTGGCCGAGGTAGAAAAGTTTGGACTATCTGGATCTCCTAAAAGCCAAAGATCAAGATGCATCTCAACTTCTAGAGAGTGCCTTCGAAGACGACCTTGTGTTAACTCAATATATGGAGAATTGTTTTTATAGAATTTTAAAGAAATTAAGTCTTCAGTTTTCAATTGTCGAAAAAAGGTTGGTATCCTCGATTGTTGTCGCTGCTATTCGATCGAACAAAATACATCAATCAAAAACAAAAAAACAAAAAAGTTCAGCATATATTGCATTGTTATCATCCCCACTTGTTGTATAAAGCCTCGATCCTTGGAACATGTGGGGATGAGATATGTGACCACTCCCTGATTCGTTGCAAGTTGTAGTGAATCCTTCACGTGAAGATGCGTTTGAAAAGTAAACGTACTCGGGAAAATCAGGTCTGCAAGTGTCAGGTATACCCCCTCCGACTTGGGAAAACATACAATTCCCACTTAGTGTCATGTTTTAGTATCTTATAAGTTTGCTCAACTATAAATAAAAAACTTTTAATATTTATCATATAACATTATTAAATTAATTATGAAATGTATTTTTTATATCAAATTGATTTTGAGCCATAAATTAACGTGAACACTATTCACAAAAATTTGGTTAAATGTGAACCATTTTAACTCGAGCACAATCTATAGTATATTCTTTTTTGGGACAGTGGGCGGACAAAACGGTCTGTCACTGCTATCCAAAATTTCTTACTTGCAAATAAGAGGTCTACACTGAGTGATCACATGAAAGAAGGGTGTCTTTTTTGAATGTCAAAAGACGCATGTTTTCAAAAAGGGTCACAGCTAGCTTTTATTCCAACTAGTTCATCATATCGTGCAGCGAGATTCATCTTTTCAAATATTTATCTTGTGAGAGAAAACATTATAAACAAGGGGTTTTTTGAATACAGATATCATCCCCTAGTTTCAAATCCCATGTCAAAAATATAAATACTTTCCGCATTTGTAATTTGAGCTTCATGCAATAAGTCTAATTTCACATCGACAAGCTACTAGTTCAAATGAATCACTATGAAAACATATTCCATGTGGAGAATTTAGTCAAGCTAATTAATCTGATACTATATAAATACTAATATATTTTTCCTATAAACTTAGTCAAAGATAAATAATTTTGATTTAGATTACGGCTAAAACATGGCATATGATTTGAACAGGCACTCTGCTAAAGAAATATTATAGAATAACATCTTTTGATGAGAGATAGATGAGTAAGAGGCTTCAAGAAAACTTGTGTTTTCGGATTTTACATTTGATGGAAGAATAGGATCCTTTCGAGCATATTTTTTTTCATTAGATGCTGCTGGTCAAAGTGTCGTGTCGAATGGAATTATACATATTTCGGAGTAGTGGTAGTAATAATTTTCTATTGAATATGCACATGATAAGTTTATTATTATTATTTTTGAGAGATAATACACGTTTATTTGAAAAGCGGTGTGCCCAACAAAGCAGTGTTAATTTGGAAGTATTTGTGCTCGAATGGAGAAGGTGATGAACACTTTACATTGATTGTGATATGGCTCTCTAGAATATATATAGCTATCGATACATTATAGACATTATTTCATAAACATTGACCCATCATATATCTTCCGATCAATGTCAGTCTAATAACTAAATAATCTACAATTCTACATCATATATATACACGAGGGTAATATTAAAGATTATATACACTTCTCTTCTCCTTCCTCTTCTTGAATATAAGTTTACACCGACAGTTACAACTTGCAAGTAACTGCCATACACACATTATTTTCGTAGTAGTATATACATGCTTTGCATCCTTATATATATATATCACCATTGACATATCATCGGAGAGCCAGGTACCGTCATTTGTCGTCTTCATCGATCATCACTGGAACTTGAGATACTTGGCCCTGCTGGTGCATGAAATAAAACATGTATAATTCAGAGATGCGTACGTCCATGCATGTGAGAGCATGTGTCAATGTATGCTTCATATGTGTCAGACAACGGAGATGTCGGCAAAGGACGATGATATAGGATGCATGTGGAATATGGGTTATATATATGTGTATCTAGTAGCTACCTTTCCAATAATAATATAGGTTATCACTGCCACACATGCATGCATCTGCAGGATTAGATCTCATGTGACCAACCAGCTCTACTGTAGTGCATGCCATGCATGTCCACAGTTTGATCGACAGGCATATATATACACCTACGTACCAAATTGCCGAGAACTAACTGCGACGACGAGTCAAAAGTGGTTGATTAGCTAGGTACGTATATATATACCTTGTGGCGGCCATGTCGTCGCCTGCGACGGGCGGCGTGGTGCCGTAGCCGTAGCCGTAGCCGTAGCGGGGGAAGGGGACGTGGCCGGCCTCGATCTGGGTAACGTCGTGGACGAGCTGCTCGAAGTGGCGGCGCACCTCGTCGGCGGACTTGGTGCCGCCCATGTAGCGGGCGATGTTGTGCCACCGGTCCGGGGTCTCCCTGTCGTACACCGCCAACGCGCACTCGAACTGCTTGTTCTGCCGCTGCGTCCACGCCCGAGACGACGATGAACCGCCGCCGGAAGCCATTGCTGTCACCGAATGTTGCTAGTTGCTGCTACGATTTCTACAAGTGTGAAGTGTCAATGACAGATCGAACTATCTAGTTATATAGCTTGCTATAGCTCCTGCCAGATGTCGAATGCATGCAAATGCTTTGTTGTTACTGAGATAATGAAATTGGCTGGCAGGAGAAGCATATATATAGAGGAAGAGAGAGCGTGTGTGTGCATGAACATGCATTGCACACGTATGGTACGGTCGGAACAAGATACCGGAACGAGCTGCGTGACGTGGGTGCTGCAAAAGGTAGTGTAGGCTTTTAGAGTATAGTGCTATTGTTTGCTTCTCATAAGTGAAGTTTCTATTATCGTCTTGGACATTAGTTTGGTTTTTGATTCTTATTTTTCGTGTGAGTTTATAATAATTGATCTGATTCTTCCTCCTAGAGGATTGATGAAGCCAAAACTTTTTTTTGGATTATCTAAAACGAAGTGATAATTTTTAGGTGCAGTTCTCTTAAGGCAACCACCTTCTAAAAACTACTTTTAGAGTCAGGTTTGTTAAGTTTATTGTCAATAAAAATGATTTTCATGGGCAGTTCACTAATTGAGGCAACAATTCCTAAAAATGATTTTTAGACTTCTTAAAAAATGTTTAGAAGTTGTAAAAAATAAGGAACTTTTTGGCATGGTTAGAGGGATAAAGGACTTACCATCTTGCCTCGCGGTACCGCTTGTGCTAATATTTTTTTTAGGGCTCAGTGGGGGTAAACCCCCCACCTATTGTTTTTATGTAATGCAAAATGAAGCGTAAACTTTTACAGTGCATGAGGGGTGCAAAAAGGAGCTTTCAAAGCTAAAAACAGAAAAAAAAAAAAAAAAGAAACAACTAGGGGATATTCTCCAGCCACTGTTAGAGTAAGCCTTCACGGTTTTGGGATTAGCTTTTTGATGCAAATCAGGGTAATGTCTTCCTTGAGGCAGGGTTTCCAAGTGTTCAAAGAACAGGCTTTGTTTTCGAAGTTAGATTGTTTCTGGAGGTCTAGATGGCCCAGCAGGATATAATCACCACTTCTCTGAAATGTGCTAATATTTATGAATCTTGTAATCAATATTTTGAGTCATAAGTTGATAGCTAGGTTGATTTGACGTTTGATATGCTCTGTTCACATTTTTTTTCTCCTTTTCTAATTTGTAAGCTTTATATATGCAAGAGGACACGCACACCTTCCCCATACCGGTCGTCTTTTTTCAATGAAAGCGAATCGATCGTAACCACTTGTTAATTATCAAAATCAATATCTTCACTGAAAATAAATGTAATATGCCGCATATTATCTTGCTGGAATCTCCATCGCTCATATATATTCTCTAGAAAGGAAATGGTACCGTTTGTTTCTTTCGTTGAACGGAATGTAATAAAATACCAGCCAGTATCAGTTTGTGGTGCACTGCACTGTTTTAAGAGCATCTTGCAAGATGCTAGCTGTGAAAAATCACTTCCTAAAAAAGACCATACAACATATTTGTTTCGTTCATAAAAAAATGATTTATATTCCTGCCTCTCTAAGAGACTGAGACAACACAAATGATATATATAATAGTAACAAGATTATGCATATGTGTTAATTGACACCCAAAAATGCTCGTATGTATTTTGGAAGCTTGAGCATATTAGGAACATCATGGACATGTTTGAGGTCGGATGGCATGGCAAACAGAGCAAGAGATCGCAAGGTATAGAAGACAGCGAGCCACGGCGAGCCGACCCAGCCGGCTTAGCCGTCATGCCAACCAGCCGAGCCGGCTCCCTACATCCACTTGGCCTAGTCGGGTGCTCTAGCCCCCTCGACGCTCTCACTCGGCTCAGCCAGGCAGCAGGGCCGAGTCCCCCCCAAACCGCCTTAGCCAGATTTCACAACCGGCTGAGCTAGCCCTTCACTTAAGGCGGCCTGGCACTCGCGCACGCAAAAATCCGATGCTAGAAACCAACTTGATCTTGAATCAAGTCGTGTTTTTTTTGTAGTTTTGGAATTACAAACGTATCAAGTTGTTTCCTAAGAGGATAAGACCCCCCCCTCTTCTATATATTGAGAGTTCACACCCGATTTGATCCCATCTAACTACATATTGTCAAAACACAAACATATCTTTCTTTTTCTCTACTTTTGCTCTTCTCAACCCATCTACTTGTTGTTCAGCGAATTTCTCCACTTATTCGTTAGCGTTTTAGGTGGCCTTGCTGGTCCTAGAACATCCTTCGTGTACATCCTCCCGACGAATCCTTTCAGAGGCTGATTCGAAGTCGTTTTAGCCGAAAACGAGCTCTATATCGGTCCTATCGATGGTTCAATCAATCACGTTGCGTGTCTTCCTGTATTTGTAGGTTGTTTGCAACCTCTAAAGCGTCTGAAGCCCGCTAGTGTGTTTGCACGAACCCGTTTTTGTGTCAACAATATGTATAAGATGCGTCCAAGGTGTGTGGAATTCCCCAAGATCCTGCATTCACTAATGAGCGGGAAATCAAAGCCGGGAATGATACGTTGCCTCTCTCAAATCAAATTATATCACACAATGCAAGTTGGTCGTCCCAGGGCTGCAGGCATGGTGTCGGATTCTGTTCTGGCAACTGCATGCAGTGAAGAACATATGCTGCCAAGGCCAAGCAACCTGCAGGCAGTTACGCGCGTAGATTCATCAGGGCTCTTAATTTACTTTCCTTTGTCTGGCCTGGGCTGCCTCCAAATGGAATCCTTATCATTTCTCTATCGATCTGCAGTGGCATGTTGACATGTTGTTGTTCCACTGTCGGCCAAGCAACAAGGAACCTCTCATCTCATCTCACTGCTGCCCGGAAAGCTGCGAGAAGCCGATCGAGAATCCCAGCCTGCCCGGGACTCATGTCTCCATCCAACTTTTATTAACAGTGATGAAGCTAGTCAAATGCTCCACAATTATTGCGCCGGATTCCGCTCGCGCCACTGTGAGTGAGTGAGTGAGGGAGGAAGCGAGTTTGAACGAGCCAGCATCATTCAGAGCCGCCCGTTTTGTTTTTCTGAAGAATCCGGCCATATATGGAGCAATGGCCAGTTTGCATTGAACGTGTGCTGAAGTTGCCTGAACCTGAACCCACCAACCAAATAGGCCCGTCCCAAATTGAAAAGCGGCACAGCTTTTCTCTCCATCAGCTGTGAATTCAGGTTGCATGCAACAGCTGCAGGTTACAGGTGTGCCAAGAGATTCCGTTGCTGCAGAGAAATTCTGTCGTCCTACCCAACTAGCCCCTGGGTGAAGAATCTTGAGACGAGACGAGGCGGTGCTGGCCACGCGCGGCGCAGGGCGCTAGCTTTCCGGGTAGGCTGCCGCCGCTGTGCTGGGCGATAAGCATCTATCCGGCCGGGCCGGATCTCTCCGTATCGGAGGCTACAGGGACGGGTGTCTGTGTCTCCCCCGGCGATAAGATATCGTCTCCGGCGGCCGCCGGCTTTTGGAGATACCAGATGATGAAAACAACGGGGACCCCCCGGATCTATCTGCTGTAAAGCAATTCTTGCACGCCCTACCTCTGTCTGGTGCCTGTTTTTTCACCCGTAGTATTTATTATTCAGTAAACATCTAGCTCCTTCTCCACCCTGTCGTCTCTGGCAAAAAGATCTAACTGGCATATATCTTGATGAAATGACGAGTGACAGAAATGACGAATTTTCAGTCTCAAAGGTTGGTGTTTATCTGGAGACTGTAGATATATTCAGCTAATCAGATGGCATTATTATTGTTGGGGTATGTATGGAGTTTGCATGCAGCAAGCAATTCAAGAACAGCTATCTTTGCAAGTAGCAAGAATGCTACTGTTGCTACTGTGGCTGTGGCAGCGGCACCGCACGGTGTTGTTGTGGTGTGCAGATGAGATGCTGAAAGTTAGGCAAGCATGGCTTTCAGGTCTACCAAGATAGATGCTTCGGTTTGTTTGAAGACAATATGATAATCAAGTTTAAAGCCAGTTGATAGTGAGACAAATGCAGCCCACAACTTGGTTTCTTTTTTATTTATTTTCAGTGTTCTCTTTAAGAAGGATTTCAGTGTTCTCCTCTACTAGAACAAAGAGTCGGTACTTTCTGAGTTTTTTTCAAATGATGGGCCTGGCCCATAGAGATTTGGGCCGGGCTTCTTTCCAGATGACATGGACAAAGTTTTTCAGACTCAGAAAAACAAAGAACTGAACAATATGGGTTTTCCCAACTCGATCAATATGAACTAAAGTGACCAGGCAACTGAACAGAATGCTGAGCACTATTGTTGCACCTGGCCATTAAATTTGGACACAGTAAAGAAAAAACTAGGGAACCTGTCTAGGTCGTTTTTTAAACACACACACACTTACAACATCACGGCAAGCCTGTTCAAAGCTTGTTCACTTGTTCTTGCTTCATTTTGTTTTAGTTTATTCTCTAAATTAGCCGTTAATAGAACAACTTAAGGTTTGGTTTTAAATGTTCCTTTGAATAAAAAATGGTAGCAATAAAATTTGACCAAACATGTAAGCCTGGATCCATATAACAGATACAATAATCCCATAATTTGTCAAAAAAAAAACAATAATCCCATAATACTAGCAAGATTGTAAGAGACAAAAGGTCATGCATAGACAGTGGCAGATGGGTGGTGGGGCTCAGCCCCCTAATGATCTTGTTTATTCACTAATCACTGTAGCAAAAAACATTAAATCATCATGATTTTGTTCCTTCACTAATCACTGTAGCAAAACATTAAATCATCATATAATCTTAATGCAAAATAATAATAATAAAAAAACCCTCACGAAGCCGCACTGTTACACGTCTCCAGAGAGAACAGAGGATGACGAACACCATACTTGCTTATTTTTATGTCGGAAATGTAAATTTAGTACTATTGTTTGAATTTGAATGAATATGTATTTTTAATATATTAATTATTGATGTATATATAGATGTACTCCTACTTGGATTTGTACTAGACCAAACTTGTAGGCCTGGCACTTGGATCGGATAGTCAAAGCGGAGACGTGCGCATCACATAATGGGCTTGCAATCTTCCCATTGGAAAACACGAAGCCCGCTCTGCTGTTTCGCATGGTAACTGGGCCGCGCCAAAGGATGCAGCCCACGCGGCGTGGCGTCGTCGTTGCGGCTTGCGGGGAAGGGAACGAGCGATGAACTCAGAATTTAGTACCACATCGTCCAACGAACATCACGAACACCAGCTTATAAGCTCAGCTGCGCAATCCGTTTCGTCTCTTCGGAGACATCCGATAAAATTGGAACGATACAGAGAAGATTAGCATGGCCCCTGCGCAAGGATGACACGCACAAATCGAGAAATGGTCCAAATTTTTTTGAGATTTTACGCGCTGGTCCCTGCCCTCTTTCAAATACACCCCTGGATGTACGTTTTCTCATGCGAATATGCCGCTGAACGTTTTATTCACGTCCTACCGACTTCTGCAGTCCTACATCATGGTACAAAACCTTTCTGCATATTCACATACCACTCCCTGCCCGTTATTTTTTATTGCACATATGCCCTCAACCCCTCCTTTCTTGAGCAGTTCAATCCTTTCCTTATTATATGGTATAATTCATAGACTCTTGTGACTGGGGACACGCATTACTAAATATAATAATGCAGTGTTTTTCATGAACTACACGATGAACTCTTTAGACTTTTTTTTTTTTTGATAATATGAACTCTTTAGACTTTACTACACGTGAACGGGTCATAGTTTATTTAGTCAAATTAACATACTTCACTCAAAATTCTGTTTTTACATGGTTCTGCTCAAAATCTTGTCTCGTTTCACTCACCTTGATTGCAAGATTTGTTGATAACTGGGTTAGCTATGTTTTTCCCCAAGCCAAGGATGTTGCATTCGGAGCTATTGTGAGCACAGACAATTGCAATTAATGTGTGGCCGGCAATTCGGAAATCAATGGCAATTCGAAATCAATTAATTTCAACACCGTCCTCAAATGACTGTTGACTAGTCGATCACCGTCTAGCAGCATGCATATATACCATGCCCAATTATCCATGTGTGCCCGACCCATACTTTTTGCCCTCCGTGTGTTGGAGTAACTCTTTCAACCTTCCCATATCGAATTGTGATGGAGGTGTAGGTTTGCAAAAAGATAAACAATTTTTAAAAATAATATATACACATAATTAATTAATCTGAACTATCATTATCACCGAGTGTTTAGTGGCCCATAGCGTTCTTATTTGTGTGGTCCTGGAGGACTATTAATTCTGGTACTGTAGCAAACCCGATTACTCATGGGCTGGGCCATGCATTCAATGTACGAGACTCGCTGAAAATTAGGCCCAACGTTTGCAAAACGAAAAATCACCTTTTTTTTTTTTTTTTTTTTTGGAGCAGAACTTGGTTTTCATTTCTGTGCTCCTTTCTCCGAATCCGAACAAAATTAAGGCCTCCTGCCCCTTGTACACTTACACGCTGGCCTTAGCGACGCGATGGATGCATCTGGAGTAGTCCACATGGCACGCGCTACGTGTCATTGTATGTTACCAGTGAATTGCAAACAAGCTAGCGGAGTAGAGTACTGTACGAGACATAGGAGCGCGTGGCTGTCGCCTGTCCCCGTCCGTGCATCACCACAGCTGTGGCGGAGGACGACGAATCAAGAGGTGCTGGGAATCGGAATCCGGAAGGAATTGAATGGTCCTCAACCCGGAGGGCGTCCGTCCGATTCTTCCACCACCAGCAGCACCAGATCGACGCCGGCCAGAGCCAACCACCTAGCCGCCGCGGTCCGGGCCGGGGCGCCCGCCTGTCCTGCCGCCCGGCATAAATGGCCAGCAACGACGACGCCCTGGCTGCTCGTTGCTTGCTTTGCTTCCATTCATCTTTATTTAATCCCCATCTCGATCGCGATTGCTACTGCTGCTGCACGAACAGGACAGACACAGACATGGAGAAGAGCTTGTCAATTCCCCATTGTTGCCATCTGCTTGGATATTATATACTACCAGCATAATTAACACAGCAGCAGTTCACTACTCCCTCCGTTCCAAATTGTAGTTCACTTTGGCTTTTCTAGATACATTGATTTTGCACCTAGTTATATTTTTTAGTTATATACATACATACAGTACAAAAAAGAAATGGATCTAGAAAAGCCAAAGTGAACTACAATTTGAAATGGAGGGAGTAGCATTTTGCGCATGCAAAATCTGAACTTCAGACGGACTGGCAATCCCATAACACAATGCGGGAAAAAAATGTGCATGTGCCATTCGTCCAAAGACAAAGACTTGTATTAGTGACTTAGTGTGTAGGAGTAGTATATATATTATCTGACGCACGTTCCGGTTTAATAAGCTAAGCAACTTGCCGAATTCTTCGACATGCATGTAACAAAAACAAGTTGGCGTATGCTGGAACATGATCAGGGATGTCTTGCTTTCTTTCCACGTCACCATACTTTACTGGCGCTGCAGGTTGTATCTAGCATTAAAAACAAGGCGTCAATTAAAAACAAGCTTGTACTACTCCACATGACAGGGCAGAATTATGATGGTGTGTACTGTATAGGTCAGCAGAGCAAGGGGCGACCATGGGAGGTGCCAGTAGAATATTGCAGTCGTAGGTCCGTCGTCAATGATCACACGAGCTGCTAACTAGCTATGATGCTTCAGATTAATCTATGTCGCTCACTTATGTTATTTGATAAAGCAACAACTGCAGTAGGTTTTATATTATTGTTTCTCTTTTTATTAAAAAGAATTTGTAAAATGAAACCTAGAGCAAGTGTGTAGCAGTGTCAACACTGCATGAGAAAAGTGACGAAAGCCCGGAATTCAGATGTCATGTCGTCTAAAGGACACAGCGTAGTCTGCTCTCACTCTAAAAGTGGCCTCAACATTTTATTAAGCATATATGTATACTTCAAAGTTGAGAATGGCATGCAGCAAAGCATGGTGGGTGCATTCCAAACAGCAAAGGAAACAGACAGCAGCACGTAGCATCAGCATGTATGTATATATATATGCCGATAATACAGAAACGAATCATATCTGTACTTTCAGAAAATAAAATAAATATGAATCCGTCGACGATCTCACCTCACCCAGATTCGTGATCAGAAGATGAATGAATGAATGAATGGATCCCTTTCAGGCTTTTACGCCGTCCCAATTCTCCTTTATTTCCGCATTCTTTGTATCCAAGGCATAGATTCCTTCAATAAATAAAGTGGCGACATATTATATTTTTAATAATTCACCAAGTGTTTGATGCGCATCAGGAATCCTAAGCTTTCGATCAAATCGACGTCTTTTTCCACACGAGAACTGACAGCTGATGCTGCTGGGGATTTTTCCCACGGTGCGTGCATACTCCATTGTCATCAGCTCAGCTGTCTACTGATTTGGCCAGGCTAAAAGGGGCGAAATACAGGTATGTGTTGAAGCAGCCATTCTTTGTTACTGTTAGCCTTTTTTTATTTAAAGTCTAAACTTAGAAGTTGCTTTGAAATAGGAAAAACATTTATAATTTCCCATTTGCTTTCAGAGAAGTACTGTATATAGTAGTACTACTACTGTACTATAAAATAATTGCTGCACATTACTACTAGTACTACTACTGTACTACAAAGTATTAGTGTTACTAGATGGCCATTAGTCATGTCATTTCCTGTCTGTGGATTGTTTGAAGGACTGGATCTGCAGATTGAAGCAACCAGGATCAGACACACATGCCTGCAAATTTTGTTCACACATGGAGACAAGTTGACGCTAGATCTTCTCCACTGCACGCAGTGACGCCCACTGCATCTATCTATCTGCACGGATATGTACTACAGTAGTGGTTAGTAGGAGACAAGGAAATGGTTGCTGTGATCTTGTTTGTAGTTCGTTGTAGCCCCACAGCTATCAGACACACATGCCTGCAAATTTTGTTCACACATGGAGACAAGTTGACGCTAGATCTTCTCCACTGCACGCAGTGACACAACAAGCCCACTGCATCTATCTATCTGCATGGATATGTAGGAGTACTACAGCAGTGGTTAGTAGAGACAAGGAAATGGTTGCTGTGATCTTGTTTGTAGTTCGTTGCAGCCCCACAGCTATAGAGCCACACACACTGACACACACATACACAGGGGGGAACATCTGGCTCCATTCCATCCGTTTGTTACCTGGAGATGAGAGAAGGAACAACAGGTTGGTCCAATGCACCCATCGCAACAATAATTGGGACGGATGACCAGACTAGGCGGCCTCGATCACGTAGGCACGTCGTCCAAACTAATTCGCCAACAAGAGCAGAGACAAACAAATCCCATTGATTACAAGCCAACAAACCAACCAACCATAACTGAAGCCAAAAATCGCCGGTAAAGCGTTTGTTTCTGCAGGACCTGAACCTGAATCCCTGTAAAATATTGACCCAACAACCATGCATACATACATATATCAGCAGCTACAGAACAAGCACTATATATACTTATATCTGAGTTGAGATGGATCAGAGTTGGAGGCCCATGCCATGGATGTGCAGATATTCTAATCGCAGATCGATGCCCGAATCGGCAACAACAACGACACAAACACCACGCCGGCCCGGACCGGACGGCTGGAGCAGGGACAGCGACGCGAGTGACGCGAGCCAGCACGAGGCTGGTCCATGGAAATGCTAAAGAAATGGCATCTGCAGCAGCAGACCATGATCATGAACGACCTGGGCCTGGCGTCAACGTCGTTGCCGGGGGCGCGCGTGGATGAAATGAAATGAGCGTCGCTGTCCAGGCCATAAGTCCTGTGACTGCGACTGTTTAAAGGCCATTAATTAGTTCTGAAAGCAAGGTTTGCGTGGGATTGGACGTTTAACAGACGCCATTAAAACTCCTCTTATACCATGTTTAAGGGCTTGATTGTCCATGAAGAGGAGGAGCCGTTAGTTTTGTTATGGGACTGAGAGGGAAGAATGATGGGGAAGGGACACCGGACGGAAGAGAGAGAGAGGAAAAAAAAAAAGGCAATGATTCGTGGCGAGGGAACAGGCAGAGAACGCCGAAATGAGACCCTCCACCACAATCCTCCAATCCATTGCCACAAAAGGTGGCTTATCATGCGGTTCGTCGTCCAGGGACGCCGTGGATGATTTCATTTCACTTGAGGCAAGCTGCAGAGACCAGCGTGATGGCTGCCTGCCCGGCCAGTGGCCATGTACGCTGGCCTGCTACCAGACCTGCCCAAGCGTGCCCCCGGCGACGACCCTGCCGGGCGTGGCCGGCACGCCCTGACTGTCCCCTTTTCCCGTCCTGCAGAAAACGGAACGAAACGAGCTCGAGCTGTGGGAGGCGGCGCGTGCCCGCAGACGATTGCACGAGCCGTTTCTTTCTTTCCCTTGCTGTCAGTCAGTCAGTCTGCCACGGCCGGCACGCGCAAGCAAGGTTTAGCGTGCAAGTAATCTCGCGCCCGTCCCCGTCTGCACCGGCTTAGCGTCGCCTAAACCATGATGAGACGCACGGATTATTAGTGTCATCGAAAAGCATGGAGTGTACTGACAGACAGAATCGTTGGGGTTTATTTCCAAGGAAAGGAATGACGTAGCACACCACACCGCAGCGCGTGGGCGTGTCTCTCGCTTTCATGTTCATCCGATCCGTGTCCGTCCGAGTGTGAGCTACTCAACGACCACGAAACAGACACCGTGCCTGACTGACTGATGAGTGAACAAATTTAAAAGCCATGGCATTTATACAACGACCACCACGGAACAGTCACCGTGAGCCAGACACGGTCGGTCGGTCTGTTGCGCCTGGGCAGCTGCAGGAGCCAGGAGGCAAATCCCGTCGCTTTGGGCACGTGAAACGCACACCTGCCATCCCGGCCTGTTGGCTACTGCAGCTGCCGTTGATGGAGTGGTCGGTGGTGCCGTCGTTGTCCGGGTGTAATTCCCTCGACTCGACCGCACCGGCGATCCCTAGCACCGGACCCCTCCGGAGTCCTCCTGTCTGTGATCTGATCCTGTCCGCTCACGCTCCTCTCTGTGCCTCGTCAGAGTTGAGGCACATCGTTTTCGCGGAGATTTCAGTAACTCGGCACGATCCGTGCAACTGTGCGTGCGTGCGTGGCTCGCCATGAATTGGAGCTGTCGTGCTCGGGACATGGGCATGGCGACGAGGGGAAGGAAGGACGAACATGAGCTGGAACAGGGAGCGCGCATCGCTGTCCACGAGCCGATAGGCCTGATGGAGGAGGCTGAGAGAGGGACACTCCGTGCCGTGTGTCAGTGTGTACATGGTCGGCGGATGTTTGACTCTGACGGCAGGGCAACGTGCTGGCTGGCAGCGTTTAGACCGACCGTGAGGACTTTTGGCTCGGCTGCTCGGTCCCAGCAAGCAATCAATCAATCGTAGGCGCAACGTCCGGCGATCCGACGGGGGTGTGTAGTATACACGGTAGAGCGGGCCTCATACAGAGGAGTGTGTTTTGTTTGTGTGAGCTCGCTCGATCCCCCCACTTCCACGGCGGGCATGTCCTGCTCTCCAGGCGTAATGCGGTGCAAGGACCGTGGTCCGTGCTTGACCAACTGCACGACTCTGCCAATCGCACGTTGGCCCTGTTTGGATCACTCTAGCTCGGCTAGAGATATAGCTAGAGAGATATAGCTTTGGGCAACTCTAAACTAAACTAACTCTATCCCTCGCCTGTTTGGATCTGAGAGCTAGTTTGACAATAAATATAACTTTTTATTTATTTGGCTCATTTAAACCATCTCACTATACAAATTTAATGTGGCTCTCTTGTGTGGTGACGAGAGGGGATACGATGTGGTAAAAAAAAGTATTTTTAATGGTCCCAATGCAAACTAGCCCAAATAATCACCTCTTGGAGGGGATAGTTTTTTTTCGGTGGGCTAGTTACAAAAAACTAGCTCTACCCCTCCCGTTTGGATACTTTTTAGGCTAGTTTGGCTCAAACTAAATTAAACTAAATCCCCAAACAAATCCAAACAGGGGCCGTTGTAGGAGTAGTGGTCCTCTTCGGTTGAATGTATCAGTTTTTTTTCCACATAGCAAATCAGTATCTGCCGGCTTATAGGTACGTAAACGATAGTATACCACAACAATGCTCCTCTATTCTTTTTTTTTTTTTTTTTTTGAGTGAAATGCACCGTGAGCACCCGAACTTGCAAATAATAAAATAGGTCCATGGACTTAGAAACCAGCCATTTAGCCCCTCCAACTTGCGAACCCGCTCACCCCGCGTCCGTAACGGTTTTGTATGGTTTGCATGGCGGTTTTGCATGGGCACTTCAGTAGCTATGATGACGTCGGATGACATCAACACTTATTTTTTTAATTTACTTAAATTGATATTTTTTTATTCGAGCTCCAAATATAGCAAATAATATATCAAATTTGATCGTCTCGACGAGCTCTTTGCAATGATGTACTCCGTTTTGTTATTTGAGATAGTTTTATTTTGTGTAAAATTAAATATTTTTATAAAACAAGTGATATATTATTCTCACTTGTTTTATAGAAATATTTAATTTTACAAATTTCATGAGTGATATTTTATTCTCACTTGCAATTTGATATATATTTTATTTAATTTTACAGAGTATTTGTTTCAGCTCGGATAAACCATAGAAAATATTTGATCACCAACAATTTTTTAAGCACACATACAAAAGACTCCATATGTGGAAGCGAACTCTACAATGGTCTGGTTGTTATTCGAAGATAGTATTAGCTTCTTCTGTCTATCTTAATCGAGATCTCTTGAAACAAATTATCCGCAATTTGCTGTATTAGTCTTCTACATAGTATAGTGCCGTCGCTATTTTTTTTGGCTCGGTCCCTATAGCTTTCGCAGCCCCTGGAGATGATCCTACCATTAGCTTATAGGTTACCACTACGTTGGAATCATTTTTTTGGAGGCGTTTGAAATTGATTTATCATTTATATAAGTGGTTAGAAAATTTAATAACCGCCTTATTCTTCTAGCTCTAGAATGTGGGCCAATTTTGGAACGCTTCTAAAAATCAATTTTTAAATGTCGTCCAAAACATGCTACATCTAAAAAAATATGTATTTTAGAAATTGACGCTAATTTTGGAGACCGAGCTGAAACAAATATCTAAGTTAATTGTTAGCGATCAAATATTTTCTATGGTTTATCCGAGTTGAAACAAATACTTTGTCGAATGTTAACTTAAATTAATCTGTAATGTTTCATAAGACTCACGTCAACCAAAAAATAAAACTATCTCAAATAACAAAACGGAGTAAACCATTGCTAAGTGCTCGCCGAGAGACGATCAAAATTGATATATTATTTACTATATTTGAAGATCCGAATAAAAAGATATCAATTTCAGAAATTAAAAGGGATGCCGATGTCATCGCCGATGTCATCATCGCTACGGTGCCCATACAAAACCACCATGCAAGCCATGCAAAACCGGGTTGGACCTCGGGGTGAACGGGTTAAATGAAGTTGGAGGGGCTAGATGGTACAGAAAGTCCATGGACCTATTTGGCACAACACCGCAAGTTCAAAGCCCACGGTGCATTTCACTTTTTTTTTTTTGAAGCATGCTCCTCTATTCTTAATCATGGCACTGGCTCCTTCCCAAAAGGATATTCTTGTGTGTACCAGCAATACTCATATTGTTTAAAGTATATCTATATCCATCTTTCTTTTTTCCAAAAAATATCAATATATCCGTAACCTAAAGTCTATCTATCCCTTTTCAAAAGAAAAATGAATATATCTGTAGGATGAAGTCTATATATCTTTCTTGAATAAAAATTAATATACCTATAAGGTAAAGTATACTAAAAATTGCATTTAATCAACAAATCTGATTGTATTATAGATATTAATATTTTTGGAATTCTCAAAATAATTTAACCTAGCATTCAGTCATTTTTTTTTTTTTCAAATGGGGAAGTAAGTTGTTGGAAGATGTGTCGGATGAATGAGTAAAATGTTGTCGAATATACTGAGACAAAAAGAGTAGATCTAATATAGATGTTACAAGATCAGTTAAAGAAAAAAAGTCACGAGGAAAAATAAAACGGTATAACTCGTCGGACAAATGTTGCACATTGCACTAACACGCCAACATCATTTAACTTCGGCTACACAAAACGTCGTGTTCGAATAACGTATATCTATTCTCGTGTCCCCACGTGCAGTCGAGAGGCGTTTCTCGTTTGTCGTCCAGGGTAGATCGGACGGTTTACGCGGCGTTATGCATGGCGGAGATGAAATCGCCATGCACGTACGTACCTACGTACGCACGCCCCCTTATACGCCGCTAGAATAGAATGATAGCTGGTGTAACATCAGCAAACATTTTGTTTTCCAAATTTACTATATAGCAATTGATACATCTACATTATCTTTACATACATCTGAGGGAAAAAAAAAGAAATGTCATCTTTTCCCCTATCCAACGTCATGTGTATTAGTTCACTCGATGTATCTAGCATGAAGCATGGGAGTACTTAGGAAAGAAACACAAATGATTACTCCTGCACAAAACCTAACCCTTAGGAGCGTGCCAAAGGATGATTGATCCCACCACCATCGCCGCCGCAACCCAACCCAAAGCCAAAGCGTCGCCATCGCCACTGTGAAAACCACAAAGCCGCCGCCGTCTTCCATCCAATTCCATCTCCTACGCTGGCATCAGGCAGGAAGCGACAAGGACCCGCGTCGACGCGGTTCCGGCGCGTCGTCCCCGGTCGGAGACGGACATCCCCCGCCAGCCCATCCATACCCCGCGAGACAACCACGCTTTTCCGCGCGCCCGCAACGCAAAAAACAACGCCAACCCCGCCGGCCGCAGCAGCCCTCCGCTCCGCGTTCCACCCCGCGCGCGGCGCCCATGCCAATCTGCCATGCCCCCACAAGGACGAGGCGACACAGGCCGTTTTTAGTGGCAAAACAGGGACGGACACCGTCCCAAACACCGCGACTCCCGAGTAGTAAAGCCCTGCCTCTGCCTCCTCCTCCCCACCTCGTCTCCTCCCACTCTGACCTCGCGCTGGGCTCGCCTGCCTGCCTGCCTCCTCCCTCCTCCTTCCCTTCTCCCCCAAACCCCTCTCTGTCCATAGAGGGTGGTGGGCGAGGGTCTACGGGGTGGGGGCGGTGAGAAAACCCTAGCGCGCGCGCTCGCGCGCGTGGGTGGCTGGCGGCCATGGACGCGGCGCGGAGGGAGAGAGGGGGCACCACCGGAAGGCAGCAGCCGCGGCTACAGCGGCGGGCGGCGGCGTTGGTGGCGTGGGAGGAGGAGCGGCGGCGGCGGCGCGGGCGGCGTACGGGGACGTGTTCGGCGGGCCGCCGCGCTTCGCGGCGCCGTTCGGAGGCGCGCCGCTGGACTACGCCGAGGTGTTCGGCGGCGTCGCCGCCACCTGCTCCATCCCGTACCTCGACCTGCCCCCGCGCCCTCGCTCGCCGCAGGAGCCGCTGCCGGCTTCTTCGCGTGTCGCGGGAAGGGGGACTACGGGGAGATCTTTGGTCGCTTCGACTTCGCCGACTTTGCCATGCCGTATGAGGACCTCTTCGGCGAGCCGCAGCACGTTCCGGAGGCTGCCAGGGAGATGGACCCGGAGATCGCTTCGTCCAGTGGGAGCTCCACCAGCAGGTCTGTGCTGCGCCTGCGCGCGCTCCTCCCTCCCTCTCTCTCCGACATTCCTCGCCTACCTCCGTGTTTCCGGCTGGGTGAACAGTGCGCGCGGCCGTTGTTGCTTCCCCGGTTTTGGTTCGCCTTCGTTTGCAGACGTGGATTCGAAAGACGGCCCTGGCCATGAGTGGGGTTCACGATTTGCTTTCTCCATTCGGAAATGCGGCCGTGTCACGTCGTAGTCTGCTGCTGGTGGGTAGATTGGGTTCGGGGGGGGGGGATTTGCGGCCTTTTTACCTTGCACATCTTCTCTTCTTCTCCTCGTAAAGGCGCCTCTTCATTCCGATCCTCTTTTTTTTTGACACCGCTTTGCTCTCCGTCCAGAGTGTTGGTGGTGTTGGAGTCTTGGAGAAGCTGCTTATGCAGGCATTTCTGGGATAGTTTTGCATTTTCTTGTCCGTAAAGGTGTCTTCCTTCTTTGAGGGGAAAGCAGAGCCTTTTCTGCTATGCCTCATTATTCGGCTTGGCGTGAAATGGTGCCATCAGGTGGTGGTGTCATTTGCACCTTTCTTTTGGTGCTTCTGTGTGGCATTTGGGGGTTTCTGTTAAGGACTAGTTGTTGGGGACCTTCAATTTATTTATGTTCCATGTGAATGTATATTGTTTGTTGGAATTAAGATGCATGTGTTAGTTTGTAATCTCCTGGTGGAGATCCTCATGCGGTCTGCAGACATTACAAGCACAGTCTACATTCATGGATTAGAAAAAGTAGAATTTTCAACAATAGTAGGATGATGAATTGGTAATAAGTATTGCACAATTGCTGTGGAGGAAATTCATATGACTCGTAGGAATTTCGTTGAGCGAGCTTGGTAGAGATAAATAATCTTCAGTGCTTCTTCTAAAATCAAGTCTGAGGTTGACTTTGGTGGTGGAAGTGTGTATATTGTATGTTCTTCTATGGTTAGTGGTACGCACAGAAATGCACATCCCTTGATTTGTGTTTTCCGCTCATGTGAGCAGTTTCCCTGTCTCATTCAGTTGTAACCAATCTTCCCTAATAGATTCCATGTGACCATTGGCGAAGTTTTTTAATCATGGGCCCACCACGCCTTATAGAGCCAAATAAGTTGGTGCTCCTCCATTATTTGGTGAAAGATCTACCAGTGATTGTAGTAGAAATGTAGAAGCAACGAACTAGAAGTCCCTGCTTCCTCCTGAGGAAGAAGCCAGTGCCACACAACAATAGGAACATGTGGAACTGAAGAGGGCGTGGTAAATCAGCCAGCTCAGTGCAGGAGGTGGTCAAACCACACTTTAGCATGGGCGGTTGATGTGTTGTACTGCTAGGGAATGGATGCATTGAACATTGGTGCACTATGACCTTGCTGGCCTACAAGCTACATCTGATAAGCTGGTGAGGCTAGCTGACCATGCGCATTGCAAGGAGAATGAAAACCACTACGGGAGGTGAGATAGGAATCGGGTCAATTTCCTTTTGCATCTGGTCCTTTTCCTTTTTAGGTTTGTCCATAATGAGTAGAGGCGTTACTTGGTGGTGATTTGGGTGGGGGTTGGGGGGGGTAACGTATGTATGTCTTGTAGTGTTGCATGCTACAGCATCAATTTTCGACAGGATGCTGATAAAGTTAGTGAGCGATGTCAATATGTTATATTTTTAATATCTACTGCCAGTAATTACCATCAAATATTTGCATTTATATTGTCTTATATATGAAGTGCATCTCAGTGAAAATAACATGCAACAAAATGTGATTCCAGCAAAAACAATCAAGTTTGATTTTACAATCTGTATTCTGTAATTCAGCAACATGTTTAGTGTAACATGATTGTTCTACTTTTTTATTCATGTTTGTCCCCCTTTAATCTGCTTTCATAGTTAAAAGTGTGTATTGCTTCCTATCTGTCACATGGTTTACCATCAACCTTTTGTATTAACAGATCATCGTTTAGAAAAGAATCTATCCAGCTGGAGGATGAGCCTTCTATACTTCCTCAACACTATCAAAATCTGGATCATCGTCAGCATTTTAAAGACCATAAGTTTTCTTCAATATCCTTCTCTCAAGACACAGAAAGTCCACAGTTTGTGATGTCATATAACAAAACTACTGAGAGGAGACCCGATGATCTAATTGAGATGACAACTTGTACAGCTAAACCTTCGTTGGACTTTGTGATTGATTCTCGCAATTTGTCACATGATGCAGCAATCAATCATGTTTCAAGAATTGACAATGGCACAGTGGTCAATGATAATAATAAGGACCCAAGCTTTGCTAACACGACTGTGCGGAATCCTGAGAGTGGTTTTGCAGTTGATCAGAAGCAGCAAAGTCCGTCATGGACACCTATTTCTGGAAGTGTATCAGCAAATGAAAGCCACAAGAACTCTGATATTCATTCAACACGCAGTACTGTAATGCCTGCTGACTATGCATTTCTTCGGGTATCTGACAGTGATGCACAGACACAACCAATCAAAGTACAGCCAATATTGAGGCAGCAACCTAAACTGCTAAACAAGAAAGAGAGTGCAGCTAAAGGAGGCGTCAATATTGTAAACCACAATTGGTCTCCAACTTCTGCTGAACATACCACTTCAAGTGGCAACATGTCTCACACTGACAAGAAAGTTGATGCCAATCCAACTTCTGCATCAGCAGCTATGAAGGAGGCAATGGATTTTGCTGAAGCTAGGTTAAAGGCTGCAAAAGCTTTGTTAGAGGGAAAAGGTGACAGTTTTAAATTGCGGAAGAAGCCAAGTCATCTTAGAACCACAAGGTCTACAGAAATCAAGTCTCCTATTTCTGTAGATGTCGATACTTCCGAGCAAACACTATCGGTGAAAAAGTCATCGAAAGAAGAAAAGAACCCTGATGATTCTTTGTTTGACAATAATAAAAATCTCAGTGCGGTCAGATTAGATCATTTCGATGACAATGGAAAAAAGGTACTTCCATTGGAGAAGCCTCAGCATATGGTGCAACACTGCACTGAGTCCTGTCAAACTAACAGTAAACTAGAGAAACTAGGCAACTGGAAGTCAGGTAATGACTATTTTGAGCTAACCGGAGATGATCAAAAATGCAAAACTGATGAAGCCACAGAGGGAGGTGATAAATGCGAGCAAACAGATCCCATTACCACTGTCATCAATGATCACAGTGAAACTGATTGCAATGCAGCAGACTCTGACTTGGACAGGTATGAAAAACTGTGGGAGGTTAATGATGGCAGGAATGTGGGGATGAATCATGTAAATCTGAGGGAGAACAAGACGGCTCCATTGGACAAAGATAGGGTGTCTGTGATTGTAGAACCTTCTACAAAAAATATGGCACACCAAAAGACTCATATTTCAATTGGTGAGGGACTTGTAACACCAGAAAATGCTAAGGAAAGCCATACTACTGATAAATGTCTTGAGCTTCCTACAAGTGGAGCCTCCACAAAGCTGGATGTCTCAGGTTCATTACCAGAGGCTTGCTCATCAGTAAATGCCAGTGATCTTAGAGACCATGGTAATACTAGTCCAAATTTAAGTCCATTAGCAGGAACATCGCAAGAGGACACAAACAGTAAACTGGCACCAGAAGTATCTTGTGATAGTGGGATGCAACACACTTCTCGGAGTAATGAAAAGTTACATGAATCCTCAGATGTATCTAATGTTGCTATTTCCCAGGGAAGTAACATTAAATCATTGATTTTAGAAGAACTCAAAGAATCTGATGTATGTGATGCTTTCATGAGGGTACCTAATAGAATTGAGCAGGAAGCTGAAACTTATGGAAGAGAAAAATTCAGCTTTATTGATGAATCACTCTTGCTGCCATCACACTTCCATAGCAAAGGTGCCAAGATAAATTTAGCCTCTGAAGTACAGAAAGTCAAAATTGAGGAGAAAGTTGGTCCATGTGCACAGTCACACCCTGAAGTAACAATTGTGGATCTGGATGCTGATTGTCCTAAAGATGCAAATGATGACATTCTACAAAATGATAACTTTGCAGACCCAGAAGAATCAAAGATGCTGAATGTATTTGAGGTAGCTAGCAAGTTGATAAAAAGAGAAATGGATCAAGAAATGCATGGGTCATCAGAGCATGGCAAAGAGGAGAACATGGAAGAAGGAACGGATGCATATGCATTTGTCTCTGATATTAATGGCAAAGCAGTTGAAACTGCACTGGACAATAGTGCCTGCACAGGTACTGGAGAAGGATCTGCTTGCTGTAACCAGGAGGACCAAAATTCATCTGAAAGCACCAACAGAGGACAAAATGGTGTAGATACAAAGTGTGATACAACTTGTGATGAAGTTGGATCTGAATCCCTTTCAGCTGATCAAGTTGTCATCAAAGCTACAAATGATAGTACTGCCAGAACAATTATTGACTCGAAAGATGAGCTGGTTTTCTCTTCAGAAATGTATACTTGCATGCAGCACTCATTGCAGAAAGATGATACCGCTGCTTCTCAGACATCTTGGGATTTTCCTGGTCTTGAAAAAACCAGAGAGGTTCCCAACAGAGGAGAAAGAGAATTACCAACAGAAAGGTCTACATGTGAAGATCATAGGAAGTCAAGCATAATGGAAGAAAAGAACACTACAGCAAGGATATCGAAGGCAGAGCATGTACCATCTCCCTTGGAGACAACGTGTGGTGTAACTAAATCTGCTGAAGCTCCCACATCAGTTCCTACTGGGACATGGAAAAAAGAGGTACATGGAGTTCAGAGGACCAAAGAGAGGGAGAACATGACAGCAGCAGATAGTGCATGTGAGAAGGACAACGAGAAAAAAAGAAAATGAAAGGAGATTGGAGAAAGAAAAGAACTTGCTGAAGAGAACGAAAGAAGGAAATTGGAGAAAGAAAGAGAACTTGCTGAAGAGAGGGAAAGAAGGAAATTGGAGAAAGAAAGAGAACTTGCCGAAGAGAAGGAAAGAAGGAAATTGGAGAGAGAAAGAGAACTTGCTGAAGAGAAGGAAAGAAGAAAATTGGAAGAGGTGGAAAGGGAGAGGGAGCGTAAAAAGGATAGACTTGCTGTTGAAAGAGCGACAAGAGAAGCACACGAGAGAGCATTTGCTGAAGCTCGTGAAAAGGCAGAAAAGATGGCTTTGGAACGAATTACTGCTGCACGGCAACGGGCATCTGCTGAGGCCCGAGAGAAAGAAGAGAGAACAAATGTTCAAGCATCTGCTGAAAGGGCTACTAGAGAAGCTAGGATAAAAGCAGAACGTGCGGCAGTTGAGCGAGCAACTGCTGAAGCTCGAGAGCGGGCAATAGAAAAGGCAAAGGCTGAGAAGGCTCTCGCGAGAGGCAAGAGAACGGAGGGAACGATACAAATCCTCTTTCAAGGAGAGTTTCAAGTCCTCCAATCATGTAGGTTTATTTCATTTGTATAATTACATTGTGTGATACAGTTTGAAATTTAGACTCTACTATGCAACCTTTTTTCCTTCCCCTGTTTAGAGAAAATGCTAACTAGATATAAATCTGGGTCTGGATGCAGGATATTCGACAGGAGTCACAATTTCAGAGGTCAAGTTCTAGTAATTTCATTCAAAACCCAGATTCTGGCAACAGAGGTACTTAATATATTGAAAAGACTTGATTGTAAATCATGTTTTCTGAGAAACCTTGAATGCATTTTGAAAAAATATATTCGGCTGTTACTCATCTAATTTTCTGCTCTTTGATATTTGTTGGCAGCGGTGGTTGATGGTGAGTCCGCTTTAAGACATAAAGCAAGATTAGAGAGGCATCAACGCACAGCTGAGCGTGTGGTATAGCGGATACTCCTTTCTGGGTTTTATTTCATTTTTTGCCTTATGTTTGTCAGTCGTTTGGTAATGTGCTCATTCCCTACTTTCAGACAAAAGCGCTTGCTGAGAAAAACATCTTGGGACCTGCTAGCTCAAAGAGAGCAAGCAGAGAAACATGTAAGACATTTACACACAGAGAACATTCTCACTGTATCTGTGTTTATTCATAGTATTGGTATTTATGTATTTCAGAGGCTATCTGAATTCCTGGATCCTGAGATCAAGAGATGGTCAAATGGAAAGGAAGGAAATCTGAGGGCCTTGCTGTCCACATTGCAATACGTAAGCAGTTAAATTTCATGCACCTTTTAAATCCGTAAAAAAAAAAAAAAAAATCCGTAGCGTAGAACATGTAAAAGATTATCATCTGTTGCTTTGTTTTCCCTGGCAGATTCTTGGTGCTGATAGTGGCTGGCAACCAGTGCCACTTACAGATCTCATTACAGCTGTTGCTGTGAAGAAAGCTTACAGGAAGGCAACCCTTTGTGTCCATCCAGATAAATTGCAGCAAAGGGGTGCTACAATCAGACAGAAATACATCTGTGAGAAGGTTTTTGATCTTCTTAAGGTATGCACTTTGTCCACCTTGAATGCTCTGGTCATTTGGAACAACCCTTTCTATTTCTGGTTGCATTCCTGGAGTCTCCTTTTCTTTCTCTTGCAAGGTGTACTTTGATATAGAACTTTGGTTTCTGATTTTGTGAACTTTCTGGGAACGTCCTAGATAATTTCCTGCACTTATGCATGGGTCATTCCCGTTTCTCTCAACAACCATACTTTGGTGATCTCCTTTCCCTTTAATCACACTGATTTGAAAAATGCACGCACATTCACAGAGGCAATTGCAGATGAACTTTTACACGTTATCAGACACTTCACATTTTGCACTGCTGGAATTCTGTGTGTTTGAAAACTTGCATTGCTTGCAAACCAACTTTTTTTCAGCAGTGAATTGCTGCTGCCAGAACTTCATTTCTGGATACGTGGCCTTTCCTTCTTCGCACTCTTATCTGTGCAGCTGTGCCATGTCATGATTCAATATTAGTACACTAAATGAAGCAGGAAAAAGAAAAGGAGAGAAACATTGCTCACATGCTGCACCTATTTTGCAGGATGCTTGGAACAAGTTCACATCAGAGGAGCGCTAGGGTGGCAGCTAAGCGGCCGCTTATTTTGAGGCAGCGATTCGTTATTAATAGTATATTTATATAGCGACATCTTTAGTATCTTGATTCAAAATTGATGTAAATATGCAGTTGTAGCCCTAGATATCCATGTCGGAAACAGCGCAAATGATGCTGGTTATTACCGTAACTCAGAATCAGTTCAGCAAAAAGAGCTCCATTGCTCCTAATTAAGTCTCCAGCTCATGCGATTCGCCAAGTAGCAGCTGCGGCAGGACTTACACCTAGCCAACGCCAACGTTGTCATCGTTGCCAAATCTTTGTTGTCTGATTATGGGTTGAAACTCGAAAATTATAGTTGGCTTCTACGGTTCTGCTAATGCATTGGTATAATCAGGTTGTCTTTTGGGCGGATCGGATTAGATTGATTAGGTTGAATAATCCATTATCATATTTTAGATCCTCTTTGATAGAGCTTCAGCTCCTTATGGTTCTTCAGGATGGTGATCGTGAAATCTGCAGCCGTTGAGTTTGATCCCACTCCTGAGCGCATTTGCATGCACCGCCGTGTGAGCTGCAAGCCAAGGTTTGTGTGAGCACTGACAAGGTTTGTCATGGACGGAAACCTGTGCTAGGTTGCAGGATTGTCACTGTCTAGTACAGACCTGGGTGCGTCTAGTACCTCATTTGATTAACTCTCGCTTTTGTTTTCCCTTCCGGTTGTTGAACTTGGAGTCCCCTTTTGTTTGTGTCGGTGCCTCCGTCTGAAAAAGATAAAATTTGAGTTCCATCTCCATTTAAAAATCAAATTATTTTAAAATTTAATCAAATTTATAAAAAGATTATATTTATGACATCAATGTTAAATTGCTTTAACTAATATATATAGCCCATGTAAATAAAATAATGCCAACAATTCTTAGTGTTAATGTCTTAGGGTTTGTTTGGTTACCTTAAGACTAAGGACTACTCCCTTCGTCCTATAAAAAAAGAGTTGTTCTTGCTTCTCGAGAAATAACCGTTATAAATTATATATTAAAAATATTTGTGTTAAGTAATTAATATAATTGAAAGGTCTTTTTAAAAAATAAATTTATAAATAAATATAAATATTTCACGTATTTTGTATAAATTGAGTCAAACTTGCGGCATGAACACTCAAAATGACTCTTTTTATGGGACGGAGGGAGTAGAGACTAATTTTTAGTTTCATTTAGTTCTTAAATTACTAAACATAGGAACTAAAAAGAGGGACTAGTGGTCCAATTTAGTCACTAGTCCACTAGTCTCTCAAGAAAAGCTAATTGAGACTAGTGGTCTCATTTAGTCCTTCCCTAGTCCCTAGTCCCCCCCAACAACTCAAATACCCCCTTTAATGTGATGGTTGCATAAGAATTTATGGGTTGAATTCCCTGTCCTCTCCCTTTCCAAATGAATTATTGTAATGTTATTTATATCGCTTCTAGTTATAAAAGGTCATGGATGTGCACGATGGTACCCATTCAATTCACTTTGTGTTGAGTGGTCGCATACGTTTATGGCTATTCACTTTGAAGTGGTAATTAAGGTGAGTGATAATAAACCATGTAACGCGTAACTCTCACGTTTAAGCATAGTCTAGCATGAGTAAAACATAACACACATGAATGTAGACTAGTTCTTTTATCATTAAGAGAGTAATATGTTAACAATTAAATAAGTGATATTATAAATATATTCTACGACAATGGTTCTAGTTTGATATTATCAATACTAATTTTTTTATAAATAAAAATATGATCAAAATGGTTTGGGTTGCTATTTTTTTTTATTACACAATACAACAACAAACACTTACAAGGCATGCACACTCATACTTATGAATGTAGCCACCCAACTCTATTCCTATAAGCATCTTTCAAAACTAGGCTAGTAAATCCTCGAGACTATCAAAGTTGCCATATACGGCTCATTGAAGCACAACGCTGTTAAATCTGACTCTTGTAATAGGAGTAGGAGTCAAACCCAGGACCTTAGGTACTACTAATACTCTTGTAAGATGCTCTTTCACAGTTTAAGTCTATACTAAGCTAGAATAATATTCTTTTTCAAATGAAAGGAGTATTATCATACTAATATCATGATGGCTTGAGTCGATACTAAGTTGGAATAGTTTTCTGTTTTCAAATGGAAGAGGTATCTATCATACCAAGATCGTGATAGTGTGAGGTCGTAACACCAAGCCACGTTTCCGATCACAAACAAACTCATGAGTCCATGAGGTTGACTCATCAAGAAAAAAAATATGTACTCCTTCAGTCGCAAAATAGTAAATTTTCAAAGAAATTAAAATTTGTCCTAAAATAAATAATATTCTATAAATACGGACAATACCTTTTAATGCGAAAGCTAATCATGCATATTTGCAAACGATAAGAGCCAATCTAGAGATATCCTCCGAAGACGAAAAGAAAATGAGATATCAGCATAAGATTATTATTGCTAATTCATTTATGAGAAATATATTTATAATGTATAACGCTTTTCTAGATTTATTATTTAAGATACTCTATAGATGATGTTATGCATGCAATGAATGCGTCCCGGCCTTATTTAAGCCTTCCGCCGAGCCGAGCGCGTCATCATCTCCAAGTCCGATTCCAATTCCAAATGGAGCCATGGTCCTGGCGGCAGCCGATCTGTTGCCTTATATGTTCGTCCTGGATCCTGAACACATCCATTCCGACTCCAACATCGCTTCTCGATCGTACCACACGCCGCCGTCGTTCTCCGATCCTCGCCACCAGTTTGCGATCGATGATAGCCAAGCGCGCCGCTGCTATCTGCGTCTTGCTCGACCGCGACGAAGACGACCCCACCAGCGCGGGGGCGGGGTGGTGCAAACGGCGGCGCCTCTGGACCACGGCGGACTACGACGCGACGCGGGCGCTCGGGGAAGGCAGCTTCGGCGCCGTCGTCGAGGCCCGGCACCGCGCCACGGGCCAGGCCGTCGCCGTGAAGTCACCCGCGCGCCAGAGACACCACCAGCGAATGCAGTGCCAGCTGGCGGGGAGGCGGCGGCGGCGGCGGAGGCCAAAGCTAGCGCGGACGCGGCCGCCAACGAGGCGCTGCGGGAGGCCGAGTTCCTGGCGACCTGCCGCGGCCACCCGTCCCTGGTCAGCCTGCACGCGATCGCCATGAACCCCGGCACGAGCCAGGTCGCGCTCGTGATGGAGTACGTCGGGCCTAACCTCCACGACGTACTCAACGGCAGCCGCCACCGCTACGGCCGCCCGTTCCCGGAGCCGCAAGTGCGGCGCATCATGCAGCAACCTGGACGGACGGGGCCAAGCACATGCACGCGCGCCGGATCATGCACCGCGACATCAAGCCAGGGAACATCCTTGTCGGCGCCGGCGGCGATGTCCGCGACCGCGAGCCCGTCTCCGTCAAGATTTGCGACCTCGGGCTCGCCGCCTCGATCACCGACGAGCCGCCGTACGAGCGAGCCGGCACGCGGCGGTACATGGCGCCGGAGATGCTACTTGGGAAGACCGACTACGACGCCATGGTGGACATGTGGTCGCTTGGCTGCGTCATGGCGGAGCTCCTCACCGGGAAGCCGCTCTTCTACGGGGACGACGACAAGGAGGTGCTCCGCCGGATATTCAGCGTGCTCGGCGGGCCGGGGCAGAGGACGTGGCCGGCATTCAATTCCTCCCGCTCGCCGGCACGGTGGTCCTGCCGCCCATCCGCCACCGCAACAGGCTGCGGCAGCTCTTGCCCAAGGAGCGCCTGTCCGCGGATGGATTCGACGTCCTGAAGCGGCTCCTCTCCTGCAACGCCGACAAGAGGCCGTCGGCGTCGGCCGCACTCCGCAGCCCGTGGTTCACCAAAGACATCGACCTTACGGCTTCAGTTTCTCCTGCTGCTGCTGCAAAGATGGTTCAATGATCTGTAACAGAAGATGGTGTAATGTTTTATTATAGTGTATCTGTTATATGTCATGATGTTCTCCCTATTTGTGATGTGCATGCTTTTGTGGTTAGGTTACTTGTAGTGACTGGTGTAACTTGTCCACAATTTTTTATATTTATTCTCGAATTTATAACAACGTTATAATTCATTTTTCCAACTATGAATACATATGGACTTCTTTTAAGATAAAGACGTATCATTTCAAACACTAGTAGCTTTGTCGTTTTGGGAAGCGTGTTGGTCAAACTTTCTCAACTTTGACAAAGTGCAACATTTGTATTTCCAAATAAATTTATTTTGAAAATATATTTAATGATACTAATTATATACCATAAACATTATTGTTTTGTTAACTTCTTTTTTTTTTTTTGACAAAAGGAGTAGAATAGAATGGGGGCTAGGGTCAAGAATTCGGCGGTTTTATAGAGTGATCGCAAGAATGATGGGTGTTGCCTAGCAGACACTAAAACCTTGTTTGGGAGACCTCACCCCTTCTCTGAAGAGCCGGTGCTTGTGGCTTCTTCAAAAACAACTATGATTTCTCTTCAGTTTTCACATAGAAACTACACCAAACAGCTTTTCCTACTAAACCGTTTGGTAGGACTCCTCCGGATGAGAGAAAGCCAATAAAGACCCTAGGTTGTAACGGGCACTAGAGGCATGCTCTATATCTACATCAATCATAAATATATCACGGACAATCCCTTAGACTAAGAACATTACTCGTGCACCATTACGGCAAACACTTTACATGATGGAGAACCGGAGACGGGTAAATATGCCATTTATTATGCTCTAGGACCAAAATAAAAAGAAGATATTATAAAACAAATTAATATTAAGAATAACTTAAGAGTATCACTATAAGACCATTACACAATTGAACATAAACCATAAAATGTAGATGACAAAAAAAGTGCTGCATACATGAGAATATGAAGAAAAAGAATAATGAACTACTCATAGCCAACTAACAGGAGAGGAAAGAATAATATGCCCACAAAGCATTGTACGCTGGCCCACCAAAGCAAGCTTTCCATGAACTGAGCGCGCGGGCTATGCTCACAGCAGAGATGGGTTGGGCCGCGCTGGTAAACAGCACACTCAACCCCTCTAGGACCGACAGGGCCAGAACCTCACACAACAAAACAACTGGAATCGAAAAGCTTAACAGTCAGCACTTTTCCCTATTTTTCTTCCTACATACAGAGAGACCAGGATTTTCTTGATTGCAGTCCCCACACACCCCTGGTTTCTTCAAAATGTCTCCTTGCTCTGTCCGAAAAATCCACAAGACTGCAACTGAGAGACTGACCACAGAACTACAGAAACAAGGATTTGGAAATCTTACAAAATTATCTGCTACCTGAAACATTTTTCTGAGGACTTATTCTGAAAGAGGCTTGCGAGCAAGAAAGAAGTACATTGGCGTGAAGATCTCCATCCTGTAATTATTTATACAACAGTAAGTAAACATTCGGAAAGATACAATGGGAATGAAGAAGATAGTACTGGCGATTCTGCTTTCTGGTTCGGAAAAAGAAAAACAGACTTACTTCCCACCCTCTACAAGACCTTCTGCAGCCTTCTCTAGGAAATTGGAGACCCTCTCACTGCCTTGTGGGGCAAGACCAATGTATTCCAATGCCTTGACCTGAAAAATATCAACAAAGACTCAAATGCCATTCAAAAAAGCTTTTTCTATCCACCAAATGCCAGTTGTCATCGAAACATAGAGAATGACTTATTTGGCTCTTCAGAAGAAATTGGACGGTACAAGCAAGAAATAAGGTATCTAAAAATAAAATAAACTATTTATTGGCCTCACCATAGTGCGAGTAATCATGCGTCCCACAGATGTCAAACGGAAGCTACTCAAGGAAAACCGGCTTGGATCCAAGGGCAAGTACCAGGGCAAGGGGGAATCCTCAGCTAGATCCTTATCCCAAACAACCTGCATGAAGAAAACGACTTAAACACCAACACAGGTAACCTATAGAACTACAATATATCAATTAGAAAGAAAGAAAAAACAGTGGTATATTGCTTTGTCAATGACTCAATGGTATATTTACCCCTATGTGAAATACAAAGAACATGGTCGGGGAAAGGGAAATATAGTCTATCTTACCTCAAATCCGGCATCTTTGACTGCCTGAAGACATTGCCTAGTGCTTCTGATATCTGGCAGGCCATTGCCAAGCTCAATTTCATCCTTAATCCTTTTATGGGTTGCGTTGTTTGGATTATAGTGATCAGTAATGCACCACTCATATACAGCGAAGCACTGACCAGGCTTCAACACACGATATATCTCCTTATAACAGCCCACCTTTGCAACATAAATACTAATTTAGTTTTCCATTAGGAAAATCTTACTACAGAATTGAAAATTTGATTAACGATTAATATCTTACAGGATCAGGTGCATGACATGTCGCCTCAATTGCATAAACAGCATCAAACGTGTTATCATCAAACGGCATCTTCATGAAATCTGCCTGCATTACAGACACATATGAGCACTGTCCTTTAGCTTAACTGTAATTCAAATAATTCCATCAACAGGCAACCTTCTGTTAAAAAAACAGCACTTCACTTATATAGACCAACATGGATAAGTGTGGATAGTATTCTAAGCTCCAACTATTGCAAATCTGGATACAGCCATACAAATGCATACAGCTGTTTAGTGTTATAAAATTTGCAGTTTTGCAGGAAAAGGTCACTGACACTAATTACTTTATTGTTTTCAACAGCAAAGCAATCACAAAAAGGATTGTTTGTCAGCACCAAACAAAAGAGTAGCAAGCACATACAAGAGCTAAACCAAGAAAGCAATCTGGCCTAGTTGATAGGCCAACGATACCTTGACAAAATCGCAGGTTCCACTAACTCCAGCCAACCGATTGAGCTCCTGAACATCAAGTGTCGTGTTAGCAAAAGAGCAACATGATAACTAGTGCATCAATGAAAGGTGTTAGTTTAAAAATGTGGTTTCAAATAACCTTTCCCCTGGTTATCTGGTATTCATTGTTATTCAATCCAGTAACTGATGTTGAGCTGCATGAAAACCAATTGCATGATTCAGTTAGTCGTGGGGCTTTAACATAAAATGAATCAATACTGAAATGAAAGAAGAGATCTAAATAAACAAAGAGTGAAGGTGCCATCCGTCCAAAGCAAATTGACCAGAACTGCTAAGTGCCAACTTTTAAGTGATAAAGATCAATACATTGGTCAGTTTGTTAAAAGGCTAATAGGCTATAGCCAAGGACATCACAATTCACCAGTATTAAAGAATTTTGACTTGAGAATCGGACCTAAATCTTGCAATTTCTCTCAGTGGTCCACCTATTCCACAGCCCACATCCAAAACCTACAGAAAAAAAATATAAAAAAAAAAAGCACACATCCTCTAGTCATGCAAGAGCAGCAAAAACAATTTACAGACAGATTTCGATAGGAGAACTGACCTTCATTCCTGGTTTCAAGCCAAGCTGCAGGCCAAGAAAATGCTCATGACGCTTGATGCTTTCACGTAAGGATTCTCCATTCCATCTAACAAAGTAAGAATAGTTCAATTACCACAACCTAGGTTACCCTTTTTTAGAGTAGGCACTAAAACACTTATTCATTCTGAAAAATCAAAGGCAACAATATATTTTTTCTTCAAAGATGTTCTCTCTTTAAGTAGAACGAGAGGTTCTGCAAGGACTTCTCACCTGTGAGCAAAGTGGAAGGATTCACCCCAACCATACTCATAGAAGCTAGTGGCAAGATCATAATATTTGTTAACCTAATAATTCAGGAAAAAAATCAGCTGCTGATATTTATCTTATCTCCAGTATATAAAATGCTATGAAATAAATAGCCTCTCAGTCTCACTCCAATGCTGCTGTCATTCATCATGCAGAACAAAAATAACAGTTTCAGCACCATGGATCTGTTAATATTCAATATTGAGAATGTGTTCTGCCAAAACTTCACATTATTTTTAGAATAACATCTATCCTGAAGAGAATCTAGTTGAGCAGAATTGCAAGCTGGCAAACTTTTTTTTTTTACGTTGAAGCTGGCAAACTCTTAGCTGTAGCAGCTGCAGTTTATCTAAAAACTATAGTACAGCTTATAACAAGGAGCATCGAATTTATAAAAAACCCCAAAAGATCTCATTGAAAGATCCGATTACCATATCAGTGTAGTTGGACTTTCTTGCTTCCTCCTTCCCTCCGTAATATCCATGATATTTCTCATACCTTGAAAAACAATTTGAAATTAAAATCAGAGTAAAATAAACATGACTACTGGATGGATATTTCTGTGCAAGGAAATGAACATGATATGAACTAGGATGCTAGTTCCATTCAGCATATTCTACATAATGTTTCATCCAAAGGTGAAAGATGAATAGCTTGATGCTCCTTAATGGTATCTACTGCATGAAAGGACAGGTTGACAACTTAACCTGACATGTGGAGATCTAAGATAACAATGTTGTGTTCTACAGTTCCTGAAGTTCAGTACTATATGAATGAAACAGAAACAGTTTGCATGGCCAGTAGACTAGACTAGGAGAAAGATAGTGGCATCCTGGTCATACAACCTCAGATGCACATTTATTAGTCCAAACACTAAACATGGGAATAGGTGGACAAGCCAGTACACCGTACGGATCAAGAGCAACAAAGATATCAAATAGTAGTTGGTGAGCTGTGACACGATTCTTGATTCAGAAAGCCCACATCTAAAATTTAAACGAAAATCATCTAAAAGATTATCCTACAAAACATAAAAACAGAGGGGTTCATTTATTTTAATTTAGACACACAAAGACAAATACTCGAACGAACTACAACACTGATGCTTGGAAATGTAAGTCCAGAGAACAGAAAGCAGCTGCAATTTATGGCGCCAAGTACAGTCAATTCCTCAGGTTCGTTTCGCAGTAACCACAGAACAGACATCAGGACGGCCACAAAGAGCTGTGACTGTGATTTATGAGATTCAGATACATACTCATCGACTGCCGATTTGACTTCCTCTTTGTTGATCTTCCCTCCGAGGCCAGATGCAAGATCCAGGGCTCCTGACTTCGACATCGTGGACTCCGCCGCGGCAATGGATCAAATCAGGAGGCAGACCTAGTAAAGACACTGGTGTATATATACATGTAAACCCAATCATTTTTGGAAAAAAAAAAAAAAAAAAAAAAGAAGGAAAGCTAGTAGGGCATGCATACAAATAGTATTTTTTTTTTAGAAAAGGCAGACACTTGTAATTAGATCAGATCCAAGGCAAGCAGTTTAAGTTAGGGTTC
>JADLZK010012455.1:0-265682 GCA_015847255.1 Hyparrhenia diplandra | reverse complement strand
TCACGGCGCACAAGCCCCACCAGCGTCAGCCACTCCTGCGTCGGCAACTTTACCAGCCCCAACCAGCTCAATCTCATTATCGCGTAAGCGCGCTAAGCTAATCCCCCACTCCCCACCTCCCCCGTCTTCTCCCTCTCGGCGTACGATCTAACTCGGCGCTCTGCTCCCCAAATGCTCAAGCTCTTGAGATTTGGCGCTACCAGGATCTCCTGGGTTTCTGGGACTGGTGGGGGCGCGGCCTAGGGTTTGCCCTCAGCTGGACTACTCAGGAATGCTTGATTTATCCTATATCGTCTCGTTTGTTCCGGATTTATTTCTGTTCCGGATGATATACAGGAAAGGAAACACGTCTAATTCGCTCCATATCCTTGTTTTTTAATCCCGGAGGGCCAATTGTTTTTTTGTACACTAGTTATGCAGAACCGAGACTGGCACATCAAAACCCTACCTTGCAATTTGACATTTCCCTACTAGGGTGTTCAGCAGTTGAACTAATATTAAGTGAAACATAGGTTGGATTGAGTCTCTGTATGTGCAATTCATAGCTCATCAAGCGATAGACAGGAACATATAAGACGTAGCCATATTCTATATACATGTTGATGCGTTTGTGGTGAATTTGCTACTTAGAATACTTGTAATGACAGAGCTAGGATTTCTTTTTTGTCCGTTGCCAGTTCAATCCTTTACTAAGTACACATGCGCGATTTTCAGGAAATGTACCGGATCGAGATCATTGCTTACCCCTCCAGGGCCTTCAGGTTAGTCATTTATAGAACTGTTAGCGTAGTATCACTCACGATCTTACTGCATAGTACCATAACAATTTTGTTTGCCTACCAGCCCGATGCTTGGCGATACCTATATATGGAAGAATTGCGATTGAGCTCTTCCGGCCTCATGTAAGCTAGTTTTCAGTTCATCCATCAGGGATACTTTGTTGTCTTTGTGAGTACTTTTATAAATGTATTTTTCTGTTTGTTTCTTATCCTCAGAGATGGGACTCAGGATTTTCTTTTTCATTGCTACGAGGAGAGGTACAAATTCTGTGTTCTGCAATGGGACACACAGAAAAATCAGAGCTAATTACCAGGTTGGACACTTACTCTCTGGCCTTCTAATAAAGCATGGATTATGCTGCAAGTACCATAATGTTGTCTTTAGGAAAGCATATTGTCATTCATTAATATATGTTGATTGTTTGAAACACCCGGCGTCCGTATTTTGTATGGAAACTAATGGTTTATTTGAAATATATATGTAGAGCCATGGGTGATGTTTCTGATCGCATTAGCCGCCCTACTGACAATGGACAGGTGCAGATATTTTCAGTTTTAACCCTACATTTGACTCCTTAGAATAATATGAAAATTCCTCCAATTTGAAATTTTATCATTTACAGGGTTTTGCGTGAATATTTTTTTTAGTAACACTAATGCTAATGGATGGCCTTTTCTTTATTGTGTAGATTGGAATCATCGACCCAGACTGTAGACTCATTGGTCTTCATCTGTATGATGGCTTATTTAAAATTAAACATACACCTGCTTGAATTCAGACTTATTCTTATTACGAAGATGTACTCTCGCATATCAATGCACACCTCTTATTTCTTTGCTATCCTTGGTTGGAAGAGGTTATACCATTTGACAACAAGGGCAGCTGAAAGAAGCTTTTCAATATCAGGTATGAGTGTGGCAATGTTTAATTGTTATTTATTTGAAAATATTCATGGGGATCTAAATTGATGTGGTAGTAACAATAAATATCGGGCATGTGCACACTCAGTATTTCTGTCAATGGAGTGGATATTTTTGGCACCCGCCAGGTTAGTTAGAAGATAACCATAATGTGCATGTCACTTAATCTCGATTAGATTTCCCCCATTCTTCTATTCATTAACATGAAATTCATGTGGTTATCAATGTTATCAAAGTTGTCTGGTCAAATCTTAGTAGTGATGGACTAGGCGATTAATCGTCAACCAGGGGGACTAATTGGCCCTGGTCGGTCTAGTCGTCCTATATAAATTAGGACTAATGCACCAAATATATACGAATATATATATGTTCTAGAGTACAAATCGAGCATGAAAGATAACTCTAGGGTGGTGGTTGCATGTAGGTTTGCAAATTGTGCTGAAAAACATGAGCCCAAGTGGCTTCAAGCCATCCCAGATGCAGCCCATGTCGCCTAAGCTGCCCAACAATTCCATTCTTTTTCTGGTCGTCCACCGTCATCCCGGCTAATTGTGATTAGTTGATGACTATTAGACGACCAAACTAATTGTCTAATTGAGTCATAGCCCTAGTAATTGGAGCTTGATAAACTTTATTAGAGTCTTCGCTTGGTTTGTCAATCCAATTGAAGCCAGTAGCTTCTCATGGCATCTCAAGAGCATACTAATGTGCTAGCATTTATCTCATGCTATACACTAAATTGCCACATATCACCTTCTTCTCATTTGGGAAGTTCATCACAAACTTTTGATATATTAAGTATTATTGTCTATTGGTTAATGTTATGTTATCAGACTATCTTACAGTTAACATTTTCTTCTGTTAGCTGGAAGAACTTCAAGTACTGGACATCAAATTTCACATGGTTTGTGTTAAACCTACTATTGTTGTCCTCTACCAGGTTTGTTTAAAACTTCTTTATGACCTCTCTCCCTTGCTAGAAACTATAGAGTTTGAGCAGGTGAACTGCATTTTGCTATGATTTGTGATAGTTGATTTTGTTTATACGATCTGCATCTTCCATGTGCTTCAGGATAATAAGGATGTGAGGCATGTTAAGACTTATGAAGTTGCACTGAAGGACAAAAGATTTTGTTGAGGGTCCTTGGTCCCCCCAAAATAATGTAGACAAGCGGTGCTGGTTTGTTAATACCGTTTCCGGCTCCCAATGAATTTGTGATAATAATTGGCGAGGAGCAAATAGTTTACTGCAATGCCAATTCTACATTTAAAAGCGATACCAATAAAACAGGTAATCCCTGCCTAACTCTTTATTTTTCTTTGTGGTGCCAACTTCATGTTTGTAGGTATCGTGTCTTCATTCTAATTTCTTTTTGTACTTGATTTTTGATTTCTTGGCAGTCCATCATTAGGGCTTATGGGCCCGGTTGACCAAGATGGTTCTCGATATTTACTCGGTGATAATACTGGAATTCTGCATTTACTTGTACTTACCCATGAGCGAGAAAGGTAATAGCGTGCATTATTTTGAAACAGAAAGGCTCTTGCTAATGATTATT
This sequence comes from Hyparrhenia diplandra, assembly GCA_015847255.1. Taxonomy (NCBI): domain Eukaryota; kingdom Viridiplantae; phylum Streptophyta; class Magnoliopsida; order Poales; family Poaceae; genus Hyparrhenia; species Hyparrhenia diplandra. The sequence continues at coordinate 262,423 of JADLZK010012455.1, read as the reverse complement.
CTGTGTCACCTTTTGTCATTTAGGGTTACTGGTTTGAAAAGTGAGTACCTGGGAGAGACTTCCATTGCATCATCAATTTTCATATCTCGATAATGGGCGTTGTTTATGTTGGTTCACGGTTTGGCGATTCTGGGTAAGGTCAAAATGCTTTTTGTCCTTCCTTTCTCCATGTTAGATGTAAAAAAAGAAAAATTCATGCTGTCCATTTTTATATTGTTCTTTGAACATGTCTCAAACATTATATTTTTTCTAACAGCTGGTGAAGCTGAACCTTCAAGCTGATGCAAAGCGGTTCATTTGTTGAAATTCTCGAGCGATATGTTAATCTTGGACCGATTGTGGACTTCTGTGTGGTTGACCTTGATAGGCAGGGTCAAGGTCAGGTGGTCACTTGTTCTGGGGCGTTTAAAGATGGTTCCCTTCGAGATTGGTTCGGAATGGTATAGGGATTAATGAGCAGGTATTTATGGTAGTTTATTTTTGTCAAGCTTTTTTATGTGGATAAGTCTTGAGTTGTTTTTCACCTCCTGCTTGATTAGGCATCAGTAGAACTCCAGGCATCAAGGGATTGTGGTCATTGAAATCTTCTTTCAATGACCCATATGGTAATATGTACCAAGTGAGCTTTATAAAGTGAGACACGATTCTTGGCAATGAACATGGAAGATGAACTAGAAAGAGACTGAGATAGGGGTTTGATGCACAAGCCCAGACCCTGTTTTTTGTCAAAATCGAGCAATGATCTTCTTATACAGGTGCCTATTGTAATAACCATTGTCATTTTTCTTGCAAGCAGGTTAGCAAACTATTATTCTCTGTCCAGTGTCCACTGATGTAGTAAGGGGAAAAAGTCTTGGAAAGTAGATTTTAGCCATTTCTCTTACAAATATTACAATATATTATCAACAGCTGCTACAAAATTTGAACACCATCTTAAAAAGTAATTTGAAAAAAGGTATACTGGCGCAGCTTTTATGCTAAACATGCATTTAATTTGACTAGTTGTTCCCCCTTTTGTGCATTTTGAATTCTGCCTATTCAATTCAAAATGCCTTATTTTAGTGGATGTGAAAAATGTAGTAGTGGATATTTGAAGGGAATGCTCTTTTTTTATGGTTGATAGATTAGTTTCCTGCCAGTCATTTTCCATCATCTTAGCAATTATGTGATATGGATTATTTTAATCCACTATCAATGTTTGACCTGTTGTTTTGAATGGCAGGTTACTGCTAATTCTGTTCGGTTAGTCAGTTGCACCTCCGGGGAGCTAGTGGATCAATGGAATGCACCAGCAGGATTCTCAGTCAATGTTGCTTCAGCTAATGCCAGCCAGGTGCTTTTCCTTTCAAACTGCTTCCTGTCTTTATAAATTTTGGTGGGGGCATCCCACATTTCAATGAGACAACCATTTACTCTTTTTTTTCTTGAAACCTAAAACTTTCCTGTCATTTGAATTATATTCCCCCTGTTATCTTTCCTAATAGTTGGTAACAAGCAGTTAGCTGGTTATCAAATATGATGATCATTAGATGTGTAGTAATACAAACTCTGGGAGTGTGGCTGCTATATTGCCACTGTGTCCTTGAGTCTGAGGGCCAGTATTTGGTTGCTAACTTGTTATGCTGATACTCACAGGAACCTTTGTTGAATTAACCAGAAACTTCTCATTATGTCTGAGGGCCATTATTTGGTTGCTAACTTGTTATGCCGATACTCCACAGGAACCTTTGTTGAATTAATGAAGAGCTTCTCATATGTCTCAAGAAATTATGCTCAATTAATTGCTATGTCCAAACTGGAAACTAATTCGTAATGGAAATTGGCAGGCTGGTTTGTAACTTTGTGTATTTATTACAATCCAGAATTACATTGTCACTTCTATGATTTTACCTATTGGTGTGATTTTGTGCAGACATCTTTTACGTCAACCATTAGTCAGACATTTTTTTCTTGAATCTCATGATTGGATGCCAATGCTACTTATTTTCTCATACTATACTATTTTTAATTCCTCATGTGTTGCAGGTTCTGTTGGCAACCGGTGGTGGCCATCTTGTTTACCCTGGAAATTAGGGATGATAAACTTGTTGAAGTGAAACATGCACAGCTAGAACATGAGATTTCTTGTCTTGATTTGAACCTAATTGGGGAGAATCCACAGTATAGTTCCTAGCTGCTGTTGGAATGTGGACAGATATAAGTGTTAGAATATTTTCACTTCCCAGACCTTGAATTAATAAGGAAGGAGAATTTGGGTGGAGAAATTGTTCCTCGATCTGTTCTGCTGTGCACCTTGGAGGGTATGCTCTTGAACTCGCTTCTCCTAAGTTCCATCGAAACCAAGAAGGTTATTTCAAGTAACATATACATGTTCTTTTTCTTTTCAGGTTTCATATTTGCTTTGTGCTCTTGGGGATGGTAATCTGTTCAGTTTTCTGCTGAATGCAAGTACAGGTGAACTGACTGATAGAAAGAAGGTTACCCTTGGGACCCAACCAATTAGCCTTCGTACCTTCTCATCAAAGGGTACTACCCATGTGTTTTGCTTCGTCAGATAGACCAACTGTCATCTATAGCAGCAACAAGAAGCTTCTCTATAGCAATGTTAATTTGAAAGAGGTCAACCATATGTGCCCTTTCAATACAGCTGCTTTTCCAGACAGGTTTGTTCCCTCTCTAGATTTTTGTGCAATGGAATTACTTAATCTTTGAGTTAAGAATATCCTGTATATACTTGGGAATTGGGATCATAAATCATTTGGCGAAATGCTGTCGCATGCCATTTAGCATGACCATATCTGATCTTTGTGCAGTTCATGTATTTTTTGTGGTACATTAAAAAAGTTGTTGATTAAGATTTTATGTGTACTAGCAGTAGGCAGTAGCAACTTTTTTTAATAAGCTTTCATAATCTGATGAAACTTGCCTTACTAAAAATAATACGGCGACCCCAACGAAGCCTTTTTAGTCTCAAGATAATGGTGTTGGTAGTTTACTCTGTTATGTGACCCTTTTAATTCTTATGTACTTATAATCTTATCATTAACAATCAAATTAGGGAAAAGAAATGTTTTTTAGTCTGCTACTCCCTCCCAACCTTTAGATACATTGTTTTACTTTGCATCTTGACATATTGCATTTCTATGTAATTTCTTTTGAGTCTGTTATGTGATCTCTTTTTAATTCCTATGTACTTATAATCTTATCATTAACAGTCAAATTTGGGGAAATAAATGCTTTTATAGTCTGCTACTCCCTCCCATCCTTTTAGATACATTGTTTTACTATGCATCTTAACATAGTGTATTTCTATGTTCATAGGAAAATCTATGTATCTAGAAATCCCAAAAACATCTTGTAATTTACGTGTGGAGGGAGTATTTGTCTTCTGATGTCATTGTTTGATTTTTGATTGTTGCTAGTTGCATTCTACTTGATGCTCTGACTCTGTGTCAGTGTGTCACTGTTCCAGTCTTTGTGGAGTATTATGATTTGAAAATAGTACCACTGTCTTAAGTTTGCTCTAGTTCACCCCTTCTGTTCCCAATGTCACAGTCTTGCAATTGCTAAAGAGGGCGAACTTTCAATGGGAACTATTGATGATATCCAGAAGCTTCATATCCGCACAATCCCCCTTAATGAACAACAAGCACGTCGCATTTGTCACCAGGAGCAATCGGGACATTAGCATTTTGCAGTTTCAAGTACAACCAGAGTGTGGAGGAAAGTGAGACATTTTTTAATACGTCTGGTTTTTGATCATCAGACTTTTGAGTCCCTGTGTGTTTATCCTCTAGATCAATATGAATGTGGTTGCTCCATCATTAGCTGTTCGCTTATGATGATAATAATGTTTATTACTGTGTGGGAACTGCATATGTTATACCTGAAAAAATGAACCAACAAAGGTAATATATCTGAACACTTGATGTTTTACAAATACTAGTTAACTTACTTTCTCTGTGAACCTTGTCTATTTCTCATGCACATAATGCTTATGTATCGGCACATCTTGTAGGGTCGAATCCTTGTATTTGCAGTTGAAGATGGAAGTTTGCAATTGTTGAGAAAAGAAACCAAAGGAGCAGTTTATTCGCTGAATGCATTCAATGGGAAATTGTTGGCTGCTATCAACCAGAAGATTCAATTATACAAGTGGATGTCACGCTAGGATGGCGCTCGCATGAGCTGCAATCTGAGTGTGGCCACCATTATGGGCACATACTTGCCTTGTATACTCAAACACGTGCGGTGATTTCATTGTGGTTGGCGACCTGATGAAATCAATATCCTTGCTGGTGTATAAGGTGGGTCTTTTTAACTGTTTGCTTGACTCACATTCCATTATATTTTTTTTTTTGGTGTCAGTATCTTTGTTGTTGGCTGATTAATGTTTTTACTTTTGGGCAGAATGAGGAAAGCGCAATTGAAGAGCGCTAGGGATTATAATGCAAACTGGATGACTGCTGTTGAGATGCTTGATGATGAAGTCTATATTGGGGCAGAGAATGGCTACAACCTCTTCACTGTCTTAGAACAGCGATGCAGCCACAGATGATGAAAGGGCCAGGCTTGAGGTGGTGGGGAGTACCATCTTGGGGAGTTTGTGAACAGATTCCGCCATGGTTCACTTGTGTGCGGCTTCGGATTCAGAGATAGGGCAGATCCCTACAGTCATCTTTGGCACGATAAACGGGTAATTGGCATTATTGCCTCCCTCCGCATGACCACACGCCTTCCTGGAAGCTCCAGTGGCACTCTTGTGAAGTATATAAAAAGGCGTGGGGAAACCTGAGCCATGAGCAATGGCGGTCGTTCCATAACGACAAGAAGACGGCGGAGGCTCGGAACTTCCTTGACGGTGACCTGGATCGAGTCGTTCCTTGACCTTAGCCGGAGCAAGATGGAGGAGGTGTCCAAGGCGGTGGGCGTCCCCGTGGAGGAGCTGTCAAGAGGGGTGGAAGAGCTGACGAGGCTTCACTAGTAGATGGATATTATGTAGATGCTTTTTTGCTTGTAAGCCTGTAACTTGTCGCATGTACATCCTCCTATCTTTAACATGTGTTATGTGCTGTAGCAGTGTCGCAGTCGCATGTATCAGTTCCCTGAGCTGCCTCCGCAGTTGCCGCGGGTCGCGCGAGCAAATTGCTCCGCCCGTGGCTGTGCAGCCTATGCCTGTCCTGCTTTGTTGGTTTAACCCGACATTTTTTGAGCTGCCAGTTTGGTTGGAGATTTTTATTTATTTATTTATTTAAGCTGATGAGTGGACAGATTAGTGGTGAATCGTGATGGGAGCAGATAAGGTACTCCTCTCCATCCCAAAATGTCATTGCTGCTGCCACAAGGCTTACAACTTTCAATTGATTGGTAGAAAAATACGCATACATTTAAATCCCCAAATAAATTTGTTAAAAACTGGGGATCAAAAGATTCTTTCCATAATGATAATAATTATGTAATATAAATATTAATCCTATTTTTAATATATATCATTTATACAGATGCTTCTTAAAACTAAACGCATAACTATTTCTAATTTTATGAAAGTACAAATTTTATTGTGGATGACTGAATGAGACGGCAGTCAGAGAGCTGTCTTGTCTTGTTTCTAGACTCCTCCGGCCCCAAAATAAACCACGCCATGTATACACAGCCACTCCTTTCCTATTTCCAGTAAAAATACTTGTAAGACAAATCTCCAAATAAATTTGTTTAAAAACTGGGGACAAAAATATCTTTCCAAATTCCATACTACATCATATGTAATAATATAAATATTAATCCTATTTTTTAAATATAATCAAGCCATGAATGCTTCTGTGTCAAAACGCCATTTATTTTCCCTGTGACGGGAGTGAGTAGAAGATAGTGGTGTGTGGTCCAGACCAGCTTTCAGGCCCAATCCAGTCAAAGTTACGCCAACCTGGTCCATCTAGCTCCAGCAAGCAAATAAGGGCCCAGCACTGCGCCGCGAGCACACCCCGTTTGGGCAATGCGAACGACGACAGCCACCACCGCCACCACCACCAGATCGTGTGTGCTGTGCCTGTGCGTGCATCTGAGCTCGCGTCGCGGGCCTTCCTCCTTCCCCCCTCGGTGTCTCTCATTTGGGTCCCTCGCCCGCTTTCTCCCGCACGGGCACGGGCACGGGCACCCACGCATCGCCATCTCGCTCCGCCCACCGCCGCCGGAACCTCTGCCACCCAACGCGCGCCCCACCCCGCCGCCGATCGCGGGCGGCTCCGGACTCCGCCGCCGCTTCGCCCCTGCCTCGCCCCAGGCGCCCCAAAACCCAGATCTGGTATTACATACATCCGCCGCCGCCATGTTCTGGCGCGCATGACCGGCCTCTCCGCGGCCTCGCCCGTGAGTACACACCTTTAGCCTCCTGTGCTGTGCCTCTCGCTCTTCCATGCCCATTCTGCTGGGGAACGAGGGTGGATCAACGCGCGCTGCTGTTTCTAGAGAGGCACACATTTCGTTTGTGCTTTCTGTCTTCCGTGTAATAATAGATAGATTCCAATTTCTTTTATGGCATTATTTATTTATTAACAAAACATGTATTCCGAAAAAAAAAAGTTGAGAAAAACCTTTAATCAAACAAATGTCATCATCATCAGCGGTTCCGTTGGTTTCTTTTGCCTTGTTACCGCCGACCAGCTGAATACTCCGACGGGGTGATGTTGAACAGCTTCCCTGTTCAGGGTTTGTTCTGTGACAACTATTACGTTCCTAAGCTACAAGCACACGCTCTGCATATAATCCAGCTGGAAAGCTAGTCTGAGGAGATTCCATTGGCAACTATTTCCGGTTCATAAATAATAAATAGGCTTTTCTTTCTGCACACTGTTACTGTCTCCAGTTGGAACCTATTTTCTGTTTCCCTGTCCCATCACTATTTATGGGACTTCCTGTACCTGTGTCGGAAATTAACTTTGGCGTCAAATATGTTTACTGTTTATTTATGGGAGATGCTATATTTCAGTTGCCTGAAAACCTGGGATTTCAGGCGCATCGCTTCTGGCCGCCCGATTTTCATCTAAAGCCAGATCGGAGTTCCGCACTGTTCATCTTCCTCCTTTTCACCGGGTACTTATTCATCTTCTTCTCGCCGCTCAAGGGCTTCAAGGCCTCGCCATACACCTAGCCACCAAGGGGCGCTTAATTCGGGCGGGTTCCTGGGCTGAGCCCTAGTGCTCAAGGGCAGCCACCCTCTTCCACCACAGAGAAGATGTGACGATCTATAGGAAGAACTACTCACAGAGGGGAGGGAGGGGAGGGAGGGAGGGGAGGAGGAGGGAGGAGGAGGAGATGCTCGCCGGAGGGGAGGGGATAGGGTGGAGGAGCCCACCGGGAGGAAGACGACGGTGGGATTAGCGTCGCCTCGAAATCAGCCCCCGATTTCAGGCATACACGATAGAAATGTGTTTATTTATTTATTTCTTCCCCCTTGTAAAGAGTCATACGCCTTTATTCTGGTCAGGTAGCACTCTTTTGTGGAAAGTTTCACTAGTACTAGTGGCCCCCTGTGGTAGTTTTTCTTCATCAGGTTATCACTAGATGTGTTCTTTTTGTTCATTCTACCTATTTTATAGTAATATTAACTAACTGCCTAGTGGATTGAGCATGTTTATTGGTGTCTTATTTATTTACTATGATTTTTTGGTTACCATCTCAGGGCTGTTGTGAAAATGTACTAGCATACTCTGGGACATCCCCATCCCACATGCCTAACTTTCCTTTTCTGTTGGTCAGGTGGATACAATTCTGGACAAGGAGAACTTTTACGTTGGAAGAGTTTGACGAGGATGAAATCATCCAGGAGTGCAAAGCGCTGAATACTCGACTCATAAATTTGTAAGACCATTACCTGTTTCAAGCTACTACAGTTTTCAGCATGTCTATCACTATGAATTTTGCATGTATTGCTTCTTTTACAGGCAAATGAATCCATTTATGATTATGAACGAATAAGATAGCAAAACCATACTTTATTTTTGCCACACGCATCCATAGCAATGAATGCTGAATGCTGAATTGGTCCCTTTAGTTTCTAGCAGAACAGCTAAACACATTCTCCTTTTCCCATTTTGTGAGATTTTGCGTAGTAGTCAGCTAATGATCATTTATTAAATTTGCCTCATTTTCTCATCAATTTCAGTTGTGTTAACTGCTGCTAGATGAGATCTTTTTTTCTCTGTGGTGAAACTATGTGTTTATTTATGTTGAAATCTGTCTTTCTTAGCTATATAAGTGTTCATTCCTGAAAAGTGCAGTATTTCCTCCATCCCAAATTATAAGACATTTTGGCATTTCGAAGTCTTCGAGATTCATAGTTTTTTTTTTTTTCCATTCCAAATTATAAGTCATTTTGGCATTTCTAAATACATTGCTTTATCTATGTATCTAGACATAGTGTATATATCTAAGTGCATAGAAATTTAGAAAAAGCGATGTATCTAAAAAAGCCATTGTTTATAACTTTATATCTAAGTGCATAGCAAAGTTGATGTATCGAAAAAAAGCCAAAACGTCTTATAATTTTGTAATGGAGGGAGTATTATTTATCTAGACTAGACATCATATATCTAGGTGTGTAGTAAAAGCTATGAATCTAGAAAAGTCAAAACATCTTATAATTTGGAATGCAGGGAGTTGTTTTATATGTTATAGTATATAGAAATTAGTGTGAACATACCACGTGAGCTTTCAACTTCACTCCACCTTATTGTAGGTTTGTTTGCCTGCCTAAAATGTTTGAATCCTGTATCTAGCTTGCGAGATAAGGCCCAAGTGCAGCAGTTACTTCTAAGCTATATTGTGGAAGAAGTTCCAGAGGATTCAGAGAAGAAACAATCTTTCAAGTATGCTATGTATATTTGTTGTTCATTGCCATGCCATATACTAAACTAGTTTGCTGATTAGCCTTGTCAAACTTCACTTGTCTACCTCTTTGCAGGTTTCCATTTATCGCTTGTGAGATTTTTACTTGTGAAATTGACATTATTTTGAGAACCTTGGTGGAGGATGTTGAGGTAAATATATTCACTTGCTAGCACATTTCTTTTGGAACATGTTAGTCCACAAGTTTATGAACTTCGTTCTGTCTAACAATCTCCTTCCTTCTGTTACAGTTAATGGATTTACTTTTCTCATTTGTAAAAACCTGACCATCTGCATAGCACCTTGTTAGCTGGTTACTTCAGTAAGGTACCCCCCACCTTGTCTCCTTTTTTTATTCCTGACCTCTTAATCATGGAGGATAAACTTGTGTTTCAAGACACTCTGCATGCACTTTTATTTCTAACTTCCACATGGTGCTTCACAATTCCCTTCTCTTGTTGCTGTTGCATTATGATGAATTATGGAGCTCAGCCAGGTTATTTATCTTTTTAGGTCGTTATATGTTTTGATGCTACGGAAGACTGCTCCAATTGAGAACTATGTTCAGGTATTGCTGATCTGTTCTGTAAAATGTAGATTGTTGCTACTATGCCTTTTTTTTTTTTTCAATGTGTTGATAGGTAACCTCGAGCTTGACCTGCTCTGCCTGTTTTGAATGCACATTCATATTCTGTTTTACCAACCAAAGATTGCTGATTTGATTGTTTGCCCATGCCAGTGAACTTATTCATGTAAGTCTTGTTGTGCTTACCTGCTTCTCCTTTGCTGTGTATTTTGTTGTCTTGTTTTGCAGATTGACTGGAATCCATGATATATTCTGTTGCTGATTTTATATGGGTGCATAGAATATGATATGGTCTATTCATATTGGAATCCTTTATTTTTTCTTTGCAGTTGTAATATCTCAGTTGTGCTCATTGCCCTGACTGTCTTTTGGATACTATACATGCTAGAAAATGGTGTCATTTGTGTACATTCCAATTTATGTTTGCTTGTCTTTTTTTCTTTTGCCTTGTTTGTAGGAGCATCCAGATATTGTTGTCCAGCTTGTCGATCTCATTGGTATTACATCAATAATGGAGGTAAGTAGCTATTAAACTCATAACCCGCCTAGTTTGGTTAGTGACTTTAGTTGGTGTTGTTTATCAAATTGATTGTAAAACAGGTGCTGATGAGATTGATTGGCGCTGATGAAACCATATACTCGAATTTCGCGGATACATTGCATTGGTTAGAGAATACAGATGTACTGGGAATGATTGTGGATAAATTTAGCTCATCAGTAAGTACACTTGATCACTCAATAAAATAGTGCTATGCAACATATGTTTGGCACTAAAACCACATTATTATTAAGCTGTACTTGTAGTGGTTATGGAGGATATTGGTTTGCTGTCTCAGTAGAGTTTTATGTTTTTTTTTGGAATATATTGCTAGTAAAGAGCTCATATATCTATGTTGCCTGGACCAAACAGGACTCTCCTGAAGTGCATGCAAATGCTGCTGAAATCCTTTCTGCGGTAACTCGCTGGCGCCCTCCTGCTCTTGCTGAAAAAATATGCAGCCCAAGGTGTGTACTTTTCATTTAGTTTTTGCGTGATCAGAAAATGCAAGTATTGTACATCATATCCCTTCCTTTGTCATCGATTATTATGTTCATATTTCTTTCCTTGTTCCTGGTATCAGTTTTGTTGGTAGTTTGTTTTCGCTCATGCTCTTGAAGAGTCAAGACCAAAATCTGTTCTGGTTCATTCATTGTCAGTGTGTATATCTTTGTTGGACCCCAAAAGACTAGCATCAGCCTCTTTTACCAAGCATTTAGAAGCAACTTAACTCACGGCACGCTGGTCACAGCCAGTCCAGAAACTGTTGATGGTATGCTGGAGAGTTTAGGTGAGTGCTCTATGATTGATTCTTTCTACTTACTACTTTTATTGTTTATGTGCTTTTCATTTGTTACACTCCTGCTTTCTGTCACAATACATTCTCCTTGTCATGGGCACACCTGGCATGTTTAATCAAAATATGAAATACTTGATTGCCTTTCCGAGAACTTACCAGTATACCTGTAATCACGTCTTAGGTGACTTGCTGAAGTTACTGGACATTACTTCTTCTGACAATGTTTTGCCTACAACTTATGGATGTTTGCGTCCCGCTTCTTTGAAAACACCGCTTGAAGGTACACTCAAATGCTGTGGATCTCTTATTTTTTTAGTTTGAGCATTATGATTAGTTTTTCTTTTTGCTCAAGACATTTTTTCCACAATAAATTATCCTTAATCTTCAAGTTATTTGATGGAAGCATTAATGCTACCTAGGGCTTTTATATTTTACTGTTATTTAATACCGTGCATGAGGTCATATGATGGGGTAATTTTTGAGTAAGATATGCTTTCAATCTGAGTTTGATGGCCTCAACTGCTGTCCACCTTGCATAACTCGAGCCCTTTCCTGTTTATTTTGTTTTAACAAATTATTATACTTCTGTTTCTTTCAGATTATAGAGTTCATCTCTGTCTTGCTAACAATTGGTAGCGAAATTGCTGAGAAGGAGCTAATAAGCCAATCAGTGATAAAAGCATTGCATCGATTTGTTTTTTTTTCTGTAAGTGGGCTATTGTGTTTTATTCCTTAACAGTCACTGTTAAAGGAAAATACTCATACATTGGCCGGTGCTGCAGGTACCTTATAATAACTTTTTGCATCATCATGTTGAGAACATTATTGTTTCTTGCCTTGAGGTTAAAAGAAATCAATTGACTGACCATATCCTTAATGACTGCGCCTTGTCAGTAAAAGTCCTTGCTGCTGAAAAAGTCCATCTCTGCCAGTGGAGTCTAATGGGGTAAATCTATTTCTGGATACTTGTTTTCTTCTTCTTCTTCTTTTTTGCTGGGCTCTGTTGCCAGTATTTTTATTATGCCTTGTGTTTGTAGCCAACGTTAGCATCAGAAGGGAAAGAACCTTCAAGAATTGGGAATATTGGACACATAACTTTCGAATAGCAAATAAGCTCATTCAATTGGGAAATAGTAACAGTATGATCCTGAGTCACTTGCAGGTATTTCCACTTTCCGTTTCATCTTTGGCCAAATAATTTGGAACTGTTGTATCATGTACTCATTTACATGTATAAACTTGTGTTTATAGGAGAACAACGAGTGGGCTCTATGGCAAACAGATGTCCTGATCAAACGCGAATGAGGTGGAGAACGCTTTTTACCACTGGGCATGTGGGCAGTTTCTTTTCCCATCCTTGCCTTTCTGATTATTGTGTACACTGCTGAAACACTGGTGATTTATCTGTGGTAAATTTGTATTTTTCTTCCCTGACTGTTGGCTAATGTGCTGCAGGCGCCCAACTTCTCTGCATGATCGTGGGAGGGATAGTGATGATGATGACTTCGTGACAGAGACTATGATGTGGCAGCGCTTGCTAATAATCTGAGCCAGGCATTTCATATGGGATATACAGCAATGATGACATTGAAGAGGTGATTTTCGTCAGTATTTTTTTGACAGGATTTTCCTGAGTTTTGAACATCATGTGTTTTAGTAGCATGCTAATTCTGTAAACTAGTATTAAGAAAAAAAAAAAGTGTGTTGAATTCCTGAATCTGTCATAAAGCTCATAATATCTTCACTGGTGCTATTTACAACTGAACATTTTCAGCCATGTGATTTTATGTAAAATAAAAATCTTGGGATTCTCCCAGATAACTGTAATATACTAATATTACCTTCATTGCTGATATTATGCTGCTATTTATGTATAAATATATTTCATGTTTGATTATTGTAGGCACACGGATCCCCAATGAACGAGATGATGAGGTATGCTTACAGTACTATACTTTTGCTATGATAACTTAAAACATATTGTATTGTATCATGTTATGATGTGCATGGATTATTGGTGAGTTGATTCCTGCATGTATTTCAGGATGTCTACTTCGATGATGAGTCTGCTGAAGTAGTAATATCTTCATTGCGTGTCTGGGGATGATCAGGACAGGTAATTAATGTTTTCAGTGACCTAAACTGTTCTTAGTACAATTAAGATGGCTTATAGAGTATGCATTCTGCAGCTGCCCTCTTCACAAATTCAAACTGGTTCACGTTTGATGGTGATAAAGGAATCAATGACCGCTTAGCTGCCTCTGTTCCTTCATCATCCCCCAATTCTGAAGAGATTTCGAACAACACGGAAAACTGATGAAGTGCTAACTGGTGAAACCACTGGCACTGATTCACTGCTGGAAAGTGCATCTCTTGAAAAATGGTTCTGTCGAAGAGGCCAAGGAACTAGCAGCAGTTGCCAACGACAATGGTGCTACAGTGGATGGTGAGAAAAATTTTGTGTACAGAAGAGACAGTACATCCCATAAGGCTGAAGCCTCTGAGCGGTCTGAGGATGTTCAAGATGACCAGACTGGAGGTGCAGCTGAAGCATCAAGCACAGAGAGAGCAGCGAATGAACCTGGCAGTTCTTCTGAGGCTGACAATGCCTTCCCTGAATCCGTGACACTGACTGTCGGTCTGCCAACCCATCCGAGCCTAATGAGATTGCCCGTGAATCAGGATCACCTGGGGAGGTTGATGATGAAAAAGAAATCTGAGATTGCCACAGCAAATGAATGAAGTACGTGGGGCAGAAACGTACCACAAACCAAGCCGGAATCATCGATCAGTTTCTTTTTGCTGGTGAGCAATGCCACTGTTTTGCATCGCACGGACTGCCATTCAGAAGCAGGGCGTCCTCCACCTTGACTGCGCTGCTTTGCTATGAGAAGTTGATTGTTACTGCTTGATTAGCATACTCGTGCAGCTGGGCACGCTCTGTTATGATATCAGCTCATCACCATCCCACATGAACTTATTACGCCGTATTAGCTGGTGGTTGATGCACGGGGCCTTTAATTCATTTGGTGGTTTTCTGATTTTTGGCTCAGGGGGTTTATTTTCTTTTGCTAGGGTTACTCGAACTGTAATATCTGCAGCGAGTTTTTCCCTCAATTCTTATATTATTGTTCCTTTCTGATTAGCTGCCTCTGTAATTGTTATTTGTTAAAGTGCAAAATCTGCCTCTGATAAAATACCCATTGAGTTTTTCCAACATTGTTGGAATATTGTGAAAAGTGATATTATTCAGTTGTTTCATGAGTTTTATGATCACAGAACTGATATTAGTAAGTTGAACTATGGCATAATCACCCTTTTGCCAAAAGTAATTGAATGCAACAAAGATCCAGCACTATAGACCCATTTGTTTGTTGAATTGTCTATACAAATTGTTTACTAAGACCCTTACTACAAGGCTAGAGGCTGTTGTTGACAAGCTTATTCATAATACACAGACTGCTTTTATGAAAAACAGGAACATCACATCTAGAATAAAGTAAATGTGAAAAAGTCTAAATAACCCCTCACATATGATAAGTTCTCTACTTACCTCCCTCAACTATAGAACCATCTATTTAACACCTTAAAGTTTAGCATACCGTTTTTTTTGAGAATTACACAAGACAACGCAGACGCCACAACACGCATCACTCACCCCTAAGAACACACGCACGCGAAACCCTACCTATGAAGACCGGCGACCGAAAGACCCTAAGAGAGGTCCGTGAGATTCTCGAAACAGACCATAGCGCCGTCATGCCGACGTTAACGCCGCTACCACTTAATGATAACGCCGAAAAATCCCCGGTAAAATCGCGCAGGGCAAAGCAGCACTGCGATTGAACCCTGGTGCGGTGGGTGGCAAGTTGGCAGCCCGGTTTGGGCCAGGTGGACAACCAGCTTGGCTATATTGGGACACGGTGGCCCTTGGGCCCGATAGTCAGGTGGCTTCAGCGCATAGCAAATGAACACGTCCGTTCCCTTCCGTGCGGCGTCCCGACGGCCGACTCTTCAGTCTTCACTCATGCGCGTGCGCACCACAACAGCCGCGGCGGGCTAGTGGCGCAAGGCGCAGCACTGGACGGCGAGGCTGTGCCGGACCTCCACGGCTCCACCCCGCCGAGCGCCGCTGTCCTGCGGGTGCGCTGGCAGGTCAGTGGCAGCGTCGGCCAGCATCTTGGCTCCCCGTGGCCGCGTGAGCCACGCAACGAGGCTGCCAAGCAGGTGACTCTGTGTTGCCTGATTGGGTGATTGCCAACACTGTTCCTTGCAGTCGCCCATTGCTAGAAGTTTTACCGGTTGAGGCTTGGTATTAGTCCTGACGGCGAACAGCCTGCGCCACCGGATGACGGGATCCTAGGAGCGCGTTAAGGAAATCGCCCTCGAGCACTCGCTCAACTCTGGCAGCTTGATCCCGTGGGCACCCAGCCTCCAGATCGCTCGTCCTTGACGCTGACAAGCAGAGCGCTCCCGTGAATATTGGCGGGTCCAACAGCGGGGAGCGCAGAGCGATAGGGAGGGACATGGCGGCCATGGAGGCGAACGCAAGCGCTGAAGAGAAGAACAAAAGAGGAAGAAGAATAAGACCAGTGCCCTGTGCCCGGCTGTCCTGTGTGCTCTGTCTTTCGCCTCTCGGCATCCCCAAACTCGCTGGCATCCAAGCTCCTCTGCTGCTTCAAAGGTGAAAGTGGCAGCGTACGGCGGGTAGTGCGGGCGAGGCGTGCAGGAGGCATGGTCTGGTCTTATTGTGTTGCTGCCACGCCGACCCATGCCCGCACAGGCGCCGCAGGAGCAGAGCGCGCGCGCGCCCGCGGTGGCAGAGCAGTCGAGGTATAAGCAGAACAGGGGGCGACGACGAGGTGGCTCACCTATCATGAGGGAGGGAGAGGTTGCAGCATGCAGTTGCCATCTCCGCGAGCATGAGCTTGGGCAAGAGGTGGCGGACGCCCTCGAGGCTGCCTCCCAATCCCCATGGAGATGCGCGAGCTGGTTAGGCCCGAGCGCATGCCACCGGCCGACGGCCCAAGTTAAGCGTGACCAGAATGCCACCGTGGACAGCCACGTACAGGTAGCAAAACCAGCTAGGGGTAAAATAACTGGTTTGACAAAGTTTAATGTGTTGGATAAATTCTGTTTTTTTGTAGTTTGGGGATTAAGTAAGCCACCTTCATGATAGGTCAGGTGGATTAAGTAAAACCAGCTGGCTCCCCTGTTCCATGTATATATATGGCCTGACCAACCCGGCCTCACCACTCGTAACCAAAGACTTTGCATTATTGCATATATCATAGTATACTCCCTCTATACCAAAAAACCTTGTTTTAGACATGTAATACGCCTTCTCAAAACACAACTTTCACTCTTGTTATTATAAAAAATATTTATCAAGAAATGAGATATGATACTTTTATAAAAGTATTTTTTAAGATAAATCTATTCATATAGGTTTCACATTTGCAAACTCAACAACGTAAAAGTTATTGATGAGCTTTTTGAGTATCGAGGGAGTATTACACAACTCTTTTGCTGCGAGGCTTAAGAGTTAAAGTTCAAACCATGAAAAGCAAAACGTCAAGACACAGCACAAAATCTCATTTCTCATGCTATTACAGAATGTGGTTGTAAAAATGAAGGGCCTTCCGAGCCAAATTGCAAAAATCAAACTTTATCAAAATTGGTAACCCTCCCTAGGGAACTCCAGTGTAAAGATGGATATGGCCCCACAGAATCTCAGCCTCGAAACTCCCAAATTTCACTGCCTTCCCCAAATTAACAGTAGACTTGTTTCCACGCGCTTGCCGATTCATGGACAGGTGGGTGTGAGGTGGGGGGCTTCTCATTGTATCTTCAATATTGCTTTCAACTTTACAACTAGTTTCCAGTCTTCAATAGACAAATCCTCCTGCATTTTAATAATAATTAAAAGAAGAAAATCAGAAAATAGTACTGATTTACGTGGCAATACATGAAAAAACAAGGGAGAAGAATTTTGACTTGCCCTGTAGTTTTGTTTTAAAAATATCAATAGATCGTCTTGATATCCGGCTGACAAGCTCATCTTCCATATCAAAGTGTCTGCCAAAGCTCCTCTGCTGCTCGTCAGAATTGTTTGCGATGATCTGTTTAGAAACCCAGCAAACGATTATATAATAAGAATAATATACAGAACCCAGAATAACTTCTTGAACAGTGATGCAGATGATGGCACCAACCTTAATAGCGACCTTTTGCCCTTTTGTTGCCGTATCAACTTGCTTGTGATTGATTTCAATTGAGGCAATCTTCCCAATATCAATATAATCTTTAGTGGGTATGCAGAGAGGAGTTCCCACCTAAAATGACAGGGGAAAACAAGATATCAGGGCAACATACATATACGAAAATCCGGTCGGTAGTCATAACTTGGTATCGGAAAGCCAAAACATAGTAGCTTGACTTGGTACAGGATAGTCGTAAGGACACCCTTCAATAATGGTATAAATGGTATAAGCAAGCTACTAGCTCTAAGCCAACTTTTTTCAATAGTGCTAACTTTCAGCATATACCTCATAACATGGATAGCCCCACGTAACATTCTCACTATCTTGAATGTGTGTATGAGCCTAGCTCTTGATCAAGAGCTAGCTTTTTTCTCTCTTCTATTAAAAATATGGAAAAAAATGCTTAGAGCTAGCTTACAAATCACCCATTAAGTGGTGCCCTAAACCCGTGAACATAACACTCAAGCCTCTGAATCTTTATGCAAAACTTTAGTTCCTAAATAAGAGCATATTGGATTCATTTGTGTCTTACTATTTATTAGGTACTAATTAATAGAGCAACATGGAAAAACAGAAAAGAGTAGAATACTGATGATAACAAAATACCTTTAGCTATTCCTTCAAGGACATCGACACCCAAAACAATTGGATCCTTCTTGTTGAATACACAGTTTGGCATAATCTTAAGAACACAAGGGAACACAGCTTCTTCAAGCTTTCCTTTCCTTCTTCTTCTTCCTGAGGTTCTTAATGTATGCAGTAAATTGGTCAAACAGGTGGTATATTATATCAGCCACAAAGATCCTCACACCAGACTCTTCTGCAAGCTCACGGGCATCAGGCATCACTTTGACATCAAAGGCCAAGATAGTTGCATATTCTTTCTTTCTCTCAAGCATAACACTAGCCTTCATAACATCCTTCTTGTGCACTGGCCCTATACTGAAATCACAGAACGGAATATTCACAGCAGGGCTCTTCAAGAACTCAGTGAGAGCTTCCAAAGACCCAAGAGTAGATGCCTGTACATAGACACCCTCACCACTCCTATCAATCCGCCCTAACCCGTGTCATCTCTTCCATAACAGCATCCTTCAGTTTGTCTAAATCATCATCAGGCCCTAAAACATAAAGAGCTGTCCCTGCAATTGCATGTTCGAGACCCTGAAAAAAAAATTGTTAATACACTGCCAAAAATAGAACTTAGAAATGCCATACTGAAAAAACTGTATCCACCTGAGCAGATATTTTGACTCCTTTGTGCAGCTCTGATCTCCTTATGATGTAGGTAGGTGCCCTGAAAGTAGGAGTTTTTTGGTGTATTACTTCAATTTGAAGCATTAAACTAACAACAATTTAACACAGGTCAAATAAAAATTCAGTGTCATTCAAGTGACGCAAACTTGAATGGTTGAACCATATAGCCATCTAAAAGTTATCAACAAATCAAAATGCAGTTGGAAATTGTCTATGCTTCATAGGTAAGATGTGAAAGTAGGTATTCTTAAATGAATTGGGGTAGCTGATGAAATACAGGAATGGCAAGGCCAGTGCCAGTGATACCAGTACAATATTTGACAACACCCACTGCTCAAGAATGTAGTCTTATTCTCTTGGTAGAGGAACTCCACTTATACCAACTGTTTTGATTATTTAGAACTCCACAATGAACATAAATCAAGCCTATCCTATTTTTATGTTGTGATGGTTGGCTGTTCAAGTATTAGCTGGTCCATTACCAGCAAAACCATAACATACCCCACAATGGTTTGTTTTACTAAAGAGCAGTAACATCTGTGGCAGAACCTACATCTACTAACCGAAGTGTAACCATAGTAAACCTCCCAGAATAAAATGATTTTCACCTGACAGTCCAAGAGTATATTGCTGGGTGTGAATTGATGTCCAAATAACCAAAGCTGCAACATTATCAGATACTCACCTTAACTCAAGCTCTCTCATTGGGTGTGGTGTTAACAAAGCCCTGACAGTTGTCACAATGGGTCCCTATATAAAAAAAATATAAGAACATTAGGCATCTTAAAGTTCTGCTCCAATTTTAGCACTTAAAATACAAATTAAAACACCTTCTACCTGCATGCCACAAACAACTATTTGATCTCCTTCATGCAGTATACCATTGACCAGAACAACATCAATTGTAGTACCATGACCTTCAACGACCTTGACTTCCAGTACAGTACACTGAAACAAAAGAAGATAATTGATAAGTACAGCATTTCTCTGCAATGGCACAATAAAGATCAAAGTACATTACCTGGACTTCATCAACAAAAAGTAAGTTTTTCTTCCATTGTCTTCTGTGCCCATTGAACCAACAATAGAAGCAAATCAGGAATGCCTTCACCACTGGTAAGAACAATGCATAACATGTCAACGTAAAGATGGCAATAATATCAAATATGAGATGCGATGTAACATATAGTGCATAAAAATAGATGAAGCATTGAGTTAATGACCAAACCTTACAGCACTTTCGTAGGCACTATGTTAAAGGTATCTTCCATCTCCTTGTTCTTGTAGTACAAAGCAGTATTCACTCCTTGCATCTTGAATTGTGTAACAATCTGTTGGGAAACACGACACGTTTTAATCATGGCACTGCATGATGGTTTTTCTGTTAAAAAGGAAAGGCAGACAAAGAATGTGATGCTCACTCACATCTGTAAGTCTCATGTTGAACTCCCTCTTAACATCTTCATTTTGCTGTTTTAAAGCCTTCACGATAGGAGCATTTGGACATTTCTTCCAACCATAAAAGACGATCAACCTTTATAGAGAAAAAATAAACAAATTAAGTAATGAATAAGTAACAAAAAATAGTAAGGAAAGCCAAAAGTCAAAGGGCAAATCTAGAGAGCATACCTTATTCAAAGCAACAATGAACACAGCATCTCGACTCTTCAGAAGATTCAGGGGATTCAATTGTCTGAGGTTCAAGCCCATGCATGATGTCAACAACCAAAATGGCAATATCACACAAACTTGAACCTCTAGAACGGAGATTACTGAAGGACTCGTGCCCAGGGGTATCAATAACAAGCAGGCCTGGAACCTTGAGTGTAGCATCAGCCTTCAACTCCCTAGTTCTCTCTCTGATGTTTTCAGTAGGGAAGTATGTCGCCCAATCTGTTGGGTAATACCCCCAGCTTCACCTTCTTTGCACATTAGTGCGTCTAATACAATCTAGCAGCTTTGTCTTGCCAGTATGTCGACATGACCAAGGATGCAGCAGATTGGTGATCTGAGGTCACTACCATTCTTAGAGTTATCCTCTTTGACAGGTCCTTTCTTTTTGTTCCTCTTAATATTTCCATTATTGACACCACCATCATCGGTCTTTTTAGAGTCTGCAACAGAAGGGGCAAGCTTTTTGACAGCAGGCATCACAGGTTGAGCTTTTAGTATTTTCCTGCTTCTGGACAGGCACGCCTTCTTGACAACAGGCTTTGCCTCTTCCTCATCAAAAGCTTTGTTGTAGGCAAGTTGACATCAATATCATCCCAGCTCTTTGCATCCCACTCATCCTCATCTTCCTCCTCTTCTTCTGGTTTTTGGCTCTTCAGTCTCCTGGTCAGGTTCAGTTCTCTCCTCGGATTCCTCAACCTGAGATTGAGATTCCTGATCCACGAGCACATACTCTTCCTCGCCATTGTTAACTTCATTGAGTTCTTCCTGTTGTTCTTCAACTACCTTTGCAGTCTCTGTGGCCTTTTGGTTGAGCTTTTTTTTCTTAGAATCATATATTGGCCTCTTCTTGGTCTCAGGGGCAGCACCCTCAGCCTTTTGGAGTTCACTCTGCTCAAGAAACTGTCTCCTCATGGCTTCTAATCTCTTCGCTTCCTCCTTCTGCTTGCCAGTCAAGAGCTTACCCTCCTGCTTCTTCTTGAGCAGCTTCTCCTTTTCCCTCTCTTTTTCCTCCTCTTTGCTTCCTCTGCTTTCCTCTCCTCCTCCTCCCTCACCAAGAGTCAGCTTTCTTCCTCCTTCCGCAACCTCTTCCCTCCTCTCTTTTTGTCTCTCCTCAGCTTCCTTCCTCCTGGCAAAGTGCCTCCTGCATCTCACGGACATGTTTAGGGAGCTTCTTCAAGTCAACCTTGCCTTTAGGTGCCTCTTGCTCCTTCTCCTCTTTCTTTGCCTCCGCCTCCCTTTGCTGCAGCCTTTTTTTTTTTCTCCTTTTCCTTCTTTTCTTCTTCTTCTTGGCAGCAGCAGATTCCAGCTCTCCTCCTTCCTCAGCTTTGTCATCCTCTGCAGCTCCAACGCCCCTCCTTGGGCCAATGCCAAGAGGGTTGGCGGTGCCTGCGCTTGGCTTGTCCTCCTCCATAGGAACAGGAGAGGTTAAATCAAGCTCAGCAAGAAGCTTATCCAACTCCTCTCTTCTTCCTTGGCTGTCCTTCCGCTTTTCTTCTTTTTCTTCTTCATTTCTTCCCTTCAGCATCATCCACAGGGGCAGCATAGGCCACAGCTCCCTCATCATTGGTGTCCTTGGGCTCAGGCTCCTCTGCAGGAGGCGGGTGGCCCTCTATACCGCAAAGGATCTGGTCAATGTCCTCACCATCCACATCCATGGTAAACCCTCCCCTTCTTTTTTCTTCTTCTTTGATTTCTTCCCGGGCGCATCATCCGCAACAGGGCAGCCGCCTCTGGCTCAGGCTCATCATCCGGGAGCTGAGGATCCTCCTCCATCCCCGCAAGGATCTCGTCGACGTTCTCTCACCATCCATCATAAACGCACCCTTCTTTTTTCTTCTTCTTCTGCGGCTTCTTTGCAGTCACTGAGGGCTCCTCATCCTCCTCCTCCTCCTCAGCCACAGGTGGGGGTGGCGGAGCAGGCTCGTCATCCTCGTCTTTGGCAGGTGCCGCGCGAGGTCCCTTGTCCTTCTTCTTTTCTTCTTCTTATCCTTGCTGAAGTCGTAATCGGGGCCGTAGTCGTCCTCGGCTGGATCGTTGCTGGGCTCCGGCTCGGGCGGGGCGGGGTCCTCCTCATCCTGGCCTCGTCCTCCTCGCCGAGGGCGGTGAAGGCGCTGAAGGGGGCGGCGCCCTTCTTCTTCTTCTTTTGTTGCCGGTGAAGACGAGGTTGACGGGCTCCTCGTCCTCGTCCTCATCGGCAGCGGGCGGGGGCTCGTAGTCGTCGTCGTCGTCGGCGCGGCGGCCTTGCCCCCTTCTTGCCCCTTCTTGCCGCCCTTCTTGGGCTTCTCCTTGTCGGCGGCGGCGGGCGCGGGCGCGGGCGCGGGGTCGGCCGCGTCGTCCTGCGGGAAGGAGTACTCGTCGTCGTCGATGGCGACGTTCTTCTTGCGCCCCATTGGCGGCGAGCTTGGAGGCCCTAGGGTTTGGGCTGGGGGCGGGAAGGAATGCGGCGGGCGGGCGGACGGACGGAGATGGACGCGGCGGGGACGAGGTGGAAGAGAAAGGAAGGAAAGCAAAGAAAACCCTACTTTGCGTGGGTGATGATGCGATGCGATTGAATTGACGGATTTGGCTGTTTTCCACTTTTCTTTTTATTTATTTACTGGCAAAAGTGGCCGTCAGGCTGCCATGGATCTGCATCACGCTCACTCAACAAAAAATGACTTGCTTATTTTTTATTACATTTAATTAGATTTTTTATCCAAATTTAAGAATTTTGCCATGGTATATTTTAATTAACATAAAAAATTGTAGCAAAAACTTAACGTTGGAATATTTGTTTATTATATAGAAGTGCTTAAATGAGCTCTTTTATAGTTTGGTATAGGCACTAATAGGTATTTTAGTATTTAATTGTATTTATTTTTGACATTCGATATATGTGTAAAAAGATAATAAGGTAATTGTTGTTGGGAGCCTATGACACCCCTTTGATATGTATTTGTAAAGTATTCTTATGTACTTTTTCAATAGAATACTTAATGTATGTTGACGTAGACATGAAATGGCGTCAAGTTTCAGAACAAGTGTAGCACGCACGCAGCACGCACGCCGCACATCAGCAAGCGCTGTGCCGCGCCAGCGTGCGTGGCTCCATTTCGAGGCCAGACACAGCCACCGCTCGGTTTTACGGGCCGGGGAGCGCTGGTAAGCCCTCTGCCATCACTGATGGACTCGCGTTTCCACGATCAACATGGTTTATTTTTACGGCCCTGAATGTGCACGAGAAGATATTTGATCAGGCCACAACACATTGGTTGTTTGAAGCGGGGCAAATAGAGCCTACCACGCATATGGGTCGGATCTCCGTAATCTTCGCTAAGGCCCTGCAGCTTGAAAAGCCCTGAAAAAGGAGGTGGGACGAATTTTCTCTTTTATTAAGTATAGATATAGATATGCAAATCGTGTTGAATCCATGTCCAAGCATACGAATTACAGTGTTTAGAACCAACCGTGTCCAAGTTGTACCATGGTAATTTTAATTTGACGCTACTACGTTCAACTAATTAATTTTGAAGAAAACAAAACTTTGAACGCAATATTCATATGAACAATTTCGTATATTAGGTGTATAAAAAGTGTATAGGTAATATCATCTTTTCTTCCCTCAGTTTTTTTGATAAAAAGACAAATTATAAGCGACTTATAGAAACGTATGGAATTTGTTCGTTTCACACAATGCTACATCTCATAAACCCTTGTATTTTCAAGGGATGAGAGAAAAAAAAGATACATAACTCAACGCCTAACGTAACTTAGAGTTTCTTTAACAATAGAGCTCAAATAGTTTCGACATTAGGACATGTTTAGTTGGCGATGTCATTGCACACATCTTGCCAAAGATCTC
This sequence comes from Hyparrhenia diplandra, assembly GCA_015847255.1. Lineage (NCBI taxonomy): Eukaryota > Viridiplantae > Streptophyta > Magnoliopsida > Poales > Poaceae > Hyparrhenia > Hyparrhenia diplandra. Next base: position 238,582 of record JADLZK010012455.1, on the reverse strand, counting down.
ATATGTTAGGGGTGAAGCTACATAGTAATTAGGTGGTGCAGATGTGCATCTTCTTAATTATAAAAAACAATGGGTATAGTTAAAAAAAAAAATACTATATATGAAGCCTCTATATTACAAACTATGTACCCACAAGACAAGCATACCCATCTCCAATTAGCTCTAACTCACCACTTTCTCACGAAGCTTATTCATGTCGCATAACTGTCATAATCCCTAGTTAAATTTTTCGTAGCAAAGTGTGGCTAAGATTTGGTTGATGTTCCGTTCGCCACAACTTGGCATGAAGCACCGGTGTGGCATGGCATGGCACACTCACAACATTGTCTAAACTTGCCCTTAGTTTTGGTGTTGTTTGGTTTGGAGTCTAGCAGCTTTAGGTCAAACCCACCGGGGTATATCTCTCTAGTGTATTTTGTGATGATAGAGAATCAGAACTATTTGCAATAGTGCTTGTAGTGAGAGAAAAGTCAAAGCCAGAAAGACCATGCCCATGGTGAGTGGTGAGGTCGGCTGTACAATCTAATGGAGGATTGTTCTATTTTATATATTTTTTATATAAAGAAAAATTAAAATAAGACAGGCTAGCTAGATTTTTTTGGGTGCGAGGGACCAAATTAAACCACGACCAATCATGTGATCAAAAGTACTTATGGTCCTTTTTCGGTAGACTTTCTGTAAATGTTTTTTACAGGCTTAATAAAAAAATCCTAGCAAACCAGCACATTTAAAACTAAAGAAAAAAAAAAGGTTTTTTACCGGCTTAATAAAAAATCCTAGCAAACCAGCACATTTATATAACTAATAAAGAAATAAAAAAAAGGTAAACGCGAAACTGTTTTTGGGCCAAAAAGTCGAAGCCATCAAAATCTATGGCTTCTTCGTTTTCGATTAAAATGCTCACATTCACTGTGAATAAATATCTTAACCTCTTACTACATGGCAAGGCGTAGTTCGTTGCGTAAGAATTTTGTGTAGAGAAAAAGAGGGCTTAACACTCCATTTTTTTTGGTTGAAAACCTGATCGTAACCCAGACTGGAGACATTGTTTGCACCTTATCCACGTTCACCAACTGAACATAGTATGAAAGTTCGGCGGTCATCAGTTTCAGAACAACACTAGTACAAGCACATCGAGTAGACTGCACTGATGTTGTCGGTCGTTAACCTGCTGCTGTCGATGCAGATTGTTGGATTCCGAAAGTCGCATGCACCTCAGACTGTCAAGAATCGGCATGGCTGAGTGGCAGAATAAGATGCCATGAGCACGACAGAAATCCTCATCAGCAAAACAATAGTAATTCCGTTGGCAACCGAATTAATAATCTCGGTCGCCAAGAATAAAGTCATGTTACAGACGATGTCGTGTAGTATATGATACAGGCACTGCAGAAACTACTACGGTACAGTATCTGCGACTACACATCAATATATCTCAAAGCACAAGTAGCATAAGGTAGTTTATGTGCTAGCAATTTCTACTGTACCTTTATACCTGTTAATAACAGAAACAATGACCCCAAACCCAATCAGTGACAGCTACTTGGAATCTACATATGTATGTTATATATTTCAGCTTTGGACCCTAGAATCAGCCACCTTACCTCGTCAGCCCAATCTCCAACCAGATTAGATCTGTGTATGAATCTGTAGTTCTGTACCCTGAACAAATGTGGCAGCCTATATGGTTGTGAAAAAAGACAAGTGTTGGGCTAACCAATGTACATATGCAGCAGGCTAAACAGAGTCTTTTCTCCACCTTTCTAGCGTCCTAGTAATAGCTACTGTTATTGTCCAAGTCTTCTCAGATCTGTGGCTATGTTCTGTTCTTGAACTTTCTATGTGACTTGAGGTCGACTACAATGACGGTTATGTTGTCCTTGCTCCCCTTCTGGAGAGCCAGCTTCGACAAATATTCAGCAGCTGCTTGAGCTGCTTCATCTGGCCGAATCACCGCTTCTTTGGGCTGACGATGAGGCGTCTGCATTCTTCTTGTGCCACAGCAGTATGCGCTTGCAGCAGCATCACATACCTCCTCATTTGACATTACATCCCAGAGGCCATCACTGGCAAGAATTAGGCACTCATCATCTTTTGCACGGGCCACAATTGTGACCTCAGGAACTGGGATTATATATGGCTTCAGGTATCTGTCCCCTGCATGTAGATCAACAATATGTCATCACCTACTTTTGGCAATAGACCAAAATCACATCATCATGTATCATTTGTCTATCACTCTATTTGAATTTTGATGTTGGGAGAAATAAACATGGCCACTTTTTCTTCCACAAGTCTATCTGGTTGTAGTCAAGTCAAGTGAGGTAGACTGGAACACTGAAACAAAGGCATCAAAAACGTACACGAGGTTCTAGAGGTCCAATGAAACAAAGATCATTGGGCCTGACCCTCTCCCCTGTGACTACAAGGAGTCCATGATTATTTATAGAACATAAGGTCAAGCAGTCAGTCCTAGGTCCAAGTAATGAATAAGACTAGCTTAATTTGTGGACTCCTGTGGGGTAAATGAAATCTTCAAAGCCCAAAAGATGAGAGCAACAGCCTAATTTCCTCACAAGCCTGGAAGCACTACATGTGTCAATAGTCACGCTGAAACATTCCAAACCACACAACTATTTGCTATCCAACAGAAGTCCATACCATTTTATCCAGTGGTGTAATAAAAAGCTGGCGGACAAGCAAACTTTTGACTCTACCAAAATTAAAGCATATACATCCCTAAAAGCGAAACTGCAACAAATCAAATAGCCAGTAATTTGTCAAAAGAATAGAATGGACCGGTTAACAACATTCCAAGTGGTGATAGCTACATATTGTACCCCTGTTGTAAGTAGTCTGGTTAACTAGTCAGTAGTTTTTTTTAGGAATTGAGATTGTGTGATGTATGGCATCATAAGCCAACGTTGCTCTCATGAGGACAGGGACGCGTACCAATTGACCGGGACATGGCAAGAACACCGAGAACTCGATAGCCATTCCAATTGATGACCTTGCCCCCCTGGGCCTCAATCCTGGCATACTCATCTTCCCTGTTTGGCTGTAACAAGAAGAAGAGCAAATGAAATGAGCAACAAACACAAGATGCAATCAAACTAGCTAGTAACCCAGACAGAATCCACAGAAACAGGTAGAATAGTTGACCCAATCGAGAAGAGAAGATGTGGCTGGCTTACTTTATGGTCCACGGACAGCGGCACAGGCTGCTTGCCCCGGCAGAGCACTGCCCGTGAGTCGCCGCAGTTGGCAACGATGACATGTGATGAGCAGACCAGGGCAACCACAGCTGTTGAGCCTACGGTGTCTGGAGCCACAGGCTTGCCTTGGGTCACGGCGTTCCCTCCCACCTCTGCATCAACACGGGTGAAGCAGTCCACGAAGGCCTTCTCCCAGTGCTTGTGAGTATTTGAGTCGAGGCCAGCCAAGTGAGCGTCGGAGACGGCCTCCTCTGCCTTGGTAAGCTCCTCTGCCAGCACCTTGTGGATTCTCTCACGGCAGTAGTCGGCGACCTGCAGCAGCGGGGGGAGATTCATTGATCAGGGAGCTCAGCTGGAGTATAATCCAGTGGTATATATGCAGCCATGCAGGTGGTGATGGTGAATCGAGTCATGTGTGAGAACCTGAAGGCCGCCGTGGCCATCGTAGACGCCGAAGAAGTGCGTGGGGAGACGGAAGGAGGCCCGGTCGAGGCCGTCGACGGGCGCGTCGCCGGCGAGCATCCAGAGCGGGACGTGGAAGAAGGTTGGGAGCACGCGGGCGGCGTCCTCCATCTCTGGTCGTCGGCCGCACACGGACTCGACCCCCAGCGCGGCACGCAGTCGAGCGCGAAGACGCTCCTGGCAGCGGCCCTGGGCCCGGAGGAGGCGGGGAGAGAGGTTGCGGAGGTGGGGAGGCGGAGGCGGAGGAGACGAGGTCATCGAGCACGAGCGCGGAGCCGAGGTCGGCGAATCCCTCGAAGTCGGCGGTGGCGACGCTGCTGCAGTCGCTGGTGACGGAGCAGGGGCTACCGGGCGCAGACTCGGGCTCCGGCGGGGGCGGCGGCATGATGGCGGAGGCAGGAGGAGCGGAGTCGTCTATGAAGTCAGCGACGGCGGCGAAGAGCGCGAGGCCCCCGCGGCGAGGTCGTCCATGGGGTCGGTCAGGGCAGGGAGCCATTGGCGGCGGCACTAGTCCCGTGGCGTGATGCGCGGCGTCGGGGTGGTGGTGGTGGTGGTGGTCATGGGGGTGGCGTGGTGGGGTTCGCAGGCAGGCAGATCTGGGGTGGGAGAGGGGGGCTGGATGGGATCGAATCCAGGAGTAGGTGAGGGGAGATCAGGGTGTCACGGGCGGTGCCCTGGCGGCGACGGAAGCCGCCCTGCCCCGGCGCGAGTGGATGGAGTGGAGCGAAGCCGCGCCGCCCCCCCCGCCCTCGCCTCCGCCCCCCTGCCCGCGCGCGCACGGTGGTCGGTGGAGCGAGCGGAGGGGGAGGGAGGAGGAGGAGGAGAGGAATGGCTGGCTGGGCAGGCAGCGACGGGGACGGGAAGAGGCAGGCCCACCTGGCAGTGGCAGTGGATTCGGTTCAGGTGGGGCCCGCCCGCCGGACGGACCGTAACGTGCTTCCTTTTGGGGAGGGTGATGATTGAAGAGAGGTGGTGATATGATGTCATGGCGTCACGTGGTGACGTCTGGGCCGTTGAGGCAGGCAGGCAGGCAGGCATCTGGGCTGGGCCCTCCCCGTCCGTTCCGTGATGGGCCAATGATGAAGGCGGGACGGAACTGACCGACCGACAGAGAGACAGGCAGCAGACGGGCAGTGGCACACGCCCACGGCCCACCGCCCACACGCCGACCGGTTAGGGCACGGCAGCTGGCAAGACGTGGGCCCGGACTCGATGCCGGCCGCAACTCACACTCGCGGCCGGCACACGCACAACCAACCAAAGCCACCACGCACTGACGCACGGGCACGGCACTTCTCTGGTGCCGAGTCAAGCTGACATGTGGGTAAAGTCCTTCGCGTCTCTCGCTCGCAGCTGCCTAGGTCGCCAGCTTCTTCGATTCAGCTAGAATCAGCCCCGTTTTTTTTTTTCCCCATAGAACAATGTTTTTCTCTCGCAACAATAAGTTTAGCCCTAATGACTTGGTGGCGCTTTCCTGGCAGCCGGCGCACGGAGCACGCCGTGCGCGGTCCCTCATGAGCAGCTCTCATGGTCGTCATCCGGCTACGGGCAGCCACGGCATGGAGGGCCTACGACTCCGCGAGACTAGGATCCTGTCGTAGACCAAGACATGGGTGCCCGGAAACAACTGGACGACATAATTTATATGACGTTTTATGTACGTAGTTTTAGTTATGCATTTCAATATATAATATAGTAATATAGCTAAAAGATCCAAAATATTTTATAATTTGGATTGAGGAAGTATTACTAGAAACAACATGCGACGTTGCCGCGCTTTGGTGTTCTTTTTAGGCAGTGTCGATACCGTGAGATGATCTATCTATCCGCTCGTGTTTGGAGGTTTATACGAGTTCATTATGGAAGAATTACGGTAGCATCTTTTGGACACCTGAATCAAAGGTGGGTGAGTGCTCATGGGAAAGCCAACGCCAATGTGGATAGAGTGGCCTAAAATTTTTTTTTTAAAAATCAGCATTTAAAACTAACTAGATGATCTTCTTGATTATCATCCTATGCATAACTTTCATTGAACATTTTATGTCATTTCGTTTCATCCCTGACGCTGAGCGGTTGGTTGAAGCTTTGGAAAAGCTGTCATCTTTGCATACAAGCCACATGCAACCTGTACGGTAAAAGATCGTACATGATCAGTCCATCAATAGCTTAAAACCGTCCCATTTACAGTTGTTGTCGCTTTGGACCACAAAAAAAAAAGGCCAGTCGAAGCAAAGAAATAGAGACAGGGAGTTGCAATTACAAAAATCACAGACTGATTTGAGATTGGAAATTTGGAGAGGGAGAGCTGGTGCAGCATCTAGCAAGCATTTTGTCATACATGCATGGACATGGCTCGCCAGTTGTCTGTCGAAAGCATTTTGGAATCCATGAATAAAGCGTTGGCCCCTGCTCTGATCGCGTTGATAGCAGTCGCCACGGGAGCCGCGATTGCAATGAGCCGAGACCCGAGCCGAGAGGCGACCCGGCAGCTGACCACCTCGCCGCGCTGGTGCCGGCACTGCAGAGGACAGGTCCCTATGGCGGGCCGGGCTGGTGCAGTTGTAAATGGCTGGGGGTCGATATGGCTGGGCCGGTAGGCAGGCAGGCAGAAGGCAGCACCGTCGTGCGTGACGAGGAAGGCGACGGCGACGTGCGGCGTGGTTCTCCTCATCTCGTCCCGTCGTGCAACACGTTTCTTTGCCTTTGCTGCTGCCTGCTGGATGGGTAGGCCCCCCCCCGCCCGCTCCGGCACGCTTCAGGTGGATTGCATTTCGTTACCATCCATCCATTCTGGTTCTAGAATCTAGACTAGTAGACGGCAGGCATGTCGTCGTCCACGAGCAGACACTAGATACGGAGATCATCAAAGCCCGTGCATTCTCGTATCTATCTACTGCTACACCTACACCTTGCCGTGCCGTGTTCTCCCCTCGCGTGCCCCTTTTTGTTTTCCGGCACCACCGCCGAAAATGTCGTCATCTTCTCCCCGTCTAACCTCTCCTCTTCCGTGACGAAGCCGCGTGCGTCTTTTTAGTTTCATTTCATTAACGATCCATGTCGTCCTTTTTCTTTCTTTCTCCCTTGCCTTTTTATTTGTTTGGTATTATTATTACGGACGAACAGCGCCGCCCAAGAGAATTTCCACTGAGAATAGAATCAATCTACGAAGGAGTACCTCTCGAAATTTCTCCACCAAAAGGATCCACACCCTCCCTGGCCCCTGCCTGCAGTTGAGCTGGATAAAAATTAAAATAAAATAAAATAAAAATTTGCAACATCCATCCATCGTTCGTCACCGTCGGAAGGTCGAGCACAGACCGACCCGACCGGGAATGTCAAACGCTTCACACGCAGTCTTGCACGGAAATGCATGGCCTACCAAAACCGACACCTACCCTCCCTTACAACTGCAAGTCAACACAACCAAGCCAAACCCATTTGCAGACCTCTTGAACTAAACACAATTACACAGTTTTGCTATTTGAACTAGACCCTATTGTATGGTCCAATGTCTCTTCTCTCAACATCAGCTCAGAAACGACCAGCCAAATAGGGTGGTGCAGTAACAGTTTTTTTTCTTCTCCCTTCAAATAGCTGGATGCACTTTTCCCTCCTCTAGTCCTCCTCAATTTTTTAAATATCAAAAGAGATTTCTTTTCGTTTGATTGATGAGGAGCTCAGTCAGTCTTTGCACATGATGATGCCAAATGCCATAGATATATAAAGCACAAGGAAAACGCACGGGATGATGGGATGTGCTTCTTCTTCTTCTTCTTCTTCTTTCTGTTTGTTTAATTAAACTTGGCTCTTGGATACTACGTTTGTTGAACAACTAACTAGTAGTATGTGCTAGTACTAAACTAGAAATCCTATGATCAAAAAACCCGACACAACACCTCTTTAATCTCCCCTCTCTTTCGCACTGAATGTGTTCAGTGTTTTACTAGGATGAGTACAATACAATTCAAGTAGTAGCAGTAAACAACCCAATGAATAATCAATGCAATTCCAATCCAATGAAGGAGAGGGAGGGGAGACCGGCTAGTCGCATGGCCATAGCAGTAGCAGAGGAAGAATCTGATGGAACGAACCGACGACGATGCAGGTCTTGAATGAGTTGTCGTTCAGAAGAATTTGGTGCCCGCTCGTCCGCTGTGTAGCAGGTTGTGCGCGATGTCGTCTCTGGCCTTGGTGGCGCCGTCCGACCGCACGGGGTTCTCCGGCACCATCTCGTCGTCGGCGATGTCGCAGCGGAGCGCGGGGTCCATGCCCTCCCTCGCGACTCGCAGATGTTGTGGAGCACGCAGCAGGCGCCCAGCACCACGGGGAGGTCCTGCAGCTTCACCTCCGTGCGCTTCTGCAGGCACGCCCACCGTCCCTTGAGCCGCGCGAAGGCGTCGACGGCGACGCGCCGGACCTCCGCCACCTTCTCGTTGAAGGCGTGCTGCGCCCACGTCAGGTTGGCCTGCGCGTAGGGCGTGAGCACCCACTCCGTGAGCGGGAAGCTGGCGCCGCCCACCACCCAGGACCCCGCCATCATCCCGGCCGCCGCGCGCTGCTGCAGCGCCGACCGCTCCAGCACCTGGTCGTCGGGCATGGACCCTGGCCACCCGATGCAGACGTCGGTGAAGGCGCCGTCCGGCCCCACCACGCCCTGCAGCGTGATGGAGTAGGACGTCTTGTGGTTGCGCTCCGTGTGCCGGCGGTTGAAGTAGGCCGCCACCGACGTCTTGGGCGCGATGATGGGGATGTGGGTGGTGTAGATGGCGCCCACCACCCCCGGGATCCCGGACTCGGCCTGGAACCGGGCCTTGAACGCCTCGGCGGCGTCGGCGTCGGGCCAGCAGAGGAAGCGCGGCATCAGGAGCCCACGGATGGCGGCGCACACCTCCAGGACCAGCTTGTGGCAGGTGGAGATGCCGAGGCCGAAGCGCTTGGACACGAGGCGGAGCGGCTCCCCGTGGCCAGCCGCCACACGCACACCGCCACGCGCTGGCGGACCGGGATGGCGGCGCGGAGCGCCGTGTCCTCCTTGGCCACGGCGGGAGCCCAGCGCGTCGCAGAGCATCGCGAAGGTGGCGCGGCCCATCCGGAAGGCGGCGCGGAAGTCCGCCTCCGGGTAGTCGGCGCTGCTGCACTGGTCCCACCACGCGCGGGACCGGTCCTGACCCAAAGCCGACGCTGCTGGTGCGGGACAAGGCCGTTGCCCGCGGCGGCGTCGGTCAGCGCGGACGAAGACGACGACCCTGGTCCTCCCGCTCCTGCTCCGCCGGTCACCTCCTCCTCTTCCTCGTCGTCGTCCTGTCCAGGCCGGGTGAGCTGGAAGAGGGGAGCTCCGGGCGCGGGGCGTCGTTGACGTCCAGGAGGTGAGCACGCTGGCGGGGGCCTCCTCTTGTTGCTGTGTCCGTCGGTGGCGTCCCCTCGTCGCCGCCGCCACCGCGCTTACGGCGCCGGCTCGTCGTCGTCGTCGTCTTGGGCATCGCGGCCTGCTGTGGAATTTGGATGGGATTGGGTTTGGAAGGGAGGAGGACGGGGAAGTGGTCGTCGTCTCCGCTCCCGCACCGCAGCAGGTAACGGGTAGGAAAGCAGCTAGGAGGTGGAGTTGGAGAGGAGAGGACGGAGCGGGTTGGGTTAGGTGGGTGTGAGCGCGCGCGAGGAGGAAGAGGAGCAGCAGGAGGACATCGCTGTCGGGCAGAGCGAGACTAGTGTGGAAGGAAGGTCCTTGGAGTTGGGGTTGGGATGGTTTTGGGCGTGCGACGGCGACGGCGACGGCGACGACGACGACGGTGCCCTGTCCGTGCATGGGTGTAAACGCCCGGACGCCGCGGCGGCGCGGCGACGACGGCTGGCACTGGCATCCACTCACTTACTCCTCTCTTGTATTGGAGAGAGACAAATCGGGCAATGAATGAATTCCTGTTGAGCTGGCCTGCAAGAATATCTATCTCTTCTTGCCCAATTTCAGAGTCAAGTGACGGCGGCGTCGCCGGTTTCATCAATTACCATCTGTCCTTTGCTAATGCCAGCTCCTGATAATATCTTCACAATTTATGACAAAAAAAAAAAAAAAACTTTCAGCACAGAGAAATACTATGTACTATATTAGGTTTGTTTTGTCAAATTTGGGACAACCAATCTGTTTTGTCAATCACAAAATCTGCAACACAAATATTTCACATGAATCCGACAGAAATCTGACATGACTTAGTTCAGTTTCAGGCTAATTTCAGGCCATGCGCTCCAAACACGGGCAACCCAATCTGGCCATTCAGTTTCGTGTGGTTTTCATGCGCGTCATTTGGAACACGACAAGCCGGCTCGATGCTCAGGTGCAAGGGGCTGGCTCAAGGTAGGATTTCATTCGCATTTCGCAGCTGTTATTCCAAGGGATGATGGCCAGTAGGTAGCTGCAGGTCACTCTCCAGAACCAGAATGTTTTCACATTCCAGGGGAAAAGCGTCTGCACCACAATCCCAGAGCCTAGCGAGCTCCAGATTCCTTTTTCAACTGATCCAGAAAACATACCAGTACTTTTGAATCCAAATTTGAATTACTTATTTCACATGGCTTTTATTGTCAAATAAATAAACCCAGTAGCCAACTGCAACAGATACAGGTTATCCACAAAGGCTTTTACAAGGCACTCCCAAGGTGCAATACTGCAGGAAAACATGTCCAGAGAGCGGAGCCGCCCTTCTTCGGCCATTCCATAGGTTCCTCGAAAGCTACATTATTGATCGGCTTATCTCTCTGATACAAATTACAGGATCACATGAACCGATAAATCAACAAAGAATTGGCGTATCGCAAGTAATATACACGATGGTTTCAAAACAGCTGCTTCGAAATATTGCCTGGGATGCGGACAGCTAGGAACATACTGGTCTCAGACAAAATTTATGGTGAAAGAGACGTAAGGGTGCGCCTCAGTTTCACCTCCCAGACCAGCGACACCTACGTCGTCTTCGGATTTCCAATAAAGGCTGCGTTTCAAATGTTTGTGTTAGTGGAAAACAACACCATCATGTGTGACTCCAATGGACTGCAACCCAAAACACTGAATTACCTATGAGCATTGCCACAGAGCTCCTCTAAGATGCTCCTTACTTTCTTCTCACTCTTTGTAGATGGTGCAAGAACAGCAGACTGACACAAACCATATGATCAGACAAGGAATAGAAGTATAATATTCCATCATAGACAACAGTCTGAGCGAATTACCAGGAATGATGGAGGTAGACCATATCTAAGGATGCTCTCTACAAAGACACGCGACAGCACAGAAGTGCATCCAGGAACTGAATACCTGCACCACAATAATCGCAATTCACAACCAAGAAATGAGAAAGAAAAAAACAATTTCAGCAAACCTAACCACACAAAGAAAGCATTTGATTCAAAATACTACAGTCATGTTTACTGAAGCAACACTCAACAATAAGTGCCCGACCAATATTAAAAAACTAGCCAAAAGCACAGCAAAATTAAGAGTTTCACAACCTAAAACAACAAAAAGCAGGATAGCAGTTCATTATCCTGCACAGCTTATAATAACATGATAAAGCCTACCATTCATAGCTTTAACTAACAAATGGCGATGCATCCTAATCTGACTTAAAACATTGTGATCAATGTGTTACCACCATATGAATTTTGCCATAAATAACAAGGTTTTACTGGTGAAATATTAACATAAAGCAAAAGGCAGTTCCAGCATGCCAGAGTCAGGATTCACAACAAAATAAACAACAACAACAACAACAACAACAATAGCCTTTAGTCCCAAGCTAGTTGGGGTAGGCTAGAGATGAAAACCCATATGAAGCAGTACAAAAAAAAAAAAACGTAAAAAGGCACACGACAAAAGGATAAAGATAGGGTAGATAGAAAAGGAAACAAAGTCATGGTTCGAGCACGCGTTGATAGCTAGCCTCCATTTTGTCCTAAATCCTTGGAATATTCCACTCCTTAAGGTCTCTCTTAACCGCCCGTCCCAAGTCGGTCTAGGTCGAAACCTCTCTTTACATTATCTACCCGCTCTAGAGCTCCACTACGCACCGGCGCCTCGGGAGGCCTCCGTTGAACATGTCCAAATCATCTCAACCGATGTTGAATCAATTTCTCCTCGGGATTCACAACAAAATGTCATTACTTAAAATTTCAATAAGGGAAACCTATCAATTCTAATGCAAATGAAGACAATAATGACATGAAACATTAACAGCATAATGGCTTTCCATAGAAACATGGCCTAAAATTTCCATTCAACATTAGTGACACTTACAGCAGAAATGTAACCAATAGAATCTTTAAGGAAAGAAAATACAGTTGTTGTTAGGACCACTAGATTATGTAGGAAAAGATAGGTACCTCACTGTAGCTGGCATAGCACCATTGAAGAAGAGTGGTCCTCATAGCTTCTTGGTCTTGCAGTAGCTTCTCCATCTCCTGCTTCCGACTTTCCTGTGCTTCAGGACTGTACTCAAAATCACGGACCTGGAATCAAATAACATAAAACTTAGTGGATGACAAAAGAGATAGCCAGATTAATGTAAAAGTGTAAACATAAAACTCAAGGTAACCTTACCTGAAAACCCTTCTCACGAGCACGGACCTTAAAGTTGTCAATAACCTTAGCAAATAGTGTCACAGTGTAGAGAGCATACTCGTTGTCTTCATAGAGCTTTTAGATGACCTAGGTACCTATAAAATTACCAGTTAGCTTATATGAATGGGGCAGTCAAATCAAGTATGAATATAACTATATAAGGAAATCAAGGACATAATTTAGACAACCTTGACAGATTTTAATTAAAGTAAGATTCTCCCAAGGATAGTTAAAACATTATTCAATTCTCTTCAAAAGGAAAGTTATAAGAAAAAATATGTCAATTTGGGAGGTTCTAACAAGCAGAAATCATGATAAATGAAGAGCACAATAAAAATTTAACCTTACCACAAATGTGTCAAGTGTCTCATAGCTTGACAACCAGTCCTTTTGGGAGTACTTGGGAACAATTGCAAGAAGTGTCACAAGATGTTCTGAGGTGATCATATCCTCTGGTTTTACCAGATTGGAAAGATCACGAACCGCTAAGCTTTCACATAATAAAAAGACAAACAAATTAGTATAGAAAAAGCAACAGATGAAACAAATATATCACTCAGTTTGGCTCTCCTGTTCCTTTTACAATAAACAAGAAAGGAAATGCATAATGGTATTGGCACCAAGCACTTCCTCTAGGGTCCACACGCACAAGCAGGACAATGCAATTTACCTCCCACTTTGCTTTCTGTTGATTGCACTAAGCTGGCTCCTTACATTATTATATTCTGCTGCTCGAACCTGAGGAAGAGTTTTCAGAAAAAAATTGTCAACTAAAAATTCAACATCAAAGTTATTGACCAGATGAATTAGTACAGCAAAAACGAGTCATAAAATTTAGGCCAGAGCAAAAAAACACAGACAGAGACCCAAATAGCATTTTAGCTGGGAAATACGAATTTTCTTTGTCCTGACAAAATCTGGGATCAATGGTTTCTCGTCACTTTGCATCCTAGTGGTTCTGCAATTCTGTATCAGAAGCATGTGACAACTATATGCTAGGACAAGTGATAGTAGATCTAATAGTGAAGCAAACAGTGGTTAGAACAATGTAGTGATAACGGTAAATTGACATGAAAGCAAGCAAACTCCCCTAGAATGCACTGGTAACTGTACTGAGCTCCTTTGAAATTTACGCGTTTGGGAAACAAGTATAAACATGGCATCTTATTATACATATATGGGTATGGTTGTGTATATTTCAGTTGTGAGATCTGAAAGAGCAACCTCAGCTCCTAAATCCCAACTAACAGTAGTAAACAAACTATCCACGAGTCTAGCTAATGAATTGATGTTGCTATACCAGTGACAAATTGGGGTAGGTCAGGACACAAAAAAGGATAAGCAAATAGGAAGGAGCTGTGTAATAAGACTAAGCATGACGTGCAAACAAACCTTCATATCATCCTCAATCTTGGCAACCTGTGACTGAATGCTGCCGACAATCTCCTTGAGCGGAGACATTGTGGGGTACTTGCCCTCATCCCACACGAACCTGCAAGCACAACCAACATAAAAGCTTTTAAGCTACATGATAAACAGAACATCCGTCCGATCGGCTGGATAGTTTGCAGCAGACCTAGTGAGGTAGGTGTCGACGGGGACGCCATCGACGGTGAGGGTCCCACTCTCGACCCCTCCGACGCGCTCGAGGTCCTCGATCTGCCTCCGGATCTTGTGTGACACGCCCTCCACGAAGACATTGGACTGCGGGCAGGGTATAGATGGCATTGAATCAGAGGCTAGTGCTCGGGGCAGCAGAAAAAAAGGAGATCGAGGTCAAGCGAAGGTGGGGAACCCACCTTGACGAGGTCATCGCTGAGGGCGAGGAGCGAGTCGAGGGTGCCGACGCGGAGATCCGGGACGTTGAACTGCGCGGACGGCGGAGGCGACACGAGATTAAATTCCGGCGGGTGAAAGAGAAGAGAGGGAGAGGATCGCTTCGCTTCGCTTCGCTTACCCGGTAGAGCGGAGTGTCGAAGGAGTGGCGGGAGATGGAATCCTGGAGGCGCGACCACAGGGGAGTTGGCGGTGGCGCCGGGCGACTGCACGGGCAGCGACACGATCCAGTAGCGTGTCGCCATGGGCGCCGGCGGTGAGGCACGGGAGGGCGGAGGAGGGAGGTGGTTTGGTTCGTGCGTGTCTGATCTGGTTGGTTGACGCAGGAAGGAGCTCCCTTCCGACCCGCGATGGAGGAGGAGATCAGGATCAGAGGGTCGGTCATGTGGGGCCCGTATGTCTGTGAGTGAGTCATACTACAGTACTCTAGCCAGGTCATCATTACTTTTTTTTAAAATAACCCCTCTCAGTACTGTTCCCGTAATATTCTTTTTTTCTTAATTTTTCATCTCTCTCGTTCATTGTTTCGAATAGAAGATGAATTTTAATGTTTTTTAACACCTTTCTTTGATTTAATTTGTCGTTCTGCTTAGATGGTCCTCTAAAAAACTTTGCACGAATCTTAAAGCCGCTTCGGTGGTCCAGCAATATAGTTTTTTGTTACTGAACTGGAAATCATTTCATCGTTAATAAACCTAGAATAAAGTACTAGGTGTTCATGTTTAGGTGAAAACCACAAATCATTTTCTCTTAACTTCGTGCACGTCGAATAACTGAAGACAAAGGCCTGGCTCAATGATTTGCGCAACTTAACTCAAAAGTCATCATAAAGTTTTCAATCTAATGATTTGACCGCAAATGTCAAATTATGTTTGTCAAACATAATTTGACATTTAAAAATCTAAGTACTTGTCTTGTCTTCATTTTAAATTCAAAATATTTATGCAAATAATAAAATAAATTAATCACAAGTATCTTTATTGATAAAATAAGTCACTGAATAAGACAAATCACTGACCGTATGTAATGGGATGGAGGGAGTACGATGTTTTCTTTTTAAAAATCAAATTACCGGTAGCATTTCCAAAATTTGAATCATGTGCTGCACCCAAAACTTTACAATATATAACTAACGTACTAGTGTGAGCTTTGTATGCAAAATCGTCCTCCTAGGTACACAAATTTGCAATAAAAAAGATAAATTATGGCAGCGGCACTTCTCTTGACACAAAAGGTTTCATCTGTTGTTGAAGAACATAGCCCCCGCAAGCTATCACCACAACTGCAGCACGCACTCCCTGCTCACATCAGATAACATTCATAATGAGTACAAGTTCATCTTTTCCTGGCTAAAACTAACAACAGACTCTATCAGAAACAAACTTCCCAACAAGACTCACCTGATTTATCAGCCACACGTTTATGTTTATCATCGAAACCACCTCTTCGAGTTTGAGCAGAGGCAATGGATTCCTCGCTTTTCTTCTGCTTCTAAATTAGACACTAGGTCACATAAGTTAGGAGCAAACCTTGCAGTAATAACACTAACATGACATTTTACTTCCATACCTTTTGGGTACCCTTCTTTACATGCTGTCCTTTAGCAATGTGTTGGATATGAGCAAGCGAGTTCAGACGCTCGATCTCAAGGAGGTCTTTTTAGTTGTTTGCTCGCGGTTGTGACACAAAAATGTGGGTGTATCCAGGTGCTTGATGTTGCAACCAAATAGTTCAAGGGACGCTCAACGCAGTCTCTTGAGTGCATCTGCTCCGCCAAATACGAGGACCAATGGAGCACTGATGTTTTTTCTTGGGGTCTTCTCTTAGTTCTGATCAGCTCATTTTCTCTCAGATTTTGCTTGCTTGCTCTGTCTCTACTAACAGGTCTACTGCTTCTTTTTGCTTTCAGTTCTTTTTGCATCCCAGTCTGTACATGTTCACTCCTTTTTATATGCTGAGAAGAAACGGTTTCCCCTGACCTGTAATTTGAAGCTTGACGATCATCAAAGGGATGACTGCTTTTGCTTGCCTCCATGCTGCCAGTCGGTGGGTGTGGGTGATACACCAGTTTCATATCTACGACTTCTTCTGCTTTGAGTTGTTTTGGCATCCCATTTGTACATGTTCACTCTTTTTTATGTACTGAGAGGAAACGATTTCCCCTGACCTGTATTTTGAAGCTTTATGATCATCAAAAGGGATGACTGCTTTGCCTGCCTGCGTGCTGCCTGAGTTGGTGAGTGCGGGTGATACACCAGTTTCAGATCTATGGCTTCTTCCGCTTTCAGCTGTTTTTAACATCAGTTTGTACAGGTTCACTCGTTTTTATATGCTGAGACGAAACAGTTTCCCCTGACTTGTAATATGAAGCTTTATGATCATCAGAAGCGAGGACTGCTTTGTCTGCCTGCATGCTGCCTAGGTCGGTGGGTGTGGGTGATACACCAGTTTCAGATCTAAGGCTTCTTCTGCTTTCAATTGTTTTTGGCATCCCAGTTTGTACATGTCCACTCAATTTTATATGCTGAGCCAAAACGGTTTTCCCTGACATGTAATTTGAAGCTTTATGATCATCAAAAGGGATGGCTACTTTACCCGCCTGCGTGCTGCCTGAGTCGGTGGGTGTGGGTGATACCACTAGCTTCAGATCTGCTGCTGCTTCTTTTCAGTTGTTTTTGGCATCCCAGTTTGCACAGGTTCGCTTGTTTTTATATGCTGAGACAAAACGACTTCCTCTGACCAGTAATTTGAAGCTTTAGGATCATCAAACGGGATGATTGCTTTGCCTTCCTGTGTGCTGCCTGAGTCGGTGGGTGTGGGTGATACACTAGTTTCAGATCTACTGCTTCTTCTACTTTCAGATGTTTTTGGCATCCCAGTTTGCACAGTTCACTTGTTTTTATATGCTGAGACAAAAAGGTTTCTCCTAACCAGTAATTTGAAGCTTTATGATCATCAAAAGGGATGATTGCTTTGCCTTCCTGTGTGCTGCCGGTCGGTGGGTGTGGGTGATACACTAGTTTCAGATCTACTACTTCTACTTTCAGTTGTTTTTGGCATCCCAGTTTGTACAGGTTCACTTGTTTTTGTGTGATGAGACAAAAACGGCTTCCCCTGACCTGTAATTTGAAATTTTATGATCATCAAAAGGGGATGATTGCTTTGCCTGCCTGTGTGCTGCCTGGTCGGTGGGTGTGGGTGATACACTAGTTTCAGATCTACTGCTACTTTCAGTTGTTTTGGCATCCCAGTTTGTATAAGTTCACTTGTTTTTTATATGCTGAGACAAAACAGTTTCCCCCTGACCTGTAATCTGAAGCTTTATGATCATCAAAAGGGATGACTGCTTTGCCTGCCTGTGCTGCCTGGTCGGTGGGTGTGGAAATACATTAGTTTCAGATCTGCAGCTTCTTCCGCCTTCAGTTGTTTTTGGCATCCCAGTTTGTACAGGTTCACTCGTTTTTATATGCTGAGACGAAAAAGATTTCCCCTGACCTGTAATTTGAAGCTTTATGATCATCAAAAAAGGGATGACTGCTTTGCCTGCCTGGGTGTTGCTTGAGTCAGTGGGTGTGGGTGATACATCAATTTCTGAAGCGATACCCTGCAGGTCCAGGCAGGACAGAATTACCATATACGTATTTCACATCCCAATCATATTTTGGCTAACACTACTAGAGACAACAGATGACATGTTCTAATAATGATTGGTGATTTGTTTTAAAATGTTTGGATGAAAAAAAAAACCTGTGAGTGGTGCCTTCAAAGGTACTTATCATCTTCTTCACCGAACTACTTGATTTGCTCTCTGGTATACTGTTCCCTTTCTTGGAGCCACCGGGATCTTCCAAGCAAAGTGCCTCTAACACCCCTTTGCGGCAGCAAGTCTCTTGAGGCCTTCTTCGTCCGTGGATCCATTTATTCCAGAGAACACAGCCCTCTCTTGCAAATCATCCAGTGACAAACTCTTCCGAAGCTTAGATTGTTCAGATCCTTTGCTTTTGAATGTTGGAAATCTTCTCTATGAGCCGTTTAGACAAAGGGCTGCGGCTGTCTAACAAGTTTGGAAGTTGTCGATAAGAACAAGAAAACAGAATTACCAATATTCTCTGTATCAACTATGCACTCCATTAGTTACTACATTTTTACATTTCATTTATTTGAAAGTGAGGCATGCACTAACATATTGATGGATCATATGCAAACAGTTAAATGGCTAAACCACTAAGTTTTCTAATGAAATCCCAACTGACACCACATGTGAGGGCACTGTTCAACTTGAAGCCCTGTGTACAACATCAAGAGAATTAAAAAAATACTAACGAGATGGATCCTACATTATTATTATTATTAATCTATTTGGACACAAATGAACACCATGACACCACATCTAGTCCGATTAATCTATAACATGAAAGCATATCGTTTGTGCAACAGATCCAACTGGTTTGCTTGCAACTAACAAAAATGACAATGTGACCAACCTAGGAGGAACTAGGCGGCTTTTCATTATTAACAAAGAAATAACATACCCAAATTCGAGAAGAGGACTTGAACCAGCACCCAACTAGTTGGGCTAGGTTCATTTTCTGTTGCTTGCAACTAACATAAGACACAATTAGAATAAGCAAACATTACTAGTTTACCTGGAAAATTGAGTTCATTAGCATCACCAAGCAGCTCTTGCTGTTTCCTTTTCATTGCAGAATTTCTCTAAATAAATAGTAAAGTACAAGTTATATATACATTACTTTATATTACTGAAATTATCAAGAATTTTGTCCTGGATAAAGGCATCCCAGTAGAAGCCATCTTACCATATCTTGGATTCGCTTGCGGTCATCATCATTGAGTAAGAACTGAACCTGAAGAATTATTTTGCCTCCACTGTCAAGAGCAAATACTGCATCCATAGTTCCTGACTCCACAATCGCTTTTGTCTTCAGCTCTGTGGTGATTTTCAAAACACATCAATTAATAGGCGCTGGTAAGTACAAGAACAATGGTGAATAACCAGCTAAAAAAACCTGATTTCGATATCAATTCCCTGTCTGCATTGTACAGCATCATTGCCATACTCTCCCAAGTGATGTAACAGGGCTGTACACCACACATATATTGGTTGTGATGAAAATGCATTCACGATGCATTAGTCAAATATCAATAAAGGTAATATATGAAAATGAGCTTACAAAGATAAATCATCTCGTTCTATGTTTCCACTGTATTCTCTTTTGCCCACAGCGACTGCATCCAAATGTAATTTACATATAATGATAATACAAAAGATTAGCAAATGGAAAGCAAAACGAGGAAAGAAAGTAGAATTAAGAGATCCAAACCTTGCAAGAACAGAGGTGTGATGACTGGTGGTTGAGTGGCTGCATAGTAAAGGAAAATGGAGAATCAGTTCTTGTTTCCAACAGAGCAATACCATTTTATTTTCAATATTCGAAGTTACGAATGATAGGACAAGAAATTGCCTGAGATGTGGATGCTTCCAGGCATTCTTTTCTCAATTCCTGCTTGGTGCTGCACAGAAGCCCTACAATACCAATCTTCTAGAGCATAGAGAAGAAGAAGATACACCAGCCAGTGGATGTTGTTTTGGGCAAGCTGGACTTGTGGCTGGCTATCCATAGCCAATGGGCCTCCTGGGACCACAGGAAGAGTTAAAGGAAGGCTCCTTCTGTTGCTATCAAAAGACGTACACCCACAAATTGTGAAGATAACACCACATGGTTTTGCATTAATTGGTTAAGAATATTCCAAATAGGGTTGGGGCCCAGTTGCAGTCTCAACAATAAGTTGCATGGAAATCGATGGGCTCACTCATCACATGAGAACCATAGAACATAAGATTGTCAACAGAGCAAATTGCGGATGGAACAGAAAAATTTCACGCATTTTTTTTTTTTTTTTTTCTAGTCTTGAAGAATCTCTAGAACCAATGCACACAATACCAGTTTGCACCCACACAACCTTTGCACTCTAGGAGGCTAAATCATAGAAGACATCAGTACACAAGATAGCACAGTACTATACTTGTACACAATCAATCAGGCCCAACCACCTTCCTGGCGGAACACTAGACACACGAGAGATCAAATGACAACTGGTGAGCTCATAAGCTTGGGAGGGATCCTGCTCGGATGAACTCCTTGAGAAGGGCCTTCTCCTCATCGAGTTTCTTCTTCTCGGCAGCATTAGCGTGGCTTGATCTTCCGCTTCTCTTCCAGCATCCATTTGTAGAGCTTGCGCTGGTCATCTTCAGGGATTGGTGGGAGCTCCTTTCGAGGCACAGAGACTGGTTCAGCAGGCTTCTCAGCAGTTGTAGCAGATGCAGTAGCAGGATCGGTGGTTGAGTCCTCCTTTCCTGAGTCCTTTTGTAGGCCGCACAAGTACGTAAGCTACATGTAATAGAAAAGATTTCAGTAAACTAACCCATTTAAAAGATTTGATTTGAGCAAGAACAACCTTCAGAATTGGAAACATGAGCATCCAGCACTTAAGTCAGTAATACATACTTATTTAATTATTTTGAGCACTTAATGACAGGAGCTCTGCCTTTTAATTAAGATAGAAAAACAGAGATTATGTACAAGCAAAAATATCTTTGATGAAAGAAACATGCTGGTGTAATCATGAACAGAAACATTTGCACCTTCACAATTGGCGATCAATTGAAAGCACCTGAGCACATTTGGAACTTTAGATAACACCACTATGATCCGGTTTCTGTTTGAGGAAACAATGGAGTAATGATCGGCCCACTATACGTTGCTATACTCAACACATCACCTTCAAATATGGTTGCATCTCATTGTTACAGGTTCTTCATTGCTTTCTACTGTCCATATTCCCAGCAGAAAGAACGGCGCTCAGCGCCTCAGCCTGCACTGTGGGGGGCAACCAGCGCTAACTACTGATTGATTATGAAGCCAAGTAATAGAAAAGTGATTCTGGTACATAATTGAGTAGCAAGCACACGTGAAAATCGAAGTCACTAGCAGGAAGTTGCTGGGTCAAAACTCAAAATGTAGAATTAGCCACTACTGCCAGCAAGTAGAGCACCAAACAATAGTTAAAAAAAAAAAAATGAAAAAACCAGGACAGCATCTCGTAATCCATAACGCCTAAGCAAGTTGCTGCTTTTCTCACTAGAATTGGATAGATCTCCCAAGCGGATCTTAGCTAGAGCAGACTCTGAGGACAATTACACAGCGGCAGGTTAAACCTAGTCAGACTGGAACGGGCAAACACCAAACAGGTGGCATGGGATTGTGCTCCCTAACACTGCATCTTATGGGCACCAAACAGCGAGAAATCGAGGGGATGCAACCCAAATCTAGTGACCCCCAAAGCGAAGCGAACTGATGAGCGAAAGGGAGGGAGGGAGGGGAGTGGAGGCAAGCTAACCTCCGACGAAGAGGTTGGCGGCGAGGAGGAAAGGGATCATGCGGCGCATGGGGCCCTTCCTCGCCTCGGGCGGTGGCGGAGGTGGGGGCGGGGGCAGGGGCCGGTGGCGGTCCGGCGGGCTTGGGCTTGCTGTGGGCGGCCATCCGGCGGAGAGTAGAACAGACCTAACTCTACCTTGTTCTGTGTTCGGGGCGAGGGGCGACCACCGCCGAAACCAAGACAGTCAGTTGCCCTCTCGTCTCACGTGAGTCGTGACACCGCAACGGAAAAGGAATTCTAGAGTACTCAGTACCTCAGTAAAACTCCTTCATTTCCTAAACTCACACATTGATCGTTGTTCGATTGTGTCGTTCCACTCTCTAAACTTATAAATCTTTACAACCTCAAACTTATCCAAGTCGGTGTCAGTCCCTAAACTTGATTTTGAGCGATCTATAAACTCTATATTATTAAAAAATAATTTATAACCTTTTCATAACTTTATGTTAAACTAGACAAATTTGAGGACCCTAAATATGTGATTTTTTCGACTTTTAGGATCGAGATAGCCAGATTAAACAAAGTTTATGGGCAGAGATGGACATATGAACACATTTGAGGACTTCAACAATCTATTTGAGTTAGAGACCAGATGCCGTAATGGTACAAATTCAAGTACCGGTGGTGGACTTTACTCTAAAAAGAAGCAAATCTACTTTAAAAAAAAAAAAAAGTAATTATAGCACGTTAAGAGCAACTCCAATCAACTCTCACATCTTTAATTGGATCCCTAAATATAAACATTCTCCATTACAGATTTCTCGGTACCCAAAGATAGAGAGCGAGGATGAACCTCTAGAGTGTGCTCAAGATCTAGACAAGCTATTGTTACTCTGGTGACTGTCAAATGGTGTTTTATAGAGCATTTTTTTTAGAAACTCTTTTTTAAACTAAGTCTCTAGAATCGAGGAAACGTGAAAGATGACTAACAAAAGAGCAGACACAGCCAATAGGCAGAATTACTATAAATAAACGAGCAACCGAGCGAAAGTAAAGTGTGATAGTCCTCACTCGTCGCTAGAACGAGCTGAACGCCTGGGCCTCTATTTCTGTGACAGAAGATTGTCATGCAACACCTTACCAGTTATAAAAAGCACTATCTATTATTTATATACATACAATAGATAAAAACAGTCCTGACTGATTTGCCGAATCTAGAAGCATGGGCCAAATGCCGAGACATGCGCTGGGCCCAGTTTCTGGGTTACAAACAATGACCTCCACCTATCTTGTACATTCTACTTGACTGCAACCTATCCCAGCTTCATATATAGGGCCTAAAAAATGACACAAGAAGAATTAATTACCTAATCTACCCGACTTTTAAGGTGAGTACAGTTAGCTAGCTCCAAGTAAGATTAAGCACTGTCGTCAACAGCTTCCAAGCCACGGACACCTAGCACCACCACATCAAAACATCACAAGATTAGCAAGCAAAATCGCAAGAGTTAGTCACTCAAATTGTGCTCTTAATGGTTTCAAAAGGTTTAACCTGCAGCTCGGAACCCAATTAATATGCCCCTTATTACTGACAAAAGAACACTAGTGCTTAATGTGCAAGTGGGTGCATGGAAAAATCAAACAAACAAAAAATAATGGAAATCAAGTACCTGTACAGTAACTTTACAACGGAAGAAACCTTTGCTATCTGAAATTGACAAACCAAAATAACTAATGATCAGCCAGGCCCAGAATTTGAAGGAGCATATACACTGCCTTGAACAACTGGTCTCTGCTGATGCTGAGACTTCAATTGCTCTATGGCTTGTTGGTTCACTGGCCACCAACACCATGAGCCTGTATAGGGAAGCCACCTGAAACTTGCCTTAGCAGCATGTCCTGGCTAGATGACGCAACAACAACGTTTCATCCCCCAAAGTATCTTCAGAGGTAAGCAGCTTTAGACGATGAGCTAGCTGAAGTCTGATTGAGTGATGCCTCATGCTTCTGATGATTCACAGATGCCAGTACAGGGCTGCACGAATCTACACTCTGTGGAATGGATGTTGTAACCATTTGATTGTGTCGGACTTGACTGGCATGCAAGTCTATCCTACAGTCAGGAGTTCATTTGGCGGTTCTGTTGCCCCATTGCTCTCTCAATGCTGTTCTGTGATGGATTAATCTGCGGCTGCTGCAGCTGAGTGGTCAATGGCGATTTAGAATGATGTGGAGGTTGTTGCACAGCTAACAAGGTCTGACTTGAAGAACCCTGCATTGAGCCTTGGTTACCAATGTCTGCCACCTTTTGTGACTGAGGTAATGAAGTGACTAGCCTAGGTTGATTCCCAGGTTGAGGCATTGACGGTGTTGGTGCTGTATTAGCAGGGGAAAAGTCCTTGGCCATGTTGCACCAGTTTTTCAGACACATGGTTTTTGACGGAGTACAAGCAGCATTGGCTGGTGTGCTGTCAATTGGAGGAGTCTGGGGCATCATGTGTCCTCGTCCTAAGCTCTTCATGTTTAGCTTGTTGACTACCATGGTTCCTCTGTGACTGATTTTGTCTAGATTGCTGTTGTCCCTGTTGTTTCTTCTGCTTCTGTTGTGTAGTAGTGGCAGGTTGGTTGGGAGATGAAGAGCTATCCGGCAGATTTTGTGCCGCTTGCTGTCGCTGATGTTGTGGTTTTGAACAAAAGGGACTGGATTGGCAGGCGAGACTTGGTTCTGCTGCAATATTTGAGTATTATTCTGCACATTGGCTACTGCACTAGCTCCAGAAAGATCAATATGCTGTTGAGGTGCCATATTTGTTGCATTTGTCTTTCTTTAGCCAAAGTGCATAGCATATGCCTGCTGTTGTGCTTGAACTAGTTCCCTGAATCTGAGAATGATGTGGATTCCCAAACATGTGTAACGACTGTGACATCTGGCGTGGTCGTTGGGGTTGTTGAACAGGTGAAGAACTTCGACAATGATGGATTCATGCTGCTAAACTGGGCGGTGGCTTGGCCACTGCCCTGTGAAACTGGCATGTCGAACTCCGACATCTGCCTATGTTCTCCCAAACCCTGACCAGGCTATAACAAAATTTACTATCAGCAACGGCACAAAATTTTCATAAAAGACCGCTTCTCTATAGGCGTGGTTATTAAAAAAGCTTGATGCAAGTGTTGAACCACCATTGAATTCAACTTGTATAACAGACAAGTAATCCCTCCCTAGCTATGATGGCATTTCAGAGTGCGTGAAGTTTTTTTTTCAAATTTCAGCAGGTAATACAAACAAAAAGCATATAGAATATCAATCAAATGAAACAGACAATAAACAAAATCTCAAACAGAGAAATGAAACAGCAATCCAATAACAAAAAGGGCAGTAATGCAAGAGAAAACATATACTCCCTCGGTTCCAAATTGTAAATTATTTTGACTTTTCTAGATTAATAGATTTTGCTACACACCTAAATATACACTATATCTATTCATAGATTTGGAACGGGGGCTAGCTTGTAAACCACTATTTTGGATTAACAATGGATACTTTACTATCTTAGCAAACTTTTTCCCTTGAAAATACTAGAAAGGCCTATATGCTTCTTCTTTTTTTTGTTTACATAAGTGCAGCTAGTTAACTTTGTGCAGTAATAAAAAGGAAGACACACTCAAGCTGAGTATAAAACAGAGAAGTGTGGCGGAGATGGTGAAGATAGTGGTTAAAAAAGTATCACCATTCAGCAGTTTCATGCATTTGAGGCAATGTATAAGCATATGAAATGTAAATAGCAACTCACACGAAATGTTTGCATAGGATCATGTGGCCTCGAGATTGAATTGCCAAGACCAGATATGGCTCCAGGATGGACACTTACTGCATTGAGCACACCTTGCCCACTGTTGGGCAACAGATTTCCAGACGGAACTGCATTTAGCATTGCTGGTGAACTAATCCTGGAAAGCCTGGCCTGGCACCAGGCATACCTCGATTTAGTCCTGCCACCATTCCCATACCAGGGTAGAAGGCATCATACGGGCACCTGCACCACAATCAACCCCCCGAAGAAATAGTTCCAGGAGCAGAAACTCCAGGCTGATGAAGATTTCTGCCATTGACCATCTGATTATATTGAATCTTTGTTTGTTTGTCACCTAAAGAGGTAGGTCTGGGAACACCATACTTCTGAGCATCCCTATACCAGAAATGGCATGGAGAACAACATTATATACCAACTCAATAACATAGTCCATTTAACCCCTCTAGGTATTAATGATTTACCTAGGACTATTCATCAATGTTGAAGGTGATGGTGAATTGCTGCCCAAAACCATAGCAGGAGAACCTGGTAACCTGGAATTCAGATTTGAAGTAGGAGTAGAAGGACCAACAGAACCCTGATGGTTCGGCAGTGTTATCCCATTTGTATGAGAACCTGGGTTCACATTGCCAGGTGTAATTGAATCAAGATTTGGACTTGTTACATCACAGAGATCAAGGGGCCTGTTTAAGTTTAGACAAAACATATAAAGGCGGGCGTTTAGATGCTGGTTATTAATAAGTCTGGAGTTGTAACAGAAACTAATATAGCACATAAAGGTGACATATTTCAGATATGTCATGTCCACAAAAATGGAATTCAAAGCTGTAGTTCAAGTTGGCAATTACATACGTCAAAGTGCACCCGGAAATTTTGTTCAGACATGCTTGTGAAAGTGCGATAACATGGGAACTATGTGGCTGCATGATTGGCTTGAGCTCCTGACGATTACCCTTCATGAAAAGAAAAGACAAGGCATAACCATAAGAGATAGTATCAATACAGTTAAAATTGTTGGCAGCAGGATGTAAAAAAATACATCATTCTCAAAGGTGATTGGAATTAACGAGAGAACCTAACCCAGAGAAAGAATCCCTCACCACACCACATTACCAAATACAGTATCAGAAAAAGGAGAACATTGAAGCTGTAACTGAAAACTTCTCTCCCATTTTGCCTATTCAAACTCTTTCTTGAAGTTTGCATTTATTTTTCTTGTGCCCCACGCAGGCACATGTAAAACTGTCTTTCATCGCTATGGCAAGCTGAAATCCCTATTGATTCTATGTACTGGCATCTGGCAATAAACCTCTTTATCCTTCAATAAAGCGGAGTTTTATGGAAGAGTCAACAGAAATAGTAGTTCCTTGTTACAATGTCACATAAGTTCTAATTTTGCGAAATTAACTGTGTTAAGAACTCCCATACTGAAACACCAAGTTACATCGACATGCATAGCTCCTATAACAAGTACTCAATTTCACTGAAAATAAATAAATCCTAAACTTCTGCAAGTGAGCTATAATAAAAACAAATGTGCAGCAGAATTTGCCAATCCTTCATTATAAACATAATCAGAAAGATAAGATAAATTGATAAAACAATAACCTGTCTTTGTCTGGCATGCACTTGTTGCATGAGTAGTATAATTTTTTCAAAATGTGACTTAAGATTCTCTTCATCAAATGGTCCTTGAAATTAAGCTCAAATAACTGCCTTGCGCTGCCCTGGTGAACATAGAAATACCAATGTAAAGAATGTTAAGAGACTCATGCATTTGTAATGCACACCTCCAAATAAGTCCGACATTACAATGGCGTTTATACAATCAAACTCAATTTTTAAGGAAAGTATGGCATGGCAGGAACTAAAAATGAAAGGTTCAATGTTACATCTGTGTGAGTTGCAGCCCCACATACATTACAGGCAGTAAAGAGTACCCACAAAACAAGGTGGTGGGGAGAACATGCCTTTGGAATACCCGGCAATGTACTATGGTAATGCTGAGATGAACAGTCATCTGCACTGTCACCACCATCACCAGAGCTTCTATCCACAAGAACCTTGTGCCGCTCATGGCACTCTTTAGGCTGCCTATGAACACACTGCAGAGAGAAATAAATAAAATATAAAAAAGCCCAAGATTCAATTTGGAGAATAAGACAAATGGTGACCAAATTATTATGATAAAAAAGAAATAATGCCACAGGAAACATTAGAGAATATATGGAAAAAAAGTAGCAACTTCGCTACTGCAAACAAGGCACGCCCTTTACACACATAAGTACATAACGGAAACAGACATACTAAGTGCTATACACTGGGATACAACCAGAAAACATGTAGAACTTAGGTCTTGTAAGTAAAAAAATGAGCATATTGCATGTCTAAGTGACATGACAAAGCATGTTACACAGCAAAAAAAATCTGTTTATCACAGAAAAAAATAAAAAAACCTTGAACTGCACGATGTTGTTGATTGCATCACTAACTAGTTCCCAGTTTTTCACCCATATCATGGACAAGGACAACAAGTGCCTGAAATATTTAAGATATTTAACCATCAGCCCATCGCCACAACTCAAAGTCAAGAATAAATATATAACTTCAAGCACAAAAGAACCTGATCCTCGAAACTTGACCATCCACCAGAAGATGTCATCTGCCAAAAGCAGAAAACATTTTTTTGATAAGCATACTAGCAAATTACGGGAAAGATTACCCTCTCCTACCATGTGATGATACACAATTAAGCCTACTTGTGAAAAAAAAATATGGGAAAGAAGATTCTGCTTGTGAAGCATGTGGTGTCAAACAATATTTTTACATTGAATGTACACAATACAAGTTAACAGAAATAATTCTAATGATTCTGCTGGGATAATCCAACAACGTGCCCACAATAAAAAAAAAAAAAGGGAGAAAAAAAGAAGTGTTAAAAAATGTGTTAC
Organism: Hyparrhenia diplandra; assembly: GCA_015847255.1. Classification (NCBI taxonomy): domain Eukaryota; kingdom Viridiplantae; phylum Streptophyta; class Magnoliopsida; order Poales; family Poaceae; genus Hyparrhenia; species Hyparrhenia diplandra. The sequence continues at coordinate 210,300 of JADLZK010012455.1, read as the reverse complement.
AAATTCATCTACCAACACTTTGACTGATTAGACTACATTATGAAATGCGCTAAGTAGCATCAATCTGGTGCTCCTCATTAAGTAAATGGAAAACCATAGAGCACAAAACAAAATTTCTCAGTTTAGACCACAGAAGAGGGGTTAGAAACTGCTTGCAATAATACAACCAATTCTTAGCTACAAAAGGTAACATGAAGCAGCAGCAAAATTTTCTGAGTACATAGTCTCTCTCTTACCCTAGTCTATCCACAAGTTTTGTCAGCAATCCATTTCTAAATCTTCCTACTTTTCCCATTATACATCTATAACTTCATGAGCCTGACTAGGTCAGTCAAGAACACGCATTAACAAAAAGTAGCTTACTGCTCTATACTAGTAGGACCACAAAACCTAGCAAATTATGTTGGCACATAGGGATCAAATAAAGAGGAAACACAGTTGACAAAAGGTTCAATCCAGTATACGTGACATCTGGCATGGTTACAAACTACAAAGATAATGACCAACAAAGAGAGAAGCTTATGACTCTAATCTAAAAATGCTAATACCTTTAGTGCTTTGTATTTTCTCCCCACGATCCCTATTAGCAATGAACTTTATAAATCTAGCAGGATTTGCCATGTTGCTCATCTGTGATGCAACAGGAGAAGCTTCTTGTGAAATATCTATCCCTTGCTTCCCCATTTTAAGCTTCTTATTAGAAGCATGTTGACCACCATATGCAACTATGGACAAAATCAAAACACAAAAGGATCAGAGCCATTTGTCATCTCCCAAATAATATCAAGAGCATGTAGCTGGTCCATGTATGGCGTAGGTGAAACATGCACTATTATATAAAAATTAGGATGAAGTTACCACTGTTTCCATTTGAATCATATTGGTGGACATCTGGTCTCTTCTTGATATATTCCTTCTGCACAGAAATTTTGAAGACAAAAAAGTTAGGGCTAACGACCAATATATCCTCATTAATATCAACAGAGGAGGGGAGATTGAACCTGCTCATATTTATTAACCAAATCAACTTGCATTCTTGGATCATAAGTACGGCCCTGAAACTTTAGGAGAATAAATTTGCCTCAAGGAAACATTGGAAATACCAGCAATAACAGGGGAGCACCAATGAAGCTTGAGGAATTAACCTTTATGGAAATTGGAACATATGAATTGGCTGCATTTTGAGCAATTTTGTATCCCGAGTTCTTCATCTTTTTCTTCTTGATGGCTTTAGTGCACATTTCACCAGTGTCATAAGGCAGTTGTCTATCAGAATCAACTGTAGATTCAAAATCTGTGTTCCTCCATGGCAAAGACCCTCCATGCAACGAACTTTGATCCTCTTGGTAGGAGTTTGTGTCACCACTTGAAACATCTGTCTTAATTGTGACTTGGGGTGGTCCACTAGCACCAGCATGAAACGGGCTTACAACTTCGTTGCCTGGCAGCTGTCTTGGGGTGCGCTTTGGAGGAATTGCAAGGAAAGAAGTAGGCCTTTTGCCATTCGATAATAATGGTTGGTTCCTTGACTTGCTTTCCATGCATGGTTCATAAGGCACATAGGTACCAATTTCATATGGCCTTTACAAAGCGCTAATCCTTTCGCGACAATACGTGTTTCTTCTTGTGAACCATATTCGATCTGAAACCACCATCATATGCTTTAGGAGAAAAGATAAGTACATGTCTCACCTTCATCCTCCTCATATGCATTCTCCTGGGGCAAATCTGAACAAATTGTGTAGAAGTTAGAACAGTATGAATTAAGTGCATAACAACATATAACATATTTAAGGTACTGATACATTTCTACCTGCAACAGAATCACACACAGATGCTTCATAGTCATCGTTGAGCTCAGCGTTGCCAGCTTCCTGAAATTAGTAACTAGTAAATACGTTTGACAAAAGACATGCTAAATGGTGAATATGGATACAAAAAAATAAATGCTCCAGTGCTGTTGAAGGTGCTAACTTCTACTACGTCCAAATATGATCAAGCGCACTTGTTGGTGTTAGAGATATATTTGTGTACATGTGTACTGGGCATGTGCCTGCGCACCTAAGCGCCCGGTCAGCACCTGTGATTGAGCTAGATAGATTAGCGAGATATGAGGAGATCTTGATTGGTCCTGTTTCTATAAACCTCAAGATCTCCTCAACCCTATATATGTGTACTCTCATCTGTCTCTCTCTCAATCAATCAATCCATTCTATGTTTCTTTTTCCTTTTCCCACCCTTCCGCACCCAGTCGCCCTCCCATGGCTGCCACCCCTCCTGTCTCGGCACCGTCGTCAATCCCTCCACCAAGGACACCGACACTGACACCACAGCTGCCGCTGCTACCCTCCAGTGCACTGACTTGGATCGCGCCACTGCGGATGAACATGACCGCCACGCAGCAAGGCAACTCAGGGCGCTGCCCTCTCCTGCACAGCTGATGCTGAATGCGAGGCCGCCCTTGCCCAGCAGGAACGAGAGAGCAAGGAGAAGTAAAAAAACATAGGTCAAGGGAGTCAGAGTGGTTGCTTCTAAGGGACCGGTTCAAAAAGGGGAGAGACCTCTCTTTGACTTCCTCGTAAAGTAAGGGCCCACCAAACTCTGGAAAGCAGGCAGGAACCTCCCACACGCTCTCGTTTCTTTGGTGGTTGGCTGGCTGCAAACTTATCTGCACTGTTACAAACCAAGGAGAGGGGCACAGGGCCCGTCGCGGCACCAGAGCTTCCGGGCAGGCAGGGAGTGCTGCGCCTGCCTTACCACCAGCGCTATCAGCCGCGTCTGCGACCAATGAGAAGAAAACTACCACAGTGATCCATTTGTTCCGCGTCGATTTAGCCTATGCTTTTTGGCATCCATAAATGTAGATTGAATGTGTTGTGCGAAGGAGAATGGCAGCAGTTGATTAGCCACACATTAACTCCGCGTGCAAGACAAAGGGGTGCTAGCGTTGTAACCTAGAAAAGGAAGCATGTGCGACAGCAACAAACCGTTACATGCAGTTCATATTTGGAATCTATTTTTTGGTAACACGCATATCAAAGCTGGACTTAGGAAGTAAAAAGTAAATAATACACAAAGAAAATGCCTAAAAATGAAGTAAGCTAATTGCTAATAGATAAAAAAGATAGATAGTGGTTTTGTTGGGTCATCATGGTTTGATGTACAAGGCATGTTTGTTTCAATACAGTTGTAAATCATTTATCTCCTCCTTAATGCAATGATACACAGCTCTGCGTATTCAAGGAGGAAATAAGAAAAAGTCTAAAAAATAAAAAGGTAAATTTGGCCAGAAATCTTCCAAATGACATTGATGTCATGTGCACAAAAAGCAGCTCATTCTATTTTTTGCTTATAGAACAGCAGGAAAATTGAAAACTAAAGTAAGCTAAGCTGCCTTAACTCCTTTGCTAGGTGTTTACACAAACTTGCCAGTCCACCTTGTGGTTCAACAATTCAACAGAAGTCCCATAAGGGAAGTGAAGCTAAAGCGAGCAACCAAACTGTGATCACTAAAGTCTTGGGAAGTGTGCATAACGCTTCTCTGTACCTTGTGATACACGAAAAGAGATTCAGAGATTCCCTGTATGCCACCACTGCCCTAGGTGCTACTGTATAGAAGAGATTTTCCTGAAAAATTAAGAAAATATCAGAACCCAGCTGGCAAACCACAGAGGAACTGTTTCCATGAGTGCTCAACTGCTCATCTGGGTAAATCCGTAAATGATGAAAGTTAAGGAAATCAATCATAAAACACATAATGTTACGATGATTTACTTCTGAGAGATGATCAGACACTTTCAAGATTCCAAAGTCATTCAGCCTGTCAGGAGTTGGTGGGGCTTCAGGCAACACATGAAAATCAGCTGTTCTACTGTTATATTCAAGAAATCGAACTGCATAATAATGAATCTGTGACCGCTGCTGGCTGGATTCTTTGGCTTCCAGTGAGTTGTGACCCTATACAGATACATGGAGATTACAACAATAAATCAAATGGTAAAAAATAGTGTGTAACAGTTAAACTGGCAGGGCTAAAAGTAACTGATGAGTAATTCGATCTTGCACTTTGTAGTAAACCGAAATACGAAAAGAAGTGACAAAACCCTTCAATATACATTGGCATTCAGAATTTGAATATATGTGAATGAACAAAAAATAAAATAACCCATGAGAAAAGGTTATTCTACACTACTTCTATACTTCTACTCACCTGTTCTTTTCCAGCTTTGATTCCAGAAGGATCTATCTCCTCCAGCATAGTTGAATTGTGTTGCATCGATTTAGCTTTCGTGTCAGAAGTCTGTAAAAGCCTCAGCTGAACGCCAGAAACTCATGATAGCGTTTGCAATGATTTTTATAATAGCTTTCTGCTTTTTCAGAATGCTTGCTTCTTCAAACTTGGCATGACCATCAGAAGCAATCCAATGGCACACCTGAGCTGCAGCCACACTTTTTCCAAAGTCGTTCCTAATTTACAGAACAACGCATCAAAAGAAACCAGTAAGATTATGCACGTTAGCCAAGGATAGTAATTAGATTAACATATTTTCAAGTGTGACGAAGAAATATGGAGATAACTTCTTAAAGTACCTGCATGAAATCATTAGCCATCCAAGCCATCTCCTCAAGAACAAAAATCCCAGTGGCTCTTTCTCCTCTTCTCTAAAGCAATGTTACAGGGAGATCGCTGACCAGCCTTTTTAATATTTACCTAAGCAAAGTTTTCTTTAGAAACAAGAACATGCCAGAGGAGAAATATATATAAAAACAAACTATACCTCTATAACACGAGCATTTTTAAGAACAGAATCTTCATAAGCCTTCTTTTCCATCTTATTCTCCTCAGATTTTTTAATCTCACTATCCACATTAGATTCATCATTTTTTTGGTGAAGGCAAGACATCAGGCAACTCAGTGCCTACAGAAATAGGATGCGCAGAGTTTGAATTCCCAACATAGCTATTTTTTTCTAACCAAGACTGGACTTTCCTCAATGTTCATGCTTTCGCGGCCAGAAGACAAGCACCCTGTGTCTTTCTGTGCAACTATTGCACTGTTACAAACTTCCATTTCATCTTTCACATGAGGAATATTACTGGCTTCAGGACCAGGCTGTACAAGATCAGAACTTTCCTTCAAAGAAGTAGGCCTGATGAAATCTACAGATAAGCCACTTTCTTTGAGAACCATGTTAGAATGTCTACTATTATCTAGGGCTTCATGAGAATCAATCTTCCCTGCAACAAGATTGATGTCCCCATCTGCATGCTCATCAACAATATTCACGGTGCTTTCACAAGATGGGCCCACTACATCTTTGTGTGAAGTAGAAGCTTCTACAACACAAGCAGGAACTGTCCTGTTATTATCAAGTTCCCCTTCATCAATGTGGCCCATACATTCATCCAGGTGTCCATCATCAGCCTTTTTCGTCAACAGCACATGACTCTTTCTCATCATATGTAGATGCACTAGAATAGCATGGCCTTATAACAACTTTTAAATTGGTATCAGTGGTTTCTGCAGATGCAACTTCAGCAGCAATCTCATCACACCCAACAAGCAGACGGTCATGATTTGCATCATTTGATGAAAAAATCTTTAGCTTTGCTATTATTGTCAGCTTTGTTTACTTCATCGTTCACAACACATTCACTTTCAAGAATGGTTTTGAATCCCATCCAGCTCCATTGCTGCCTGGTCATCAGAAGATGTACTCTTTGGTGCATCGTCACGTTTAGATCCAGACTGTTTTATACTAGAAACGGACAATACACCATCATCACCTGCATTGTTTTTTTGTGCGTCTTTTGGCTCATAGACTTTAGCAGGGATCATAGAAGATCTAATAGATGTGACATTCCCACTCTCCCTACTTGGCTTTGACCTATTGCGCCCGAACATATGCCTGGCTTTTGACACCAAAGGCGTGACAAACCAGAAGCAGCAGGCTTTTTCGAATTTTGTGGCCATCACTGGGCAATGACTGCTTGGGTTGGGCTGCATTTAATCTTTTGGTTCCTCTTTTTACAACCTTTTCTTCTGCAATGTTGTTGTTACCTCCCCCAAAAGCATAAGATTGTCTGCTGTGTTCATTTCACGGCACAGTGAACCTCCTGGTTTGTCGGTACTCTCAACTGAATCTCCAAGAGGTGATGCAAAAAAACTACGTTTAGCGTCACTGCAAATGAAGGCAAACAAATGGCTCCTAAGTGACATTATGATTTTGATAACTGCAATGAAATGATACATCAGGAAGCAACCATTACCTTATCACAGTTTGTGCTTCTATTTGATTTTGTGAGAGAAGCCGAGTGTACACTGACTGTTTCTAGATGTACAAAATTGAAATCAATGGGTTGCCTCCCTGCAATAAATAGAAGTAAGTAGGTACAGTGAAGGCAGAAATATAATGTACGAGATAATAACATGGCGGGGCATACTTTCTCTCTAGAAATTCCAACTCTCTCCTCCGCTCGTTGAGAACATCAGACTCCTGCCTGAGCTCCTCCTGAGCTTTCTCAATGGCCATACTGCGTGGTGAAGATTTGGTGGTGACACCAACACCATACTCCATAATTCCACCCATCGAGCACGGCCCCCGCATTCACCATTGAAGAAAAGCAGAAGCATGCATCGCCTGCACGTCACGAGCGGCAGTTCATTCCAGCTCCAACCACTGAAAGCAAAAACCCAAAGAAACAACACGGAGAAGATGGAGTGACACAACAGCATTTTAATATTATTAATGGTAACATAAAAGGCGCATTCGAAAGCCTGCATTCAGACAGTACACCTGAGCACGGAAAAGGGAGTGCTGCTTGCAATAGGCCAGTGGCAATCTGAGATAGGGCAGCATCACAATGTATGTATGGAGGCTGCATACACTACATTTAGGCATGTGGTCATCAACATGCAAGCGCACTTGTGCACAGCTGACAGATGGAGCATCCCATGGACACCAACGAGACTAAAAATGAAGCAAGGGGTCATCACCTCCAGCCTAAGCCAGAGCTTCCCCTGACAGGACAGGAGTGGCTCAGTCAGTGGGCACGCTCCAGCCTCGTATAGCCACCATTGCCCACACAACCCAGCAACGCCTCAGGCGACCCTGGGGCGCCGAATAGGACCTAAAAACGGCGTGTAAAGGATGATGGCACGTACCTCGGCTAATCACCGGCGCGCGACCTAGGGTTAGGGTTTGGGCAGAGGAGGGCGGGCAGCCGCGGAGGGGTGCAGACGGGTCGCGGGGGCACAGGGAAGCCTGCCGGAGGGGTGTGCAGCGGACGAGGCCCGCGGCCGCCGGAGGCGGCCGCCAGAGGTGGCCGTGGCGCCGGTTAAGGGGGGTGGTGCGGGGCGTGGAGGCGGGAAGGAGCGCGAGGAGACGGAAGCAGCAGTTGAGGCCAAACTCCTAAAATTAACTTGTTGTCCGGGGGCCGAGGGGCGCCGCTGCTGTCCGCTCGTCCGAAAGTTCGCCTCGTCTCGCGCGCGGGGGCGTGGAGGCCGCGACCCGATCGATCGCTCTTCCGTGTTCTGTCGGCCCCATCTCTCTTGCTGTCTTCTCTTTCTCTTGTTGCTACATTAAACCACCAGCGGCACTCTTTTGTCTTCGACTATAAATTGTCTTAAGTAAAACTTTTTATGTTCAAAAGTTAAAGAAACAACATAAAGATTTATTATGATACTAAATAAACACACGTTGTTAAAAAAATATTACAATTTATGATATATTTAATGACACCAATGTCATAAAAAAAAATTGGCGCTTTTTCCATACACTGATTATATTTTAAAAAAAAAATATGACCTAAATAGCTCTAAGAATTGATTTATTCAGAGACAAAGACAATATTTCTGACATAAATGCTCATCTATAAATCTACTTTAAACGTGGGGATCCGCCGTAGCGCCATTGCCCTCTGTGAATGCAACTACGATACTTGCATATCCTCGATCGTCCGATCTTATCGAGCCGTTTGATTCTTTCCAACGGCTTCCCCGCTAAAGGTAATGTATCAAAATCCTCCACGCCGGTCTTCCACCGCTCCCGATCTTATCGAGAGTCTTCTTGATTCGCGCCCACTCTTTCCAAGCCCCGCCCACCAAGTAATCCTTTTATCCCCACCGCGCCCAACGGGGAGGTGTCCATCGCACGCGTTGTCGTCAAATCGATTTCCATCTCCCTCCTCCGCGACCGCGGACGGCGGCCACAAAAAATTCAGCGCGCTTTTGCCAGCGCCGCCTCGCTCCTCCGAAATGCCCCTAAATAGAGCCAGCTCGCCTTTGCATCCTCCAGACCGCCCCAACCCCGCCCGCGCGCCCGCCGTCCTCCAGCGCCGCCCCAACCCGTCCGGCCATTGGGAGCAGCAGGTCTTCGCGCCAATGTTGTCTTCTTCCTCCTCTTCATGTTCCCTTTAACCTTAGTGTCCTGTGACTTCCAGATAGTCGATGGAATGCGAGGCCAAAAAATCATTCATACAACCTGTTTTCTTGAAGGTAGGTTCCAAGCTTTTGTTTTGCTTCATGTTTTAAGTTCCTTAATAATCTATAGGATAGGTTTCATGTTGCAGCTCTCTGAAGTAGATGTCACACAGTTGGCAAAAGATTGTTGATTCTGTCATACTGCATAGTCTCTCTATCTAAAAAATGTGGCTTCCTACGCTGGGCCATGATTATGATTGGCATCCGTCACCATGATACTTAGCATTGCCAACCATCCTGTGCTTCAGAAGGGTTTCAGATGCTTACAAATGTGAGACGTGAATTATGATTTCTTAATATTTGCTTCCCTCTAAGATTTGTTCAATAAATGTACCAATATCTATTTGGTACAAAAATTTGGCATTAAAATTTTCATAATGCAGCCATCATCGACATGGACCAATCGACACAAATCTATATTGCGGCAACAATTTCATCACCATAGGCACAATCGACATGGACCAGACTGCCTCGCTGTAAAATTTTCATCTTACTCATACTAGAATAATGGTATTTCAACCTAATACTTCATGTTGACCCATATGCTTACTGTTTTTTTTTTTTTATCTTTTTAAACACTCTGCAATATGTCTTATTGATTTTCCATAACACAACAAAATGAATATACACTTCTATAACTTATGTATGCCCTAGGTTCTTAAAATAACTTGTATTTATTCTTGTGTTTTACAACTGCCTTTAGTTCATTCCAGCTCTCCCTCCGTCGCTTGTGATGGCACTCTGTCAAGATTTGGGGCCTAATAAAAGAAAAGACACATGGCCATGATTATGTCCTCATTAAATTTCTAAATCCTCATACAATATGATTAATAGTGATTGGTTCATAAATAGAAAATAACAATATAATAACACTTCCTTCAATCCAAATTATAAGTTGTCCTTTTCTAGATTTAAACATACACCCCCTAAAATTTGCTCTATTGGAAATAGAAAATTGTTTTAATTATGATTTTTATGCTCATCTGAAAAATAGGAAAACAAAAAATGAATTAAAATTTATCATAATGCTAGACACATATTTCATGCATTTTGAGATTCTACAATAATATTTATGATATTATTCATGTTTTTTTTTATCTTCTGAACATGAAATCAAAATCCTTTCCAAAATGCAGTTGAAAAATAAAAAGGAAAGGATTTTTTTTCTCTCCCTCGTTTATTTCCTTCTTGGCCTAAAAAAAAAGTGTGTGCCCCTCCTACCCATGGGCCATGATCCCTGATTGGCATCTCGTCACCAACCACCTACTTCCCGCGCATTGGTCAAGCCATCCCTGTGCTTCAGAAGGGTTTCAGATGCTTACCTCCCTCAAGCCTGCCTCGACGTGAGTTATGATTTCTTACCATTTGCTTCCCTCCCCAGATTTATTTTCAATAAATTCACCAATATCTATTTGGTACAAAATTTGGCATTAAAAATTTTCATAATGCAGCCATCATCGACATGGACCAATCGACACAAATCTTTTTCCTTCACCTCTTCTCCCATCACCATAGGCACAATCACATGGACCATGGACTTTGTTTAAATTTTGGATCTTACTCAAGTTTACTACAAGAATAATGGTATTTCAACCCTAATTTCATTCATGTTTCACCTAATCATTTTGCATGTGTCTAGTATTGATGCCACATCTCCCACTTATTTGACAACTCAACTTGCATCTTTTATAATGACTTATTGATTTTCCATAACACAACAAAATGAATATACACTTCTATAACTTATGTATGTATTTAGGACTAAAGAATAGTGTATTTATTAAATACAACTCCCTCTATTCTTGTGATGCAATGCACTCAAGATTTGAGGGCGAATAAAAGAAAAGACACATACGACACGAATGTCCTCATTAAATTTCTAAATCAGTCATACAATATGATTAATAGTGATTGGTTCATAAATAGAAAATAACAATATAATACGCACTCCCTTCAATCCAAATTATAAGTTGTCCTTTTCTAGATTTAAACATACACCCCTAAAATTTGCTCTATTGGAAATAGAGAAAATTGTTTTAATTATGATTTTTTATGCTCATGAAAACATAGGAAAACAAAAAAAATGAATTAAAATTTATCATAATGCTAGACACATATTTATGCATTCATGATTCTACACTATTATTTATGAGATTATTGATTTTGAGCAAATCTGAACATGAAATCAAAATCCTTTCGAAAATGCGTTGCAAATTTTAGAAAAATAAAAAGGAAAGGATTTCTTTTTTCTCTCCCTCGTTTATTTCCTTCTTGGCCCTAGTGGCCTAGTCGGCCTGAGTGCCCCTCTCCCTTTTCCCCACGCCGGCATGCTCCCTTCCATCACCTCTTCGTTTTCCTTAATGGGTCGGCCCAACCGTGGTCAGGCAACCACCTGTGCCCTTCCCCGCTAGACAGTGCTAGGCGTGTGTACTGTCCCTATGACTCTGGAGGCTTCACGGAGGATTTTAGAATCTATATTTCCACTACGTTGATAAGTATCTTTGTCTATTATTGTTCGTTATATTAGAACATTGTCTCTTGATACTATTGCAATTTATCACTATACTCCTTTTGAGCTTCATAACCCCCAAAATAACTGTTTCAATACTTTTTGGAAAAAAAAATAACCTTAACTAAATGTATATTAAAATATATTAATATTTACGTTACATAATTAATATTATCGAAAAGACTTTTAATCTAGTTTTTTAACAAATTTATTTTTGTCTATTATTTGTCTCTTGATACTATTGCAATTTATCACTATACTCCTCAGTCCCAAAAAATTCGTACAAACCAAGAAATAACCTTAACTAAATGTATATTAAAATAAACACATAATTAATATTATCAAAGACTTTTAATCTAATTTATTTGGCGACACAAATGGGATAAACACTTGAAGGGATGAAGGGAGTATGTGTGATTTGACTTTCTTGCACACATATAGATAGGTTATTTTTTATTGTTAAAATTAGGTGTGCCACTATGCCTAGATACAATATAAACCCAATGTATGTAGAAAAGACAACTTATAGTTTGAAAAATGAGAGTACCAATTTGACCTTCTAAGGTAAATTTGTTTTTGTGCATGTATATGCTATATTGCAGACACGGTATATTTACATTTGAGTATCCCTATGCTGGTCAACATGATAGATTAAAAAAAAACTGTCTATCAGCCAAAGAACACACTCTAAAAGTAAAAGTCCATGCTGGTCAACATGATAGATTAAAAAATCCCTTTTATCAACCAAAGAAATAAATTCCATACTCTAAAAAAAAAAAACTGCATCCATGATCGGTTCCAATGGAGCTAAACAATTACCAGGTCCAATAATAATCCAATACACCAAACATTTCCAGGATAAAAAGAAACAAAGATCCAATACACCAAACATTTCCAGGCTAAAAGAAACAAAGCATGGTTCATTAAGATGAATTAGTAATTATTATTACATATACATGATAGTATGTCACAATAAATAGAATAACTTAGGATTCCCCTCTACAGTACCATAACAAATATAATAACAGCACAGAATTGCTGTTGGGACCAACAAGTTCTGTTTCCAACACAAGAAGCTAATTCTTAATCTAGAACAAATCCACATTCTTGATCAGTTACAAATTTCCAACGGAGGTAAACAACAAGAAGATTGAGGCAGGGCTCAAAAGTACACTGGGGCAGGGTAACTTTCGTTACATGCAAGGGCAAACGCACAATCAACAAAATCTTAATCACAAGATATAGCCAAGGAGAATTTTGTAAGGATCAGAGCTGTAGCTTTGATTATAGGTAAGCAGAGTATATACAACTCCTCAAAACTTTACAGCCCCTCATGATCAGCCCTAAATCTCCTCCTAACAGAAATGAAAACAAAAATTGAGATCGTAACCTCAACCACCTATATGTTAGCCATGTCACGTCTAATCTCTGGAGCTTCTCTTTTCCTTCCCTATCAAACAACAAAAAAAAATCTCCTGAGGTCGGCAACAAACAAAATCTGCGAACCATCTAGATCACACGCCCCAAATTACTTTACACTGTACACGAGCCGGTGATCCTCTATGCTCAGCCATTCAACTTCGCTAGGAAATGGTTCAGATCATATTCATCAGCATACTGCGACTGATCCCAAAGCTCATCCAGCCCATTAAGAATTGACTTCAAGCCTTTGCCACCAGATTTCCTCTTGGAATCTTTACTCTGCTCGTCCGCTTGAACCACGTGGAAGGACTGATGCCTGTCACCGGCGAGAGAATGCATTAGAAACAAAACAATTCCACGTCTCTCTGCATCGCAAAAAGAAAGAAAAGAAAGAGAAATGTCTCAGGGGGTTTACTTTTCTTGAAGCAGGGGTAGATGTGAACAGATCAAGCAGCTGATCAGTGTTCATGGTCTTCAAGCTAGAGTTCTCAGCATTGATGACAGCATTAGCGTCTGACACCTTGAACCTCTGGAGAGACATCACCTTCTCCTCAAGGGTGCCCCGCATGATGAGACGGTGAACATTCACCACTTTCCTCTGACCCAACCGATGTGCTCTGTCCATAGCCTACAAAAGCAGAAGCATATTATTTTAGAACAATTACTGTAAGACGCGATTTTTTTTTTTTTTTTGGGGTGGGGGTGGGGATGAAATCATGCAACCAAGGATTCACTGTGCCTTAATACGTAACCAATGTCATAGCTAGTATACAAAATGAAAATACTGACAAAGCTGTACATTTAATTTTTCTCAATAGACTAGGTTATGACTCATGACAGAGTAATGAATTCAAGGCATCAAGACAGCCAAACCTAAATGTATAGGTAGCATATCATCTTCATGAATGGAAATACAAACACAAAACTTACTTGAAGATCCTTCATTGGGTTCCAATCATGTTCCATGAATACCAACGTGTCAGCAGATGTCAAGTTCAAGCCAAGCCCGCCAACTGCAACAAAGAAAGAATCAGAGCAAGCTTCCCCAACATATCAATGGACAATTCCACAGTTCTCTAAACATACCATGGGTCGTTAGCAGAAGTGCATCAATGGTTGGGTCTGAATTGAATGCTTTAACAATTTCAAATCTCTTCTCTGGATCAACAGAGCCATCCAGCCGCAAATATGTGACACTGCAAAACATTGAGTTTTCTTAATTAGATAATTTGCTCAAAAAACACTAGCAGAAGAAAAATCATAGCCATAGCCTATGTTGCCAAAAATCAAGTATAGCAACGAAGAAATACGAAAATGCATGCACTGATGCACATCAAAGCTGCCAAATCAAAAGGGATAGCACTGATGACCAGAATACTAGATCAACCTTACAGATTAAACTAGTTCGTTATGGACTCGTGACACTACAATATAATGAAGTGCAAAGGCACATAAAACACTGACCAAAGGAATGCAGCAGAATCTCATATCATACAGCAACACACCAAGCACAAGAAATAAAATATCATAGAACTCACCTTCTCATATGAGATTGAAACAGGTCCTTCTCTATGATGTCGAGAAAGGCCTGAAAGAAAGAAAGTTGGATCATATACAAGATTTTTTTCCCACTTGAAAGGATGACAGAACCAAAGGCCTTGGAACAACAAAATAGGCATCCCAAATTTTGATAGGTTCATACCTTATGCTGAGCAAAAATCAAAACTCTGTGTTGCCCGACAGCTGTCGAAGCACCAGGACTAGATATTTCTGATCCTATACCACATTCTTGAAGTATTTCTTGAAGAGCAACAAGCTTAGGTGAGTGGTGAAGCTCATGAAGCTCACTGCCAGATCCCACGCCTATTTCTTTCAGAAGATCCACAAGATGATTAGGGGGGTTCTCTCCAGTTACAAGTAAAGGATGGCTGCAGAGTTTTAATAGGTACTGCAATGCCTGCAATAAAATATAATTGTAGTTAGAAAGCAATCCCATTAAATGAAAAAATGCAAATGGATAACAAGGATATGAGATTCAACTGCAGCACCTGAAACACATGACGAGTTGCCTTTGGTTGAGGTGCAGATTCCTGTGATTCATTTGCTTTTACTATAGTTGAAATCTCTTCTTTTGCATTCGAGCTGGAAAATTTGTCATAAAGTTTGAGCTGCAGTAGACTGAGATCGCAATATCTATCCTGGATAATCTTCTCTGGAAGATCAGATAAAACTTCATCCTTTGTTCTTCTCAGTAGAAATGGCATGACCTGGTACAGCACAGGTTCGAATTTATATATCTACAAAGGTCATTTGTATTTGTAGATACAATTATAAATAACACATACCTGCTTATGCAGTGCCTCCATTGCAAGAATACCAGCTTCAGCATCCTTTGCAGAACATTTAGAATCTTTGGCAGCTAGCAATGGTTTTCCATACGTAGCTTGGAACTGTAAAGAACAATGGGCTTCAGTACAATATATATTTTCAGACAAGAACAGACCCAGGTTGATTCAAAGAGAGAACATGTACTTCAGCGGAGATAAGCATTTTATATATATAAAGAAAACTTGGTCGGCGGGGAAAGACTGTCCCCACGGTATTGTTTGAAAGAAGAAACATTCGTCTTCAACTGACCGAGAAACACCCCAAACCCTGACAGTGTAGGACCGCAGGAGAAACACCCCCAAGCCTACAACATCGCACCAAAACCTGCAAAACCTAGGCCATTGGCTACAGCATCGCATCAAAACTTAGGCCATTGGCTACAGCCACCAGGTTTGGAGTCCCATCACTACCCCCAGGTAGGACCACAGTGAGAGATGTTTTTCAAACAGCCCTGCAATTTGCTCAGTGGGGAGTCAAACCAGGAGCTGGAGGTGCTACTCAGGAATCATAACCACTAGGCTATGAAACCCCGCAGATTAAGCACAAATCAGTTTGTTTATTTGCACTTCATTTAAATCATGTTACATAAACCTGTATTAATATAACAGACTTCTGTTCTGAAAAAACTAGATTGATCTCTGGAGCGAAAATACAGATTAGAAAACAGATGAGCATTCCCCTAATTGGTAAAATTATGCCTAAAATTAAGCTTTTGTAAGATACTAGCAGAAGGTACAGATTGCGTAGCTTTAGAGTTTTATTATATAGAGCAACTTGTACACAAAACACAACTTACTTGTTTTTCTGTCCCAAGAAACCCAGGCATAAGGAAGTCAAATAAAGACCATAACTCCAACACATTATTCTGCAATTCCAATTCCAATGTAATGTGTCAAAGTCAAGACAAGGTAATAGTAGGTCATACAAATAAAGAACAAACAAAGTCAAGTCAACAATGTGACGAGGAATGAAATGGTGGGAGCGGAGCACATATCAACAAGAGTTTCAGTTGAAGCTGAAGTTTACCTGAATAGGTGTGCCACTCAAGATAAGGCGGTGTTGTGCTTTCAGCTGTTTCACAGCAGATGTTATTTTAGACCTTGAGTTTTTTATTATATGCCCTTCATCCAGAACACAATAGTTCCAAGGGATATTCCCAAGAAAATCGATATCCTTGCGAATAATATCATATGATGTTATGATAACGTTAACCTTATCAAACTGACTACGGAGTGTCACTCTGTCCTCTGACGAACCAACATACTGAAGAGGTTTCAAGATAGAGGTGTCTATGTACTTCTCTATTTCATATTCCCAGTGGGCCACTAATGTAGAAGGGCAGATAATCAAAGATGTCAGATTTTTGTCATCATTCCGTGCACGTGCTTCTGCAATGTCACTTGCTACAATAGCAGATGCCTGGAGCGTCTTACCGAGCCCCCATGTCATCACATAAAATTCCATGTAACTTAAACCGACGAAGGAATGCAAGCCAGTTGATCCCTTCCTGCTGATATCTGCAATAACACAAAATCAATACTACATAAGCGCCAATAGAAAGATTGTGGAACCGCACATATGCATCACAGTATATCTCAAGATATGAAACAAACTAACAACTTAAATCATTATAATGGTGCTCTTTACATGGATTATGGTATTGACACACTACTATTATTTAAGACTGAAAAATGGTATCATGAATCCATGTTATGATTAAAAAAAAAAGAGAGAGAACTTCTATATAAGAGAAATGGACCTTCGCAATTCAACACTAAGATCAATATTAAGCTTGAAATCATCAATTTGAGTGTTGTCAAGGAGCTGTTCCAGAAACTGCACATCTTCAGCACTGCTAGATAAGCGCGTTCACTTAGTCCACCTGGTAATGAAACACCCCTTGATAATGGCAGCAAAGGAACAAGAGCAGCAAAACTGTGAGTCACAGTCTGCCTAACAGATCCATCTGGGTCACTCATACACTTCAGAAGAGGAACAACAAGGAAAGGTGCATAAGGAACCAACTCCACAGCCAAACCCTGAACAAGAAGGCTCAAAAGAATCCCAGCTCCTTGTCTTGCACAGACAGAAGATAAATCTGACAACATTGGGATGACATTTTCTACCACCAGCACCATCACATCATCGGTCAATGACTTTGCCATAGATGTGATGCATCTTGCAGCAGATAGCCTAACAGCCACATGAGGATGACGAACACACCCAAGAATGCAGGGAAGGAGATTTAGTAATTGAGGCCTTAGGGGCTCAACCAAGTGAGGTGAAATGGAACGAACAACCTGCAAAACCAGCAAAGGCATTGAAAATGTAAGAAACTAAGCTTGCTAATAGTGGAATATCTCCAAGGATTTAGCTTTGGACAGGAGCGCTTGGAGGCTAGCTATCAACGTGCCTGAACCATGACTTTGTTTCCTTTTCTATCTACCCTATCTTTATCCTTTTGTCTTGTGCCTTTTTACGTTCTTTTGTACTGTTTCATATGGGTTTCATCTCTAGCCTACCCCAACTAGCTTGGGACTAAAGGCTATGTTGTTGTTGTTGTTGTTGTAAGCTTGCTAATAGTGAAGGATGGTAAGAAACAAATGTAGCAAGTTTGATTGACATTAACAGTTAATATAAGCCTAGACAATATAGAAGTTTTATACAAGCTACAAACAGAACAAACCTGGATGTTATTAATGAGTGACTGTGGGTCCTTATCCTCGTTACGATCTGCCCAGCTGTGCAATAATTGCGTCATCTTTGAATACCATCTTCAGTTTTTACAGGTTTAAGAAACTCAGTAAGGCAGTCCCATAACTTGGGAAGTTTTTCAAACAATGAAGGTCCAAATTTCTCACAGAGATGCTTGAAAGCTAACTCTGATCCACGTCGGCTTATAAAACCCTCCATTTTTGACCTTTAAATCGCCACCAGGCGTTGTATGACCCCTGGATCTATGACTGCTAAAACGCTTTCCAATCGATAGCAAATTCTGGTCCTCAATAACCTGCATTGAGTTGATTATTGCAGCCTGAGGTGTCTCACTAGCATCAGTGCATGTCAGAGTGCAGAGATTCTTGGTTAGCTTGTCATTGGGGCCAGGCTTACGCCAACACAGCTAAATATGAGCTCAGCAAGTGCATCAGCAGCTTTATCTTGAAGTACTTCCTCCTGGATAATACATAATCATCTGAGAATAAAGGTTAACGAAGAAAATATAATATCGTCACAAGAAAAACAAAATATTTACCTGTTCTCTTTTAATGGCAGCCATTAAAGGTAAAATGACAGGGTTCAACTTGCTAGGCAAACATGACATCCAAACTACAGCAGAAGCCACCAAAGAAGAGACTGTCACATGCAAATTATTCTGCATAATAACATCAATAACAAAGATCATGTTTAGACATTGCTATATCAAGAAATTATAAACATCATGGATAGTAATATGCAAGACTAGAATTTTTCAAAAAAATACAAATCTGAGGGCACAATAATTTGAATTTGAATGTACCACATACCTGAACACATTTCAAGTAGCCTGATGTAGATAACAGACCTTGTTTTGCTGATTCTATGCTATTCAGGAAAATATTTTCACTTTCTGAAGGAAGATCAGATTCAGATGGTAACAAAAGCTTTGATGCAAAGTTGATAGCATCATCAACACTCAACGCGTCAACATTAAGGTTTAAGCTGCTAATATAATCTTTGAAAGCAGTACATGAATCAATTGAGTGGAGCAAATTATTGGCTTCATTGCGCATCTTCGTGTATGTCCTTGAAAGTTCAGAATATGGAAGCACAGAATCTTTTTGTGGGTAATGCTGGATCAGAGCAAGTCAATAAGTCCAGCAGCCACTCTTTCAAGGAAGATAGGAAAGCTAGCAATGTACCCACTGATACAGGATCTCTGCCTCTCAGATCTTTGAACCATGAAATGATGATCAATGAAGCCACCTGGAACAATGAAAACAATATAAGTTCATATAACACATAATTGAACAAATTAATATATTATACATGATTGAGTCATCTCATACCTGTCTCTGGACTCCTGAGAGAGACATGAGGTCATTTGCTAGTGGACTTAGAACAACTTGCCATGAGCTTACGGGCAACTTAGAGGCAAAAAGCCCAAGGGCCATTGACGTAAGAACTCGTGTGTGAGTAACAGATTTGTCAGGATTAGTACCAACAATTATCTTGGAAACGCTAGAGGGAACATCCAAATGCTTTTCATGTGACGTACTGTCACCTGTAGAACCAAACGAGATCATTCTTGTGTACTCAGGATCTAGCCTAGCAGATCTAATTTTTGCAGCAGCTCTCGAACGATTTCCTCGTGGAAGGGCAACTGGTAAAAACATTTTTGTAGAATCCAATGCTGACCCAAAAGGAGTGGTAGCAAGTTGTACCCAGTTACTAAAATACAACCTCGCAGCGTATTCAAGGTCCTTCTCAGGGCACTGCAATAGTTGAGACATTTTTGTTTGTTAATTAATGTCACTGTATGCTAGACTGGAATGTTAAGCTCATGTGCATTTAATAAATATAAGCATGTCTAGAACACCAATAACCTGAAGTAGAAGCTTCCAAGCCCTTTCAGAAGACTGAAGAATATCATCATTTGACTCCAGAAGTAGGTTTTGAAATACAACCTGCAGTGCATCACCTAATATTGATGTTGGCCAGAGTTTAGATGGGGTTGTTCCAGCTGAACTCCTAGTGTTGCCAACCTCAAGAAGCTTCTCCTAAAAGAAAGAAATGAAATTTTACAGTTAATTAAGGAAGTCGAACAAGACATACGAAAAAGCCTGCAATGAGCACGATACACATGACAACAGCAGAACTGCAACCTTTTTATTGCTTCATGACAATTCAGATAATTTAAAAGATTATCAAACAATTAAAACGAAATTAATGCTGAAAAAGCATACCAGTGTTCGAATGGCAGAACGCCGAACAGAAGTAATACTATGTCTCATAAAGGGCCACAGCCGGGGTATCAATGTAGCTAGACCATAAGGGTTCTCAATAGATGTTAGTGGGTCTTGCTCAGCAATCCGAGTTGCTTCCGTTCAGATCAAATTCTCCATTTTCCCCTGAAGCTGCTGTGCCAAGCATCTTTGGTACCATCTCTGGCCGAGAATATATTTCTGCTAACAAGTTCATTACACTGGAAATGAAAATGGAACTGTGAGATGAGATAACAAAAGCATTTCCAGTGACATGCAAACAAGTGCACAAAAAGTTCCACAGATGCAACAAACCTAATGGTAATTGGCAACAGTGCGACATGTAGAGTCCACTTAAAAGGAAGAAATGTCAAAAAAAAAAAAAAAAACAAGTACTCAAAAGTTCCATAGAAGCAACAAAACTAATGGTAATAGGCTGATAGGCAACCAGTTTCAGAAGAAAATAAAAAAATGAAATTTGAAAATAAAAAGGCCAAGTGGCTGAACCTGCCCACATTTTTCAAACATAAGATTTGCATATAAGGGGAAAAGGATTTAAGTATACCTGCTTGTAGATGGGCTTAAATCATCAAGGTCAAGCAATATATCCCAAAGCAACATCACAATTGGGCAAAAAATTTGGTCATTTATTCTAACTAACGAGTCAGCAGCTGGAACCAGGGCTTCTGCAGCCACTGCTCGGACATCATCATCAGGGTCCTCCAGACCAGCTTTACAAGCATGAATGATATAGTCAAGCAAATCTTTAAGCATTTCCTGGTCATGAAAGAAATAATACTGTTGCATCAGCAAAAGGGATAATTTTGAGCGGTAGTCCCTCTGTTTTTTATGTCATATTAGGTTTGTCCTAAGTCACACATTCCTAACTCTGACCATCAGTTTCAAAATATCCATGTAGTTTCACAGCATTTTGAATTATACATTATGAAAGAATTTCTCATAGTAGGTTTTCGAAAAAAGCACTTCTCATAGTGAATCTAAAAACATAGATTTTACGTTGTTAACCTATACAACTGTTTAAAAATTTGACAGTCGGGTGTATGAGACAAAGGGTTATGTCCTCGTGAAATATTTAGCTGGCAACAAGCCCAACAAGAATTGACCCTATGATATTAGTTACCATGGTTAACAGACTTAGATAGACCATCAATTAATCAAATCTTGATTAGCAATTACCTGACGAACAGCAACTAAGTATTTAATGCCAAGAAGGCTCCCATGACGAACTTCCCACTCTTGTCTGCGCTGCAAGAACAAAGAACAGAGAGAGATGATAATGATGAATTGAATGCAGTGTCTGAAAATTTGAGGCGATGAGATAAATGACTACAAAAAACACACCTGCATCTGCAGCAAGATTTTGAATGTATGGCATACTAAAGAAGGGTGCATGTACTTCAGCACAGCACCAAGAGCTTGAGCACAAGTTTCACGAACTGGAGCAACAACTTGGTCGGACACATAATCACCAAAGCTTAAAAAAAGAATAATACAGGAATATATAAGGCTAATAACAAAGCTCATAATGTGTGAATCGTATATCTGGAAGTGCATATAAGCATACCGTCCAGTGAAAGTACACAAAGGAAGCGGATTGCACAATCCTGAAGAAATTCCCAATTCTTCATATATGAGTATTTGGCTAATTTCATCAACTTCATGAATTTTGAATTTTCTGGAGCATGTATATGAGAACTTGGAAGCGATATGGAGTTGACTTTTTCCTGTAATGGTTTACATGTTGAATCCCCTTTAGAAAGGTCAGTTGAATCATCAGCACCAAGCTCAGGCTCAACTTTTACATGAGTAGAACTTGGTTCACCGGTTAATACATCAGGCACATTGCTCGGATCTCCTTCTGTTTTTGGATAATCACTGTTAACCAACTCCTTATCACAATCCATATACATACTTTCAGAACAATTTGGCTCTTTCTTATGCTTCTTTAACGCTGGTTCAAGGTGTTCCACACGAACATCTTCGTTTAGATCAATACCATGCTCCCTTTTAATGGAATCAAAGTTGGTTTTACCATCCAAATCAGGAGAAGGCAAGCTCAGATCAGGAAAATATACTCCAGCACAAGCACCATGATGTGTCAAAATTTCCCTTAAAGCCATAATGGTGCCATGGCGAACTTCCCAAACTAAAATGCAACACAAGTAAAACCATTGTGAGCAAGACAATAAAACACAGTAAGACACACAAGGCACATTCAGGGAGCAGACGAGCTTACTAGGGTCAAACATATCATGAATAAGCTGATCCACAAATTGTTGAAAAGGCCATCTTCCATTCTCACTGTACTCTAGATTGTCTTAAAATTCGACAGCTGTATCAAATACATCCTGAAAAATGGTAATGGAAATGACTAAATAACCCATCAAATAATGCTCTGGCAGGAGTAATATGAATTCCCAAAACAAAGCAACAGCTACAAGTCAACATACTGGCGCGAGTGTCAGCACACCCATCCACACATGCAGTAGCACACTGACATATACCAGCCGTGCTAGCAATTGCATAAAGAAAAATATGAAGTAGAAGTTTTAAATTTTCTAAATCTGCACAGAAACTTTCAAGAGTTGAGCAGATAATAGCTGCACTGAGCCTCAAGACTAATCAGGAAGCTGTTGCAACATTAAATTGTCATATTTCATGATCATAGATCCCATTGAAATAAACACTTCAGCAGATTTGCAAGATCTAAAGAGATAAAATGGCGTGGCTGACCAATCATACATTTTGTGCACCAGCTTGTTCAGAAGAAGCTCCATTGGAGGGCACAGATCCTTTTAGTGTAACCTCATCATCCTCAGATACAGCCTTTGTATGATCTTTTGCATTACTCTTTGCTTTACGCTTCAGCATATTTAGCTCCCTGGCACTTAATCGTCTAGAGCGAAAATTAGAATGCTTGGGATACCTAGGAACCATGGTGGAAACCAACTGCTGAATATTACGACCTGAATTAAATGAATGGAATCCATTATTCTGTACATGTGAACCCCAATAATTTTTTTTTTGGGCAAGTAGATCCTCGTCTTTGATAACATCACTAACATCCATAAACTGCTCACATACATCCAGTCCTGCACTAGAACAAAAACAAAAAAAGTTTAAGCATTCCAACACACTAATGTATATATATGCAAAGATGTTAGTCCTTGACTCCTTGTATTCACATCATAAAAATAAGATGGAAACGGCACATCAACAATCTAATGTGAGGGTAGGGCCATGGGGGGTACTTCATTCGACTATAGTATTTACTATTACAAGATTTGATGTGAAACTGGGAAATTAGGCATCTAGTCATCTATTGCCATTTGTTAAGCAGTATTTCAATCTTTTAAAACCTAGGCAGCAGGCATACCTCCAAATTTCAGAGAAAATCAAATAGATATAAGCAGTTGTGAAGATGCTGACTAAAAAAAAACTTCGGCTGCTGGACTTTTAGCAATCCCTAATATATACATTCAGACATGAATGCAATGTACTCCTTGCACATCATGATCATAGTGTTCTCCTTCTCTAGTTTTTTTTCTTTTCAATAGAACCAATAAAAGCCTAGGTACTGTTAAATATGTTTTGCCACATTATACCCCTTCTGAAGGTGTTTATAGGCTTATAGCTATGCCAACCTTCTCTTTAACATCTTTACTGGGGTAAGAATGTTGTAACAGAAGCACTAATACACAAGGGTAAACTGTGAATTCAGACCACTATTAATTGACAATTGACAAAAAAAAAAAAGTCAACTTTGAAAACAGCAGATCAGCAACATGTAAGTAAAATCTGAGGTTCTGAAATGAAAAGTACAAAGAAAAGCAAACCTAAACGACGACGAAGATTTTGCTTTTGGCGGGCTAGACGCTCTGCTGGATTCTTGCCATTATCAGCAATGTCGTATTCCTAACAGTCAAACACAATCAAAATGTTAGCAATTCCATGTAATGCGGTAACAGAAAAGACTGAAACAGATAAGATTCAAAACAGAGCACTCAGTTTTATCCTCACAGGAAACTTTAATAAAATGCATGTAGATATAGACCAAATGAGGGATATTTGAGCTGCTCTTGAGTGTAGCTCCAGTTGAAATATTAGAAATATTATTTCTTATTATAATGAGTTGCAGGTCATGTTGCCACATTTATCCATCGCCCAATCATTTTTCCCCGCTAAAAATAACAGTGGACAATTGTACAAACCAATGAGAAAGCGGGGAAGAGATAAAATCTATTTCATTACTTAAAGTTGGCTTTACATTTAGTTTGTTGATGGGGTGGGGGGAGGGGAAGGGTGCATCAATAACAAGAAGTGTTGATACATTAGGTAAGAAATGAATTAAGAGGTGCATAGGCCATCCATAAAGGAAATCTTGAATCATACATCATAAATCATAAAAACAGTATGGTCCCTAAAGCAAATCGAAACTACTCAATGTAAACATTAAATCTTGAAGCTGAAAAATATTGGCACAAACAATACACCTGTCCACCTGATGCCAATAGAGGAGATCCAAACTCCAATACCCTGCCTATGTCAAAGCTGTAAGCAAGATAGAAAGAAAACAGCATTAGTGAGGGCACCGAAGGGGAGAGGGGATTGGTAACTGGTAAACATTGAAGTTAAATGCAGCCAAACCTTCCAAAAGCAAGATCAGATGTTGCTGAACTATCAGTCTGTGGCAATGCTGAGTCAGTATCATCACTTCCATCAGACAACCCGAAGCATGTTTTTCTGCTTGCACAGAAGCATACAAGTCCTTCAATGATGTGTGTTTGACATTCTCTGCTATTGCACCAATCGCATGGGCTGCCGCAACCCCCTTGTATCCCAATTTTTACTACGAGTATATTGAGAAACCTACAATTGACACACAGCAACATGAAATTCAGCCAACTAATGTGTGTGGTGCACATAAAAAGAACAGACGCTGATCCTCTGGCAGAATATTTACAGAAGATGCCATTTGACAGCATGTTTGTAGCCAGATATATAAGAGCAAGCAATATTAACTTATCCTAGGATGAAAACACCTCATATTAACAATGTTAAAAGTTACATTTATGCAACTTTCTTCTCATACAGTGCTGGGTGCTTGGTGCAAAAGTACATAATGGATACTCAGCCCTTTGAGATGTATACAACTTGACAAAAGCAACCCATTACATGGGGAATAGCACCAGAGCATGGTGGCTCTCGATCACAACCCAAGCCAGCACCAAGCTGTACTACCCCTGAGTTTGGCAGGGAGCTGGGGGCATGTTAAGAATGTATTTTATTTAAATTGTATTCTCGCCTAGTTTAGGGTGGTTTGTGTAAATGTCCCTCATGTATGTTTGGTCCTTTGGGATTATTTTGTAATTTTGTAATAAATAAACATGAAGGGAAGAAAGGGAAACCAAAATTGACATAAACTGAGCTCTGCTTAGTAGTTAACACTGTTTAAACAATAGATATCGACACTTGAACAGAAACAGATGAACCATATAGACATAGTTCTCTTTGCTATTTAACCTATCAATCTATACACCATTCCACTCGTATCAGGAGTGCAGAACAATGAAACTGTACAGATGTGACTATAAGCAGCTAAAGTAGTTGGGTATTCCAGTACATTGGATCTTGTGCGTATGAAGCAAGCGCAAAGGTCTCATGCCTGAAGAGCTGGAAAAAAATAGCAACAGCCATGCCACCAACGTACCTTTTGAGCAACGAATTCAGCTCCTGGGGATGGGACTTGGCGATTTCTCCAATTTGGCGTGCAGCTGCAAACCTTGTTGCTTGTGTTGAACCAGCTGGGTAATGTTAAAGAAATTTTGCAGGGATAGATAATCCAACACCCCTAGACAGTCATTTCAGCAAGGTATAACAGATATTGAGTGGGTATATTTTAGCATTGTGAGTTTTATATTTCACCAGGCAAAGGTGCAGATCAGTTACACTCTAGAGAAGCAGTACACAGTACATACCATACCAGGAGCTAGTTATTATGAATCATATTTTTTTACAAGGAAAAAACACTTGTGCTATTATTAAATATAGATAGATTCTCTCTCCAGTCCAGGGGGTGTGCAACAGATTGAAAGGATACTGTCTAGCAATGTGAGGAGGCGGTGAAGACGGGACGAGTTCTGAGCCATAAATGACGCAGAGGGGCAGACGTGACATCCGAGGAAGTGTACTGAGGGAAGGGTATACTTAACCACCTTTGGTCAGGAATCGGTAGTGGGTAAATTACTCCTCATGCAATAAAAGTACACGCCACCAGCTCTGGCTCTGCAAAAGAAGAGATAAACCATTAAGCTCGCTGCAACACCAGGAGAGTGGAGTGGGCAACAGAATAACATAACATGGCGCGCGATAACGAAATGAACAAATCCCTCCCCGTAAACAGGTGCCAAGCGGAACGGAACCGACATGCACGCACGGGGCAGGCGAGCTTAATTCAGGCGTGAGATCCTCAAGGTTCAGGGCACGTCGTAGGAGCATCAAATCAAAATCAAAATCGAAACGAAACGGCCGGGTGCGACTGAAATTTCAAATCGGATTTCAAATCTACGGTGTCAGTCAATTAAAACAAATCAAATCAACGGAGCGGCCCGCAGGGCGCCGCCGCGGAGCCGTGAGCGCGCGAGGGAGGAAGAGAGGGGGGGGGCAGGCGGGAGACGAACCTGCCGGGAGCGGAGAGGACAGAGGCAAACGGGCGGCGCCGGGCGACGAGCGAAGGGGATCGCGGGAGGCTGAGGGGCGAGCCCTCGCGGGGAGGGAGGGGCGCGTGGGCCCGGGAGGCGGCGAGCGGAGGCGGAGCCCCAATCCCCGCAGGCAGGCAGGCACGCGCGCCCGCACCGCACGCGCGCGCTCGGCCGGGTCGGGACCGGGCTGGCTCTGGATGTGGCTCTGGATCGAGTCGTGTCGAGTCGGCACCAAGCTGCTGGTGTGGCTGGCCTGCCCTTGCCCGCCTAGGTGCCCCGCCCCCGTTATTATATAGACTTTTTCGCTTGGACGAGGGAGCTTTTCTCCCCACAACGATCGGGTGGGTGCAAATGGGCTATCCAGTAATAGATTTGGGCCCTTTTGCTCTACGGCCCATACCAATCTGTCAAGCCCGTTCTTTCAAGAAACAGGCTACTGTCCCTCAAAAAAAAAAAAAAATCTAGGCTACTCCATCGTGTATTCTTTTTTGTTTTTATTAGCCACCCTAATTTTTGCTATACAGCTTATACTGTTTAAAGTTTAAACATATAGCAAAAAAAAAGATTTATATATCTAAAAAACGTGAAAGTTATAATTTGGAACCAAAAGTATTGATATATAGGGAAAAAAAAAACAGTTTATAATTTGGAACGGATGGGTATTTGATATCTTTTTGTAGATAGAAAAATAAACTAAACGGCTTATAATTTGAAACATACGGGTCTTTGGTTCCATTCCAAAGAAGAGGGCCTTTAGTTCCATTCCATGTCGCTTTAAGATTACACGTGCCGCACGAAACAAAAATGTATTAGCTCGGGAATGAACAAAGTCCTGCCATAAAGACTTCACTAGTTCTTACATGTTAGCGCAAAACCACCAACCACAGGTGCTCTCCAACATCATTTCAAACAAAGTCCTGCCATCTCATACCTTAAACTTTAAATTCGAGCACCACGTCATTTCAGCACAACTAACGATCCAACGCTTAAAACCACCCAAATGGGAAGGAAAACTAAGGCCATGTTTGGATCTAATTGCTAAACTTTAGCGCTTCACTTTTGGTTCCAAACAGCAGTGCTGAAAGACTACAACGTGGGCTAAAAACTTAGCACCAAAGGAGGCCCTAAAATATTTTAGCCTTTAGAGCCAAAGTTTAGCACATGACAATGGATCTAAACAACCCCCAAAAACCTAAAAAAATGCATGTACGCATGTGATGGTTTAAACACATGATTGTACTTAGGCTGTATGCAAAGGATAACTACACCACATCACACACAGGTTCATCTTTGAGTTGCAGAACTCAGTCAAAGCATAGTTTATATTATATAGCACGCATTACATCGAGCAAATTTGTGCACAAATACCACTCACCACATGAAACTGTACAGGTGTTCTATACATAGGAGAGCTACACAAAACAAATCCAAGCATAGACAACCATTTTTGCTCAATCAGAGCAAGCACATGGATACACTCAGAACACAAACACAGTTCATTTGCAGTAGAAATAAATTAACACACAGAACAGATGAAAAACCACATTAGCACAACTTGGGATCAAATCAGAGGGCTCTTCCGCCATCAAACCTATACCTGATACCATCAGAACAGAACTATCGATGACAATGTAAGTGCTAGTAATAAGGAACAAAGGATGAAGAGACACCATTTTAGTTACCATCCAATCACAGAATGCAATAGTCAGCGTAACCATATCTCACATATAGCATTCCGCACCAGAATGACATAATATCAGAAGGCAAGCATCTAAATCCAGGTCACTGGCCAGCTACAAATAATATATGCAACTTCTTCAGGTTGCCTACCACCACCAAATTGTTGGGACAAGAAAGCTGCTCTCTTACTGCAGCAGTCGTCTACGCAACTCCTTACATCATTGTCACCTTTCGCCCTAATCACACTTCATGTTATGTCAAGAGGACTCGCTCATTTGGTTGGGTGCACAAAGCGCTGGTTGTGCTTCTTCCAATGCCCACTATGAGCCAACACCCGCAACTCCCTCAGCGTTTGCCGTTGCTGCATCTTGCGCTGCAGCTGCTGTACCTGCAACTCCCTTGGCTTTTACCGCCGCTTCTTGTGCTGCTGCTGCTGCTGCTGCCCACCGCCGCTGCTGCAACAGCTGGTGGTGGTGGTGATTGGGGGGGAGCCGAAGCTGCCGGTGTCTTCTGTGGCACCTTGGCAGCCTTCTTCTGCTTATTGTCACTCTTGTCTACCTGTGCCAGTAGTTCCTTGATCTGGGCTCCAGACAGTGTTTCATGCTCAAGAAGGGCGTTCGCTAGAGCGTGAAGCTCCTTATCGTGAGTTGTCAGAATTGTCTTTGCATTATTGTACGCCTTCTCCAGAATTTCCTTCACCTCCTTGTCAATCACACCGCTTGTTTGGCCGCTCATACTACTCCCATTGTTGTCACTGTAGGAAACAAGACCCACCCGCTTACTCATACCATACTTGGTGACCATGGCTCTTGCCAGCCGAGTCGCGCTCTTTAGGTCAGACGAGACACCAGCGGTTACCTCGTTTTCCCCAAATATAAGCTCCTCAGCCACTATTCCTCCCATGCAAACATCGATTCTTGCCAGTATCTGCTTTCTTGAAAAGTTATACTGATCCTTGTCTGGGAGCTGTGTAACCATACCAAGAGAAACTCCCCTCGGAACAATTGTAGCCTTGTGAACAGGGTGAGCACCCTCTGTGTGAATTGCAACAAGGGCATGCCCTCCCTCGTGATACGCAGTCATCTTCCTGCATTCATCAGATATCACTGCTGATTTGCGCTCGCTGCCCATCATGATCCTATCCTTAGCATATTCAAGGTCCTGCATTGTAACAGCTTTTGCTCCATCCATAGCGGCCTTCAGGGCAGCTACGTTCACCAAGTTCGCAAGGTCTGCACCTGAGAAACCAGGAGTGCCCCTTGCAATGGTCATCAGATCCACATCATCAGCTCTTAAAACCTGAGATCATGAAGGAATTGCCAAGTGAGCATTCTAAACCAGAGTACTCCTGAAGCATGACAACACAGTGACACACAAAAAAATGGGTATAGGATTAAGGATTTACCTTGGACATATGAGCCTCCATGATCTGCCGCCGGCCCTCAACATCTGGATTAGGAACCACGATATGACGGTCAAAGCGCCCAGGCCTAACAAGTGCCTTATCTAGTGACTGAGGGAAGTTAGTGGCCGCGATCACAATGATCCCATCATTCTGCTTAAAGCCATCCAGTTCCACAAGCAACTGATTCAAGGTCATCTTCATGTACTGTTGATCCTTGGGATTTCTGCTCCCACCAATTGCGTCAATCTCATCAATGAATATTATACAGGGAGATCGTTTTTTTGCTGCATTGAACAGGTCCCTCACTCTTCTAGCCCCAACACCCACAAACATCTCCTCAAATTCACTACCACTGCATGAGAAGAAAGGAACACCAGCTTCCCCAGCTATAGCCCTTGCCAACATGGTTTTTCCAGTTCCAGGTGGTCCCACCAGCAAAACACCTTTAGGAAGCTTTCCACCAAGGCGCGTAAAACGCTGGGAAGAATGAAAGGTGCAGGTGAGTAACAAAATTTGAAACATGGATACAGAGTTCAAAAAAAATGCACTTTGACGTGCCTTTTACGAAGTGCAAATTCTAGATTACAAAGTCCTCCTTAACAAGCAGTGCAGAGGAGAAGAAAAAAATAGTCTAATACTATATGAGACCAAACCAACTATGGGCGTAGAGTATCAGAAAAAGCTCATAAAGAGTGCAATGAGATCACAAAGGATTGCTAGAAGAATAAAGTGAGTAAAATTGTTGCAGCATGCAGTTTCTGCTGAGTTTAACAAAAAACAAATCATGGAATAAAAAAGAATTATAGAAAACTGATAGACCATATTACTTGGTCGTCACTATATTGCAGTTTCAGTGCACTTTGACGCTTTAGTCCTAATGGGCATATTGGACTAGACATAATATTAATCAGGCTATTTAGTTGTTTCATCTCATCCCAGATAAATAGTAATGCCAGACTTAGAAGATCACCTTGGGATCTCGTAGGTAGTGAACAATTTCCTCAAGTTCAGCTTTAGCTTCGTCAACTCCCTTGACATCACTGAACTTTGTTTTTGAATCCATGCTGGGCCGAACCTCTTCATTCAAACCAAGTCCTGTATTCAACCCAAGTTTCAATGATAGATAACTACTACTGAAACTGAATCAGGAAAAACAGAGCCATCCTACTGCACAATAACAAACCTTTACTAATTCCCCTGTCTTCAATGAGAGCTCCAATGCCGGAGATCACAAGAAAAGTAAGTGCAATGCTTCGGAAGGTTTTCCAAAGCTGCTCCTTAAATTGACCAGTTCCTGCGGTAACCATGTGAATAGGTGCATTGGCAGTACCAAGAGGTCCATCTTTTGTCCGCCGACCCACACTCCCGAAAGCAGCAAGACCAGTACGTCTTTCTTCCTCAATTGTTGAACTAGCAAATCCTGCATAGCGAACTTCATATTATGATACACACACAGAAAGTTTCTAAAATAAAATGGCATATCCTGTGTACAAAGAAACTACAGAAGAAACCACAAAGCAGTAAGACCATTGTTTTGACTACCAAAAGCCACAGAAAACTGATGTGATGAAACATGAGGCACAATTAATTGGATTGCTCAATAACTGCTAAAGCAGTAGAGAAGATACCTCTCTGCAATGTTTTGAGCAGGGGACTATCCTCCAGCCTGTCAAGAGTGACAAGAGCTCTTATGTACTCAGAAAGAGCAGCAGAGTTGGAATGCAATGAAGGGTGCCTTTCAAAGATTTGTACAACTCTTTCTGGATCGCTTTTATAGATCTGTTTAAGCAGAGAAGCTTCACTCGGGGAGTCGAGTTCCCGTATCCAGCGTGGAAAGCTACCAGTGTAGCTTGAGCAGTACCTCTCCTGCAAATTTCTAAGCATGCCACCTGCGTGAAGCACCAACCAATACAGGTTAGTTAGAAATAGAAAAAGAAAAAGAAACATGAGGGAAGCAATAATCCTGCAGTATAAGACAAACGGTGAGGGCACAAATAAGAGTATATTACAGAAGGGAATACCAAAATAGGATATGCCTAATGACAACAAATGTTGGACATTGCAGAAGCTGGTGACGCTAATTGGCACAGAAGGCCGTTATTTACAGTTTTAAATCCAGTCCATACCTGCAGCATTGTCGCTTCTAGGTGCGATATTGAAAGGCGAGGAAGGCACTAGCTGATTGCAAATGGCATTTGCCGACCGAAGCCTCGCGGCCTGCAACACAAGCAGGCAGGTGCAGAAAAGATTATTACACATCAGGTGAAAGCAATCAAAGTGGGCTGATATAACACGAAAGAAAGTCAAGCATTGGTGGACAACGAGTCTGGTGCCCTGAATCCCCCCCCCAAACACACAGACACTGACGAGACCACAACAAGGAGGCCGATGTTTTGAGCTTCCTCGGACCTGAATTAAGGGTGTAGGTAGAAACTCCGCACAAAACTGGAGATTTGAGTCATGTGGCGTATCGTGTATTATGAATGATCGGAGAGGTTCGTCGTTTGCAGTAGATCGGATTGAGTGCTGCTGGGTTTTGTTAAAAGTCGAAAACGGCATAAACCCTAGTTGGTGGCGTCAGACAAGACGCGAGATTTCGCTAGGAAGGTGTGTGTCGCAGGACTCGTTCCCGTCCAATCCCAAGCGAGGAGAGGACGGAAGGGCAGGTACACGAGAAAGATCGATCAAGGAAACCTTGGGTTGTTGCAGGGGAAAGGAGAAAAGGACGAGGGAGGGAGAGAGAAACCTTGGAGATGGCGAGGCGCCAGGCCATGAGGGCGGCGAGCCGGCGACGAGGGGAGATCCCGGAGGGCCGGAGGGCGCGCGGGTAGGCGACGGAGGCTGATCGGAGTCCAGCGGGGAGCCCGGAGCAGGGAGAAACCGCCGCGACTCTCTCTGTCTCTCTCTCCTCTGGTTTTTTTTTTAATCTTTTTTTGATTTGATTGGATTGGAGGAGAGAGAGAGGGGAAGGAGGATGAGGGAGACCTGGGTCGTGACTCGTGTGTTTTGCTGGGCTTTCAGGTTTAATTTGCCGTCTCCCGTTCGAACGGGCTTCCCAGATCGGACGGCCCACCAACAGCCCAAAGCATGGAAGTGACGGATTCATTTCTATTTTCTATGTACTACTATTATTAACTAGTATAGTGCCCGGGCTTCATTTGAGGGACACGAATCAAAGTACGGAAAAGACAATTAGGAGATTCTAATTAATTTATTGCATCATATTGAGTGATACACATGATTTTTTTTTTTTTTACCGGAGGAAGCTCCCTTCCCATTGCAAACAACGGAAACACAATATCTAAGAGTTTTACAGACGCTAGGTAGGGCATGATTCAGGAGTACCAAGATGCCTACATTAATAGGACTTAGGCCCTGACACCCAAATATGATAGCAGGGATGGTAATATGATCACGTCACACAAGCCTGATGCATGCCTTCATGTAGGAGCATTGATGATTCGATATCCTCATCCAATTGTCAAGCACAAGCAAGAATCATATAGCTGCAGGCAAATGGACAGTTTAGAATCATACATGAAGTATTATAGCTAAATGAAACAGTTCACTGATTAAGATACTCTGAAATAGCACTTCCTTTATTAGAATCATACATCAAGCACTTCCTTTATTTACCGAAATAGCAACAGCAGACAAGATTTTTCCAATAGTTTTTGTCTCACGCAATTGTATATGACTATTTGATAAGAAAGATGAAATATTGAGAACCAAATAACCAATACCAAGAAACACCCTAGCACTAATTTAATATTTTCAGCCATTTAACATCAGCACTATTAACATTGTGATCATTATCTCACATTATTAAGGGTTCATAAATACAAGTATACAACTGTAGCATCAAACAACATATTACGCAGTGGAAAGGAGGGAAGGAATACTATTTTGTACAGAGTATATGGCTCAAAAAAGAAAGTTATGCACTTCAAAAGCAGACATATAGTGCGAAATCGTTGGTTAATATTTACAGCATGCATCAGTGCCAAAACTAACAATGATATAATGATATTTTTAATGCCCTAGACAACCTCTAGAAGTAGCTAATTAGTGTCTCTCTTTTGCACAGGTGCTAAAGAATCAACAAAATAAAAGAAAACCAAGCAAAGTAAATTTAATAGATGAAGTTTTGATACAGAGCATGCTGCCATGAACAGACCTGAAGAAGTCCCAAGGCGACTGGGTTTCCTGGGAGAGCTGCATTAGAAGTTGTCAGCAGTCCATCTTCATTAACTGCTGGTGATAAGCCTTCTTTCCCTGAAAACACACAGGATTTTGATACTCCCATAAGTACCGCTTTAGCATATTTATCATTTATCATTACTAATCCATAAACACGCCACAGATTATAAGTGCTGACTCAAATCAATGTCCACCAATAACATAAACAGGATATTACCTATATTTAGTGACCAAAAGCAGTAGAGAAAAAATATAATAATCCAACACTCAAAGCTCCTCACCAAGCAAAGAATTGCAGGTAACTCTTAAGTCTTAACCACTAACAATTACTCCACAAATCACTAATACCTCAGGCAGAGGCACGCCATGGTTTCACGATTCAAGCCACCGCACAGTCAAAGTAGCCATTACACAATTAATAAGAAATAAGAAACTGGATTATATTACTATACTGATGTGGTTGATAACATGGATGGCACAGCTGTTTAATGAGCCTATCCTTTTTATAGTTTGTTACCTTATCAGGTAGTTGCCTTCATGCAGCCTTAGTCTTTGGTTTTAACTTCTTGAACTGAGAGTAACACCAATTCCTGCAAGCAAATAGAAAACTGTGTTAGTGAATTATTCAAATAGAAAAGCGAAGAACCCAAAGAAACACAACAGAAATCGAAGTACCTGATATTTTAATTTTCTGAATTTCTTACCACCAAACCAAATTCCATCAAATGTTAGATGGGAATAACATGTTAAGCCCTTTCTTGAAGCTGCAAGAAAGATGACGACCATGATGACTCACCAACAATTGCTAAGTGGAACAAAATATAGGGATAAAAATCAGTATTAGCAAACTGCTAAATTAGGATTGAATCGACAGGATTGAAGATGTGAGCAACATTGCTTGTAGGGTTGACCTTTTTACAAGTTCATACTGCGTCAGCCTCCTCACCCAGGGCCACCTTTGCATGTGGTGGAGAGAATAGTTAATGGGAGCCGGAAGGGATGAACTGGCACAGACATGTATTCTCAATCAAGAGGGCTGATTTTGCATCTAGTTATGGAAAGTCATTTTAACAAACACATAGCAGGTAGAATGTTGCTTACACCGTACTTGGCCACAGCTCTGGCGTTCATGCTGCAGCGGCATTTCGCCTCCTGGCCATGGCCGCCCGAGATGCTGCGTCACATTCCTCGTCACCATGGTCCTCGTAGCAGTAGCGGTAGGCGACCTCAGGCCACATCTGTGTGTCCCCGACGTCCTCCATTTCCATCTCAATCCCGACCACATCTGTAATCTGTAACCAATCAAACGAGAACCAGTAAAATCAGACCGCGGTGGCACCAAGCACGACAAGGGCTGACACTGGCCCAGCTCGGTGTGCAGCGGGGACGGCGGGTCGCCGGAACGGGAAGGACGCGCGCTGGCTACCAGATCAGCGAGAGAGACGGTGAGGGAGATTGTGACTTGACAAAAAGGAGAGGGAGAGAGAATGAGGGCAGCAAAATGGACCGACGCGCACCTTATCCTCGCGGCCAGCATCCTAACCTCCTCGTTGCGACACCATCTGCGCAGATTCGGGGAGGAGACGCACGCCGGCCGCTGGGTGGAATCGAGGCGGGACGCGCGCGCGTGGGATCGTCGCGCGACTGGGTTCCTTGTGCGCGGGAGAGGGGCAGCTCCGTTGGAGGGGCGCGCGCGTGGGATCGTCGACGGGCGAACCTCGAGGCCTCTGGCGTACTCAGCGACGGAGGCAGACCTCCAGGCGCGGCGTCGGCGGCCCTCCAGGCGTGGCTGCGCAACGGCAGCGAACCTGTCGCGGCGTCAGCCCTTTAGGCGCGGCGGCCCTCCAGTCGCGGCGTCGGCTGACCTCCAGGCGGCGGTGGCGGCCCTTCAGTCGCGGCGTCGGCCCTCCCAGGCGCCGCGTCCCTCCTTCAGGCACGGCAGCGGCCCTGTGCGGCTGGTTGACGGGAAGATGGAAGGTCTTTTTTTTTTTTGTTTTGCGAGCAACGAAGACGGAGGGACGCTCGCGCGAGCGCAGCGGGATGGTGGGCGACGACGTTTGATCCCAGCAATTTTAGCCGTTAGATGTGGTGGGTGACTGAGATAAAGAGTTTAGAATAGATCCTGGGCATTTATTTGAAAAGCTAATTAGTTTTGAGGTGTATTTGTTTGGGTACACTTAGTAAAGGTTAGGAGAGATAATGACTGTAGGGGACAGTTTGTTTGGTGTGTAGGAAAGGAAAAAAAATTTTTGGTGCATTATATGTAGTAGAGATAGAGATAGAGATAGAGATAGAGATAGAGATAGAGATAGAGATGGGTGGTAAATAGACTCTTCTTTAATTTAGCGTAGCAAGTTTAAGGATCCAACCAGATTAGAATCAAACCCTCATGAGTTCCTCTCTTCCTCAATTGCATCCCCACTTTGAGCATTGGATAGATTGAGGATCCTCATTAGTTCCTCCTCTTCCTCAAGGTCACCTCGACTTTTATGTGGTTCAGCTGAGTTTAGGAGAGTATGTTCATGAAATGATCTTGCACGAGAAACACTGGGAGACGGAAGGCACGTTGGTACTTATCGATCTCACCGTGGCCCATGCAGAGAGACTACAACAAATAGAGACGTGCACTAGGATCACAAAGGGGTGGTTTGCGTCAGCGTTGCCCTACCTACAGTCGTCAAGAGGCATGCCTTCCAAGTCGGAATTCGGGCAGTGACATTTTCGATGAGGGGAGCGACAAAGGCTATCTCCATGATAAAGAACACAACATACTGGAGACAAAAAAAAATGGATTCCAATGTCTTGATTATTACAAGCACGGGCGAAGGTATTGTTTTATGGTAAGGCGTGCAAATGGACCTGAAAAGGTGCAAAGTACAAAATCGGTATGCTCGATTGTCATGATCCAGAAATAGGGCCCGAAGGACAGGCCCGGTAGGCCTGGCCGGGCCCTCCCCCCCCGGCCCGGCGCGCGCGCCCCCCACCCCCCCCCCCCCCCTCCGCGGATTCTTCTTGGTAACTAATTCGGAGAAAAGGAAGGAAAATATCTAGGATTATGTTTTTGTGTGCAAGGGGATATCTCATCTATAAGGGATACCCTTATTAGGAAATAAATAAATAGGACATGCTTGTAAAAGGTATTCCAATCTATAAGGAAACCTTTAGATAGATTACTTGAGATACAAGTCCCACTAGCCGGGCTATATAAGTAAGGGTCTGCATAATCTTTTCAAGGTAACAAGCAATAAAGAAAATTTTATCCCAATTCCCCTGGCTCCTCCTCCCCCAACGCCGCCCCCCCTCCTCCCCGCCACTTGCCGCCGCCCACGCGCGCCCCCCGCCGCCCCGCCCCGCCCGGCCGCCCGGCCACCACCGCGCCACGCCACCATCGCGCCCCCATCCTCCTCTCCTCCCTCCCAATTCCCCAATCGACGTGTCGGGCCCGCCCAATCTAGCTGGAACCTGACAACCGATATCCGGAGGCCACTACGATCCACCCACCACCATGGACGATGAATCCAAGACGCCTGGCAAGAACTTGACTGACGAGGTCGCCAAGATCAATTCCAGGATGGACAAGATCGATGACAGGATCTCTATCTTCTCGGGAGATGATCCAGCAACGGTTAAACACCGTCAACAACTCCGTGAAGCCGAGATCGAGATGAGGGCAATGTTCGAGGCAGCAGCCCGCGACTTCATCAAGAGGAAGACCGATGGCAAGCAGAACCAGGACAATCAAGTCACCGCAGCTGATCTGACGAACCTGATGAAGTGCTACTTGAAGCCACAGCCAGCGCCGGCAGGGACGTCGTCAGCAGGGGCGCATGCGCCGCCCCCCTCCAACCCCTACGGTCGACACCTTCCCAGGTCTCACTCCCCGCCTGCACAAGCTGTCCTTCCCAACCTACGATGGCAAGGAGGATCCCCTCCCGTGGATCAACCGCTGTGAACAATTCTTCAAGGGACAAGGTACGCCAGCTACAGAACAAGTCTGGTATGCTTCCTATCATCTCACAGGAGGAGCACAGCAATGGTACATGAGGCTGTCCCAGGAGAAACCGGTGGTAGATTGGGCAAGCTTTGCTCAATATGTCAACGAGCGCTTTGGCCCAGCTGAACGGCGTAATCCGCTGGGTGAGCTGGCATCACTAAGGAAGACAGGCAGCGTCGATGAGTACACCGAACAATTCCTGGCACACGTGGCGCGTGCAGGCAACCTCGACGACCAGCAGCAAGTCAACATCTACACAGCAGGCTTGGGCGAACCACTCAAGACAGACGTCGAGATGCAGAACCCAAAGGACATGGAGGCAGCCATGTCTCTCGCCAGGGCGTACGAGCGACGCCTCGCCATCCTCTACAACACCGGCAAGCCAAAGACAGGCAAAGGGCGGGGCCCTGCGCCTCTCCCCCCGCTGCCGCCCCCAGCGCCCCCCTCAGCAGCAACGATTCGGCCGTTCAAACGGCTGACTCCAGAGGAGATGACGAAACGACGCAAGGCTGGACTCTGCTTCAACTGTGACGAGCCATTCTCACGGGGTCACAAGTGCAAGCATCTCTTCGACATCACAATATTCAACGACTACAACGACGACACGACAAACACTCCACTTGCAGACGTCAAAGAGGAGCCCGCTGATCTGAAGGTCCTCACTGGGGGACCCCGACTCCCCGGTACGTGGTGCTCATTCTCTCTACCTCGTCGGTATGATCTCGGCACACGGTGTCAACATTATCGTCGACTCGGGAGCAACGCACAACTACATCGACCCCGCGTGGTGACCACGGCGGGCCTCGGGACTCGGCCGGTCGCGTGTCTTGATCAACACCGGCACCGGCGCCACGTCTACATGCCGCGCCGCCACCTTCGACGTGCCACTACGCCTCGGCCAAAGCACCTTCGACATCGACGCCTACGTGTAATTAACCTCCTAATTACCGGGCCCACCGCACCCGTCATCGTCCCAAAGACCTCGGCAACCGTGCGTGCATATACACCGATAACTTAAGAAGCCCTGTTGATAACTCATACCAGGGATCAACAAATGAGTAGTTACAATATTACAACATTTGTTACAAAAAATATAGATCGAGTGCGGAAGAATAATAACATTAATTTTACAAAATGTGAGTAAGTTACATTTGAGTAAACTTAACTTAATTAATTTGCGGAAGCCGAGTAGACTAGAAGGCAACCAGATCATGTCGTGCCCACCGACATAAACTTGGTTAACGGCACGAGTCAACACCGCAACAAGGGTTAACAAACCCCCGAGTACGGGAGTACTCAACAAGACTTACCCGACTAAAGAAAATAGGAGAAGACTCAAGAATGCTGGTCTAATAGGATTCAAGGTAAGGCTTTTAGCAAGAATCAAGGACTCATTTTTGAAAAGCTTACTAAAAGTGAATCCTTACTTTTAATATATTTTTACTTCATATTAGTAGCTCATATACTCTAGGTTATCCTATTCTAGAGCAAACATATTTTTCTTATTTCAACTCTCTTTCCTCAAAAACATATTCCATCATTTACTACGATGAAGGTCGTGGAATCGGGTCTCCTTCTCCTTCGAAGCAACGGCGATTCATGAATCGATTATAATCCCAAATAGGGGATCCCTAACCACACGACATATGTAGCACTTAAGCTTGCATATATCAACCTTCTTTCAGATTTGTCCAAAACGGAACGAGGCTGCGCCACCCGAGAGCACGCGAGACTCCACCTCCCTACCCCGTCCCTAATGATAGTTTGACCAAAAAGAGGGTGGGTACACGCTACTCCCATCATCTCCCACTCCCAAGGCGTGGTTGCCATTCCCGATTTGGCTCCACCGAGATCCGGCTTACCGGAGTATGTGGCTACTTAGGGTCGACCGACCGGGGTGATCACCGGTCGTCGGGTGCCATTGACTAAAAAGGTCTCGGGCACAATATGCGTTCAAAACGTCCCGATTTCACTCGGGCCAAACAACGGACGGTCCTTAAATGACCAACACGGGACAAGCACGCCTAGGAATCCCACCGGCTTTCAACCTATGTCCCGTCCGATCTCAAATTCATCACTACAACTCTTTCTTTTTTCGAAAACGGTACCATCTCCTCAAACAAAACATTTTGATGAAAAAGCTTAACTAATTAAGCGAGGCTAAGCATCACTAAGCATTTTTGAAATGAAACAAAGTTATCAAGGATGGTATTGAAATAAACAAGGATGGTAATACACAGCAATTAGGTTATCACCCAACTCCTAATTACTTAATGCAACATAGCATAGACATAAGTGATATAAAACTTTTAAAACATCAAGGAAGGGTTTAATGAACCTGGCTTGCCTTCGTTGACGGAATAAACTATTTCTTGAAAAACCCGGAGAAATCCGAACCCGCTTCCACTTGGATAAAGAACCTCCTCGGGGGGCCCGCTCGGACTTGACACTCTCGATCTCGTTCACTACACGAAATAATGTATGCCTCATCATGATGCCATATATTTAAATATAATGTTTGCGGGTGCATGAAATGATAAACACATGAGTACAACTTTCCTTCACGATAAAGTTACAACCCAACAAAACCAACTTGTTGAACTACTCTATAAGATATCATCACCATTGCCTAAGGAGTTCTCAAGGACCATTTGATTGTGGTATGATCCAAGATTCACAAAACAATCCAAAGTCACACAAAAATCTAAGTCGTTATACACTAAACATCACCTTTAACAATTAAATAAATAAAGCATAAAATAATAAAGAAATAAACTTTGTTAAAATAATCCAAAACTTTATGTACAGCTAGATCATAGCATAAAAACAGCACCAAATCAATTTTCATGATTTTTAAATAAATATTTTATTTTCTAAAAATCATGGAAAATGCATTTTTCAATTAAAGCTTGTATTTTTAAATCATGCAAGAACTACTCAAAATCTAAGTTTCAAATTTTTCATGGGTAGACATACTCATAGGAAGGCTACACAAAAATTTTCAGAATTTATAAGCAAGTATTTGAATTTATATGAAAATAACAAAAACAGTACTATTCATATAAATAGAAATTGAAAATTCATTTGCTAAAAAGAAAAAGGCCTTCGGGCCTGAAGTCATCCGGCCCAGATTGAACAGTACCAGACCGGCCCACATGAATAGTGAAAGGCCGGCCCAACAAATGACCTATCCAGGCCTTGACTTTGCACTATTATAAAAAAAAAAACCTTAAACTTTTCCGAAATTATGAACAAGTATAAAATACTATTCACATGAGTTAAGAAATTTACATTGGGAATCCTGGAAAAGCTTCTATTTAAATGTTGGTCCTCCGCTTTCTATTTCCTTCGTTCCTCTTCCATCGCACAATTTGGGGGGCGGGCGGCGTGGACTGCGTGACGACGGCGGCAAGATGAACGGCAGGAGGCAGAGAACGAGGGCAACGCTGGGCGATCAAGAAGCGTCCATCGCTGCGCCGGCGAGCAAAGAAACATGGAAAGGCTAAAATATAATTAGATAACCTTATTAGGGGTTTCTCTTAATGATTTCCATGAGTTTTGGTAAAGTTGTGATTTGCGAAGCCAGCAGAAACAAGTCTAGAAGGCTCGGAATACACCGCTAGAGCAGCGGTGCTCAGCCAAGCTCCGGGCGCCATGGCGAGCATGAACGAGCCGGGAGGAGGCGAGAGAATCCCTCTAGTTGTCTAGAGAAAAAGAGAGAGCTAGAGGGAGAGGAGAAATTTGATTTCTCTGCTCCATTCAAGCAAAACATGCCACGCGGATCGAGAGATGGCATGCAGAAGGATCAAGAAGAAGAAGAGGTGGCCAAAAAGAACGTCGGCAAATGACGATGAAGCATGCGCAACCGCCAAGCTCGACTTTTAAGTTCTCAGTAGCGGCTTCGTACTTTTCTCTTCTTTTTCCTCAAATTGCCCTCAAAATTTGAACTGCACTCAAAAATCTCCAAGAACAAACTTTTCTCAACTTTTCAAGCTCTACACATTTCATAAAAGGAACATTTTCAAATTCGCCTCAAAATTAGACTTTTTGAA
This sequence comes from Hyparrhenia diplandra, assembly GCA_015847255.1. Taxonomy (NCBI): domain Eukaryota; kingdom Viridiplantae; phylum Streptophyta; class Magnoliopsida; order Poales; family Poaceae; genus Hyparrhenia; species Hyparrhenia diplandra. Next base: position 168,485 of record JADLZK010012455.1, on the reverse strand, counting down.
AAGGGGTCAAAAAAGGAATAAATTTGAATTCAAAATTACTTTTAAAATCATATAGAAACTTGAAAAACTTTGTACACCTCTTTTGTACAACAAAACAAGATCTACAAACTAGCTTTTGGAAGTTTTATCAAATTTTGCTTGGATTTTGAAATATCGAAAAGGGGGTAAATCTAGAGTTTGAAACTAGAGTTTTCAAATCCAATTCAAAATGGAATTTGATAAAATTCAAACCATCAATTCATAAATATAAAAACACTCATCCAATCACACACTTAGGATCAAAAACATGTGATCAACATAAAATCACTCTAACCCCGAGCACAAACAATTTTTAAACAATTAAACTTATTTTTAATTAATGCATAGAAGGTTATGCAAAAGCATGGATGCTTTGCAATGCAATGATAACATGATCAAAATTTTAATTGTATATTAACATCCGGGATGTTACACTATGTCATGCCACTTTGGGCGAGGGCGTCCGACGTCATCCTTGGCATGCCTTGGTCCGGGCAAGCTCGACGCGTGGACGTGGGACTTCGCGACCCACGAACCGCAAAGATACTACCGTGAGGGTCGCCCGAAACCACGCTCACTTCAGCCCCCCAACGTAGGGCGCCCCTAGACCCGGCCTCCTGGTCGAGCATCTTCGGCATCCGCGACACATGCGACTCGGCTTGGGAAACGCTTCAAGGCATGCGACCGCCTTGGACCTCTACGACACATCCGCCGGAAGTCTTCGTCCCACGCCTGAAGGAAAATCACGCCAGCCTACATTGGAGAATCAACACTCGCGCCAAGATCGCCGACGTCACCACCACGCCGGACGCCGTGATATCAATAAGGAGTAGTTACAGCGGACACTCGAAGACGGCCTCCTCCTCTTCGACGGCCGCTTCTACCTTCCGCCTCCTCTCCACTCCACTACGCCATTCTTACCGGAGGCCTTGCTTCGTATGAGTTCGCAGGGGACGAACTTTCTCGCCTTGGGAGCCTACACGACGGAGCCTACTTCAGCCGACCGCCATACTTTGGCGGCATATGGCCGAGACGCCACCACGTCGGCCCAGGCTAAGGGTCGCCTTCCTCGACCGCATGGATCGCCTCTTCCTCACCGTCGACAACGTCCCACATCGCCTACAATCCGAAGAGGGCCACTCACCGGCTTTCGCCCTCCCCGTTAGGCGTCGGCTCCTTCATGTACGATGCGATGTTGAACTTGGTCGCTACTCCTCCTACTCGCCGCGACATCACTATCATGCGGTGTCTCATTCCTCTTTTTGATTGTCAACGCTCCACCCAATGAGCGTTTCTTGTTCTGGAGAGCCCCCCACGCGACGTGGTGCACCAGGACCTCAATGTGGGCGTTCCAAGAGAGCTCCTCCTGGCAGCTCGTCGTCGGGACAACTTCACAAAGCCGATGGACGTCATCGTTCATCGGTACATCTACCATGGCTACATCGGCAACCTTCACTATCTTCTAGAATTTGACCCCAAAGCGCACCAGGGGGAGAACATAATCCTCGGGAACCCCGTGGCTTGGGTCATCTCATGCCGCAGTTGAGCTCATCCTCCCGGGGCGGCCGATCCCCCTCCGTGTCACTTTGAATGGACTTTCATCCAGCGAGAGGACGCCCGGTCGGAGAAGGGGGGAGATGTCATGATCCGAGGAAATAGGGCCCGAAGGACAGGCCGATAGGCCCCACGGCCGCCGGCGCTGCCCCGGCCTGGCGCGCCCCCCTCCCTTCCCCCGCCGATTCTTCGATAACTAATTCGGAGAAAAGGAAGGAAAATATCTAGGATTATCTTTAGGTTTTTGGTGTGCAAGGGGATATCTCTCATCTATAAGGGAGGCCCTTATTAGGAAATAAATAAATAGGACATGCTTGTAAAAGGTATTCCAATCTATAAGGAAACCTTTAGAGAGATTACTTGAGATACAAGTCCCACTAGCCGGGCTATATAAGTAAGGGGTCTGCAGAACCTTTTCAAGGTAACAAGCAATAAAGAAAATTTTATCCCAATTCCCTGGCTCCTCCTCCCCCACGCGCCGCCCCCTCCTCCCCGCCGCCGCCGCCCCCCGCCCCCCGGGCCAGCGCCGCGCCACCGCCGGCCACGCCCACGCCGCCCCTTCCACCATCGCCGCCCCCCCATCCTCCTCTCCTCCCTCCCAATTCCCCAATCGACGTGTCGGTTCCGGCCCAATCTAGCCGAACCCCGACATCGATTAATGATTTATTTATTTATTTATTTTGCTGATGGTTACCGTGGATAAAACCGACCGATGCTGATTGTTGTGGAAAAAACACTATCCTATAGCTGATAAGTTCTAGCGAATAAGGTGTTAAAATTTTACTATCTCCATTCCAATTTATTAGTCATTTTGGGATTGAATCAAATGCAATAATAATTCAGTGAATCTGGGCTCACTTATATACAAATATACATACAACATTGAATGCACCTGCACATTTAATTTGGGTGCTAGAATGACTAAAAAAATGGGATAGAGGAAGTACTATATACTACTCCGACATATAAATCTATAGTGCACTTGTATGATTTTCTCTAGCTTTAATATTGCACATCAGTCGTTCCTTGCGGATGCAGACCTGGCCGGAGAATTGCAGTTTGCATATATAGTCGATTCCATTCTCAGTAGCCGTCCCGTTTGACGTGGAAACCTACTAGTACTGTATTGATGCATGTAAGTGAAGGGAGGAACGACTCTCTGATCAAGGTCGGCCGTGTCGTGTCCAGTCGCTTGCAGAACAAGTAGCATTATGCATACGCTGGCCACCGGCCTTTATTTCTCGATCGGAAACGAAATAGAGATAAATGCACAAATTAAATTAAACAAAGACAATGCAGAGGAGCTAATTAACAAGAGGAAAAATTAATGGACGGATGCATGTGGCAGTTCGTTGTTGGATTCTATATATCGACCGTCTATTCAATCAAGCAAGAGCCCACATTTTGTCTGCTGGTTACAATTGTGTGTACGTCGTCGAGGGATGTCTGATGGATGGATGCGAGATGTCTCCGTCAATTTGAGCATGACACAAGTGCTTATGTGAGTGACACAAGTGATGCTTATGTCATGTACACAGACGGCCATATAATATAATTCTACTGTATGAAATAATGCATGGTCAGTCAAACCCTCCTTGATTCTGTATTGGGCTAGAAGATGAGAGATCACGACGTGCTGATCCAATCCAGGAATGTACTAAATTCCCCACTCAGTCGGATAATTTGGATTATTATATATCACAAGTGGGAATGGTCATTGTGGTGAATTTTAAATATAAATAAGCACCGGTCCATAGCAGCATTACTTCCTAGAAACTTCTCAAACTAGACATTACTGCTGGAATTAATTGTCTAAATATCTAACAGTAATTTAATTACTATCAGTCAGCAGTTCATTCATTCGTACGTCGGAATAAAGTCAAATTCAAATAACGACAATTACTATACAATATATGCATGCTGGGTCAGCGTATCTTAATAAGCACGGTAGGAAAAATGAAGAAAATATTGTCGTTTGGTTGTTTTCACGTGCTTTTCCCAAATGAACCCGTAGCGTTAGCACGAGCACCATACTAGCGATGAATAATCGTATATATACTCTCCCTCCGTTACAATAAATGTACTACTCATTTCTGGATGAGTAAATTTAACTAACTTTGTACAAAAAATTTATTAACATTTTAGCTACACCAAATATATATTTTTAGAGCAAAGCGAGTAGTATATATGATGATGCCCTTGATGGGTACAGTGCAGCTGAAAAAGCAACCTATATATATTATTATTATTAGCTAATGAAAGTCAGAAGCCCCAACCGACCATAGATGAGCTGTACTCGTCGTAGCAGCCGGGGTGACGCAGACTCGTCGGGCCGTCCCGTACGTAGCCGTTGAAGCTGCGACCAGAATTCTCATTCTGATATCAGTCCAATGGAAGACCTTCAACCGTCTCTAATCTTCAATTTGATGAATATTAGTCTTCTTTGCAAACTATGGTGGAAACTTGAAAATGAGGGATGGCATTTGGCAAGAGATCATCAAATACAAATACCTAAGAGGAGAATCAATTTGTACTGTTAAGCACAGACAAGATGATTCACCTATGTGGACTGATCTTCTTAAGATAAGACCTGTATATTTACAGGGTAGAAGAATGATAGTCAAAAATGGTAAAAACACTCTTTTCTGGTTAGATTCTTGGATATATGATAACCCTATGAATGTCCTGTATCCTGAACTATATAATATTTCTACCAATAAGAACCTGAGAGTAGATCAATTCTTTGCTGATCCTAATCAAACAATATTTACCAGATGGTTGACTAACAATCTCAAAGTCCAATGGGATCAAATATCTGATGCTGTTAGAACTCATGGAATTTCTGTGGGTAATGACAAAGTTACATGGAAATTAGGAAGTAAGGGAAGGTTTACTGTGAAGTCAGTTTATGATGCTTTAACAAAAAGGGACGTTGGGTGTTCTTATAAACACATATGGAAGGGAAAAGTACCACCAAAAATCAAAATATTCATGTGGTTGTTATCAAACAGGGCTGTCCTTACAAAGGACAATATGGTTAAAAGGAAATGGAAAGGTGACCCATCTTGTGTTTTTTGTTCAAACTCTGAAGATTCAGAGCATTTGTTCTTCAAGTGTAGTACTGCAAAATCAGTTTGGGCCATTATAGCTTACTCAATAGGTGCAAATGACTGTCCTGGATCTATAGATCAGTGTTGGAACTGGTGTCAAAAATGGATACCAGGGGGGAAGCAGTTCCATACTCTTGGTATCTCAGCAATATGCTGGGCTATATGGAAAAGTCGAAATAAATCTTGCTTTGATGGCATCATGATTCATGATCCTGCACAAATTGTTTGTTATGCTTGTTCACTTATGACACACTGGGCAGGTTTATACTTCGATGGGGACAAAGAAGCTCTCCTCAAAGGAATTGACACACTGTTGAAGATTGCTGTGAAGTTGTCAAAAAAGAAGCCTAAAATGGAGACCGATGCAGAGCAGAAGAAGGATCAGGATGAAGAAGGTCCAAGCTGAAGACTATCAAGCTGCGAGGAGAAGTGACTAAAGGGAATGGAGATGTTGACGTTTCTGATCGCTTAAGCATGGCCACTGAGCAAAACTTTTGCTGCCGTTTACTTTTGTTCATGTATGCCGTCAGTCGGAGCGGTAGTATGTTATCAGGCTTAGCCCCTTGTTACAAGTGTTGATGCAGTTTTATTTGTCTTGGTAATCGGTACAATCAGTTGGTAGCCTCTACGCCTGTTTTCTGTCTAAGCTCTCAACCTGCCACACCAGGTCGTAACTCTATCCGTGAATCAAGCGAGAAGAACCATCACACCAGTTGCCGTCTCAAGCGACCCTCAAGCCGGAGGAGCCGCCGCCGCCATCGATCGTCGGATCTTTACTCAAATGTAAACTCTTGGTTTCCGTTATTTCGAGTAATGGAAATGGGGGTTCACCCTCGGTTCGAAAAAAAAAAAAACTCAGGACATTCCACCCTCCTTCCTGTCCTGACGCTGCCTTCAGGTACCGGCCATTATATTTTTAGGAGCTCTAATTCCTCTCCACCCTCGTTAGGTTTTAAGAAGCTTGAGCTCCTTAGGTGAAGCTAGCTTATTTTTGTCTTATTTGGCATAAAATAGATTTTAAAAGCGGTGGAATTGCTGTTGTGCCAGAGGAAACCTTGTACTAGTCCATGCTGATTGCTCTTTGTCTCGTTAACGAAGATACTTGTATTGATCGCGCATTGTTCAGTCTCCAAATAATCCGAGGACATTCCACCCTCCTTCCTGACGCTGCCTTCAGGTGCCGGCCATTATATTTTTATAGGAGCTTCAACTCCTCTCCACCCTTTGAGGTTTTAACAAGCTTGAGCTCCTCAAGTGAAGCTATTTTATTTTATCCTATTTGTTATAAAATAGATTTAAAGGCGGTGGAGTTGTTGCTGTTGTGCTAGATGAAACCTTGTACCAGTCCACGTGGATTGCTCTTTGTCTTTTTAATGAAGATACTTGTATTAATTGTGTATTGTACACTCATGACACTATCGTTCAAGGTTTAAAAGTACAGCCTATGTCAATAGTGGCATTGTTCTTTTTTCTAGGAGATATAATGCTATAGCACAACTACAATGGAAGCTACGAGAGGCGGTGGTTTCTGGGAAAAAAAAAACCATGAAAAATACAAGCAATCGATTCACAAAAGTACGACAATCGTGAAATTTTGATAAACAATAACACTATGTTTCTAAGGTCCTAGGATTCATGAAAGTCAAATTGTGCTCATTTTTAAATTCCAAAGACTAACTTATCAACAAAAGTTAAGTAGATAATAACTAGGTTGTCACTTTCGTACTAAAGTAAAGGACAAACACTCTACATCATTGCCACAACCAAGGACCAACAGACGACGTTACACCGATGACACGGATAACCAGGACAATCCAAGGTACCCACACCCATGAAACCAAAATCCAGCGCCTATTTCGGGTTAATTAGGCAAAGCAGTACGTAGTGTTTGTATCAGTGTTGGGCATGGATCGGCCGTGTATATTTATATATGGCCGCTAGCAATGTTGAGAATTGTCAAATGTCACGTGCATCGGCTCACCAAAGTATATGCATGCATATCCCGACAGGGTTGCTCCGTGAGCTCCGTGCACTACCTTATTTACTCCCCATATCCTTGATACCATAAAATTTACTTTCATAAGATGTTCATTTATTTCATAGATATCATTATTTTTTTTTATAAAAGTTAGTTGAACTTAAAAAGTTTGGCCGCACGGATTCTAGAAATTGGTTTATTTGGGGAGTATATAGCAATATATAATGAATGTTTTTATAACAATATATAATGAATTGAATAGGTGTTACTAGGGTAAGGACAGGTACATTGCTACACGTCAGCCGCCTCATGCAACGCCACGTAGGATTTTTGATGATGTGGAGGAAAGAGAGAGCGAAAAGAGAATGAGGTTGTTGCTTCGCGAAACAACCGTCTCATGACCTAAAATTTAGGAGTATGAGATAATTTATATACTATTGTATGAGTTGTTGTTGTCACGCATCTCACAATCCTATTTTTTCTCTGCCCATAAATTAAGGAATTGCAGGCTACTATGAGACAACTTAAAGGAACAAGCAATGTACGTCTAGTTTATTAAGTCCGTCTTAAATTACGTGTCACTATATGAGACGGGTTATAAGACAACACCAACGTATCTGCCCTAATGACTCCAGATAAATAGGAGTAACTATTTACGTACAATTAATTAATCGGGACCCGAGTAGGGCTGTCGTGACGACGGCCGGGCTTGGCTTGTTTGACGTGGCAACAAAGACGGATGAATTTTGGAGCAGCAGCCCGGATGAGGTGCATGGCCAGGCTAGCCAGCACTAGCAGCATGGTCACTTTCTTTGTGACGATCTGAGCAAGACCAAGTCGAGCCACGGTCCAAAGTGTGGAGTGGATCTGCTGCAACCATCGACCCACGTCGTGCGGCCTGTGAGTTGACAAACGGGCACGGCACGGCGCTACGCTATACGCTACCATGGATGGATGGCGTCAGAGGAGAAAGCCACGGACGGACCACTGCAGCATGCAGACGCGGTTTGTTTTACTGCCAGGAAAGACCCCTCCTACCCCGATGGACCCGCCACCCATCGCAGTCGCAGGATGTCATTTACCCGTCTGTATGTAAGCGCTTCATTCATTGGTAACCACAATTATTATATGAATATGAATCTTGGGTCAACCAACCTATAAAATACATATATATAAATACAATTACTACATAACCTTGTGTTTTATGCTGTTCGAGCACATGATTTTTTAACCATATGATAAAAATCCAACAGCATTTATCCCAAGAAACATTTTTTTTTATATGGAAGGATGAATCATCAAAGAGGAGGAGGAGGTGAGGCCTACCTGGAGCTAGATCCCAGCAGACCGCCGCGGGGAGATCGTTGTCACTGTCGCCGTCGCGGTGGGTGCGGGTGGGGCTCGCCGTCGTCAAGGGGAGGGAGGGAGGGGGCACGTCGAGGGCTACACGGACGAAGCGAGAGAGCGCCGGGGAGGGACAAATCGCTGGAGTCAACTGGCTATATGGATGGTGAATAATTCTATATATTCTCTCCGTTCAATGGAATGCAATTATTATTTTTGGAGGGGTACGTGTGTTCATAGGGGTGAGTGTGTGTACATGTTGTGGCGTCTGCGTTATACCGTGTAATTCTTAAAAAAAAAAAAGTTTAACTAAATTTATGTAAAATTTTACTGACAGCTAAGATACCAAATAAGTATCATTGCATTGATCGTAAATATATCTTATTTGCGACATAAAATTGATAATCTTAAAATTGTTTACTGCCTTTGTAAAGCAAACATAATTCTAGCTTTAAACCGGGCAAATGTTTTTTTTGACAGATAAAGTAAGTGATAATAAGTCTAGAATAATATTTTTTAGGACCTAGGAAGTATACGATGATGATAAGATGGATATTGCATCTGAAAAAAGCATCCTAATTAATTAAAATCATACATATATAGGACCCATCAACAGACGAACACATGCGTGCACATGCATGGAAGAGATTGTGTACTTAGCTTAGCAGCCGGGCTGACCCAACCGTACGTCCAAGCTGCGACCAGAATTTTGATTCTGATTTCAATCGATCCTTCCTTCCTTCAACCGTCTCAGCTCCTAATAAATCCCAGGCCATTCCACCGCCGTCAGGTGCCAGCCATTCCTCTCCCACGTCGCATTCACAGATCTGCAGGGCTCTAGTAGCATGGCTTTATTTCATTAATTAGTAGAGTAATAATTCTTCTTGCCTTGGTAGCATAGGAGATTTGAAAGGAACAGAACGTGAGGTGCTTCCACAATGAGACCTCCTCCACCACCCAGCTACTGGCTACCATCAAGCACACCGCCGATCTATGGATCGAGGCTGGGGCGCGCAAACTTAGTTATCTAATTCGCGAATAGTCCGCTAAGATTAAGTTTGGTGAGGCGGCGTTCATTGTATTTTGTTCTCCTCCCAAACATTGGCCCATTGTGTAAAAAAACTCTTCTTAATATTAAAGATACGCGAATCTTTTTGCGTATTCGAGAAAAAAAAAAATTTAGTAGAGTAATTTCTCTTTAGCTTTAGAAACCAGGAGCACTTTCACGACACACTGCCTAATCATTAGCGGATCGAGGTGGTCATAAATTTCAAACATATCCCAAAATACCAACACTGCCTTATAAATACGTACTATAGCACTAGGGGTTAGTTACACTACACTTTGGTGATGACTCTAGATATACTGTTGCGACTTATTCACTTGAACTTTTTTTCGAAAGCGTGCTTGGCACGGTTTGTATTAAGGGAAAATTAGGGTTTGATTACAAGATCCGGCCACACCGACGGCGGGATGCCGCAACATGGGACAAATCGACACACAGACAAGTCACCGGCTCAACTTAGGGTGTTGTAAGTTGAGGAACCAGTTTTGTGACCCGAGGCTTGTAGAAAGAGGGAGTGCGTGCACGCATTAAGCACCTGTTGGCGACAGCAGGCGAGGAAGCTCAGAGAAGTCGGCCGGCTTCAAGAGTCAGCCTCTTGATGAATGTGAGAAAGGATTTGGCCGGAGGACATGCCGTAGCCATCGAAAGTCCGTCGGTTTTGGTCCTTTCAAAGTTCCCAAGCGACCAGCAAGACGAGAGGTCGAAGCCGCGTCGAAGGGCAGACGAATTCACTTGAACTTATCAGGCTGGATAAATCTTATGACCAAATAGCTAGCATCAGTTGGCTTATGAGCCAAAAAAAAAAAATAAAAAAAAATCAAACAACCCGTTGGTCTGTTGCCCCCCTAATAACTATTTACAGTCACATCGGGGTTGAGTTAACGACGGGCTTGTTTGACGTGCATACTCGTGGCAATTCGTATATAATGCCAAGGAAGATGGATGAATGAATTAGAGCACCGGCGTGACGGGTGAAGCGTGGTCAGTGGGTGGGTCAGTCACTCAAGTTGTTTCCCTCTAATTTGTGAATGAATGAAAGAGATGGAACCAAGAACAAGTCAGTCGCTGTTGGAGTGCAACCGCCACTAGACTAGAGTGCTGAATGCCATGCGTGCTCCGCTCTGCTACCTGCAACCTAACTCCAACCCACCGGACGGGACAAAGTGAATGCGTGCGTCTCGTCTCGTCGTCGTCGTCCCGGAGCATGAGCATGAGCATGAGCACGAGCACGCAGCAGCTGCTTTGACAAATAAACCTTGTAGTTGCTGACTTTGGCATGTCGTCAGAATCAGCACAGAGATTCAGAGAAAGCGATGGAGGCTGCAGCGAAGCGCAGACGCGGTTTTACCAGCGACAGAAAGCGAGCAAGCTCCATCACCATCCATCGGGGAATGGCGGTCGTCCCCGAGGATGAGGGGGCAGGACTCGACTCGGTCCGCGGCTCGCGACCCTGACTTCTCTTGTCCCTCGCTCTCTGCGTCTGCGTGCGTGCGGTGCTGCGTCGACTCACTGCAGCCGTTCCTCCGTGGCATAAACCAGTAGCGGCTTGCTATATATACACTAGAACAGGGATCCTCCTTTGTCTCCATCCATCCATCTCTCCATCGATCCATCCATCCTCCGCCCGTGACCTTCCCTTCCGAAGCTCAGAGCTGCTATGACTCTGCGGTCGCCGCCGGGGCACTCGACCACCCAAAGCTCATCACCAGTCTCTGCGTCGCCGATGACATGCTCCCACGCTCGCCCAAGCTGATCAGGTCCAACTCGTCCAAGAAGGTGCCGGCGGCCAGCAACCTGGAGCGGGCGCTGCTCAGCTTCAAGTCCTGGGAGGCCGGTGCCGGCGCCATCATCGTCGACGACGCCAACAAGCCCGCCACTGACGTTTCTCCACCACCGGCGTCGACGACGACCGTGCAGCGCCGCATCCACGGCGCCAGGCCGGGACGCCTGGCCCTCCTCCACAGCCACGACAACATGGCTGCTGATGCCGACACCAACGTCCTGCGGTCCCCGCTCCACGACGCGGCCGCCACCCGGGTGCAGAAGATGTTCAAGGGCCACCGCACGCGCCGCACCCTGGCCGACTGCGCCATCGTCATCGAGGAGCTCTGGTGGAAGCTCTGCGACTCCGCCTCGCTCGACCGCACCTCCATCTCCTTCTTCGCCGCCACCGCCGGCGGAGGCAAGCAGGAGACGGCCGCGTCGCGGTGGGTCAGGGCCGGCAAGCGCATCGCCAAGGTCGGCAAGGGGCTCTCCAAGGACGACAAGGCGCAGAAGCTCGCGCTACGACATTGGCTGGAGGCGATCGACCCGCGGCATCGGTACGGCCACAACCTCCACCTCTACTACGACATCTGGTTCCAGAGCTCCAGCACGGAGCCATTCTTCTACTGGCTCGACATCGGCGGCGGCAAGGAGATCCATCACCCGACCTGCCCCAGGACCAAGCTCAACTCGCAGCTCGTCATGTACCTGGGAGTCAACGAGCGGGCGGCGTACCAGGTGGTGGTGGCCGGCGGTCGGCTCACGTACCTCCAGAGCGGGCTCCCCGTCAACACCACCGACGAGTCCAAGTGGATCTTCGTGCTCAGCACCACCAGGTCGCTCTACGTCGGGCAGAAGCGCAAGGGCCAGTTCCAGCACTCGAGCTTCCTCGCGGGCGGCGCCACGTCGGCCGCCGGGAGGCTCGTCGCCAAGGACGGCGTCCTCAAGGCCATCTGGCCCTACAGCGGACACTACCTCCCCACCGAGGAGAACTTCAACGAGTTCATCGCCTTCCTCCAGGACAACAAGGTGGACCTCACCGACGTCAAGAGGTGCTCCGTGGACGACGACGAGTACCCGTCGGCGTCGGCCTCGGCCTCGTTGAAGCGCAAGCAGCAGCAGACCATGGAAGACAATGAAGCTGAGCCGACAGCAGCAGCAGGCTCTGTGGTGGCCAAATGGACGAGCGGCGCCGGCGCCCGCATCGGCTGCGTCCGGGACTACCCGGCGGAGCTGCAGAGCCGAGCGCTGGAGCAGGTGAACCTGTCGCCCAACAGGCAGTCGCCGTGCACGTGGGCGGCCAAGGCGCCCATCCCGTCGCCGCGCCCGAGCCCGCGGGTCAGGCTGTCGCCCCGGCTGCACTACATGGGCGTGCGCCCGCCGCCGCTCAAGCAGCAGTGCCTCGGCATCCGCGCGCCCACGGTGCACCTCACGCTGCCGCCCAGCAGCAAGGGGAAGCAGCAGGCCACCACCTCGTCACCAGCCAATCAGTGATAAACCATGAGACTGCGACGGCACAATGCAACATCAAAACTTTTCTTCTTGTCCTCGGGACTAGTGCAGTAGATAGCAAGAGTTTTAACTTTTTAAATTAATTAATTTCACTGATTCCTCCCTCCATTTGTTTGTAAAGTAAGATGTTGGTTTGTTTGTTCATAACCTGACCTCAAATCACAGCACAAACTGTATTTTTGTTTGTCTCAACTGTACAAAAAAGAAGCTGAAATCAATGAGGAATGTGAACTTGATGCACAGACTGAATTTCATTGATCGTCTGAACTGAACAAGAACGAGTCATATACGTACTCACTACTCATATGTGTTTTTGTTGGGTGGTCAGCCGATGAGACTAGCAAGTAGAGCACCGGTACGCACGCCTCTTTGAACTGAACCAAAGAGTGAAGGCACGCGCTGTGACGTTAGACCCACCGTCTGAAACTGTGAACAACGGCAAGCGACTTGACGAAAGCTGAGCTCGTCGTTTGACCCACACCAACGTTCCCTTTAAGACGACGCAGAAATTTCATACAAGAATTTTATAGAAATCACAAATCACTTCATTTTAGAACTGTCGAAGAACTGGTTTTCATTTCAGCCAAAAATCTCTTTTATTGGTATACGGTACATGATGCTTATAGTCGAAAGTTTTTAATGGCAGGCAACGTGCTCGTCGACAACTAGACCGATGATAGAAAATTTCAAGGCACGCGCCTCCGCGGTCAAGGGCTCTTAGATTTTGGTACCGTGAAAAACCTTTTCATCAGACAGTGACGGCACACGTAGCCGCTGCACTGCTACTACTTGGTCTTGTTACCCAGGGCCTTTTCACTTGGTTGGTTTGGCCTGGGTCATTGCCAAACGCCAACGCAGCACCTTGTTAGTGCAATGGACAAACACATCACCACCATAACCAACCATGTCAAACACGTCTTCATGCAGCATTCAGGTTCAGATGGAACTGGTTTTGTCACAAGCAGCTGTTTCAGCCTGCGACCACATCGCACAACAGGTGAACAGCAACGAGCTCAGATCTGTCACCAGCTGCATATACGCAGTCAAAAACATATATAGCAGTTGAGGAATCAATCTGGAGTTACATGAGAGAGCAGGCACCATAGGCCTCTCCCAAATGTTCTATATATCAAAGCAGCACAGCACAGCAAATCACAGCAAATGCGAACCTGAAGAAATCCCTCTCAAAATACACCGTCCTTCACGCGACACAGCGCCCTTCCGCGCAACCAAAGAAATGCCAACCTGTACAACGGAGGCTAAGCAATAGCCATTGACACAGTTTCTACGAGCCGTCGCCCGGACTGCTCATGCTCACTCACCCAAACATCTTATTATCCAGCCGCCCCTCAGTACTTCCATCACGGTTAGGCCTTGACACATGGGAGCATCCTATGGGGAGGCAGATGCACCCTGTCATTGTCAGGTCCCAAACAGACTGAGATGCTAATAGTGAACCCTGTCATCGCCGTCGAAGTTTAGGCCTTGCATGCCCCTAATGGTGGACTCGTAGTTCTTCGGGTTAGATGAGTGGCGCCTGCCGGAAGACGGCGCCTGCCGTCCGAGGAGTCGGGCATCTGCGGGCTCCAGCGCGGGGCTCCAGACCTCTGGAACGTCCCTGGGCTTGCGTCAGTTGTGCGGCTACGTGTTTGCTCCGCTTCAGTGCTTGGCTCTCGGCTACTAGAGACAGCAGGCCGCCTTGAGGATCCGCTTGAACGTCCCAAAAAGTCGAACTGGAGAACTACATGTCATTTAAGGGTCAGATAATACATGACAACTAACATACACAAACACTCCAGAATCCCCCGCTTCTTCCCATCACAAAGCAGCACCAAACAACATGAAAAATATCAAACAGCTCACCACAGCATCTTTGGATGTCGATGTCTCAGGTCGAACAGGGGACTTCTGTTTGGCTAGGCTGCCTGCATTTATAACTGGTGGTGGAGCCTGGCGCCGTGTTGGGTCCATGTCTGACCACCCGCTTCTCCTTCCCTCTTCAGTGCCTATTGTACATGAATGTAGCAGGCAGTCAACCAACTAAATAATCTAACCAACTGGCACATCGGCAACACTTAAACTACGTAACAAAACGGACCCGTAGATTCATAATAGAATAGCATTGGCCAGCAAGAAAATTCATTCCATTACCAATTAATTGCTTTAAGCATACAATGTGACTGATTTCAACCTTCATTTCATTACAGAAATCATGTAACTGAAACCCCTTTTAGAAAGGTGGTTCAAAAAAAGAATCATAAACATATATAAGTTTCTCAAAATGTCTGATATTCAATCTGCCAGACTAATTCACTGAGCGCTACTGCTACCAAAAGAACTGGCAAATTAATGAAACATTGCCTGAGATTTCTCTCTCAAAAAGAAACAACTAGCAAGAAATCTTTCAAATTCTAACTTGTGATGGGCATACAGCACTATGCATGGATGGTATAAACTGCTAAATGAGAATGCTTGAGCGTCAGACCTGAATGTCTATTGATGTTTGCCACAGGAGCCATCCCAGAGGTCTGTCCTGCTGCTGGAGCCTAAATAAGAAGGCATGACCATAGTCAGAAAAGAAATCCTTGTGTGCGCCATTGAGGAAAGGTAGGAGGGTAATTTTATTCATTGTATACTGACAATTGCACGTGGTGGAGCGGTGGTCATCTGTGCCTGTTGGTACTTTAAAATGGTCCAGTCAAAAACATAATCAAACTGAAAGCCTGTCCAATGGATAACATAATTTGGAGTTAGCATTTTGCTACACTGAGAATTAACGGCATTGTTTAGTCATTAATCATAAAGGAAATATTGGGCATATTAAACCAACCTTCCCGAATAAAAAGGTCTCTGAACAATCTCTTCAGGTATTGATAGTCCGGTGGATCTTCAAAACGTAGTGAGCGACAGTAATGGAAGTAAGAAGCAAATTCAGTAGGATATCCACGACAGAGGGCCTACAATTGGGGAAACACAATAAGAACATATACTCCAAAGGAATAAACACAGTTAGAAGAGAACAATGTGTGACCTCAGTTGAAGTAGCAATTTTCCTTTCGCTGATCTTTTCATACTTTTGTTTCTTGTTCCCAGCTTTCAGGCCCTGCCATGGAAGGCTGACAGTAGGCAAACAATGTGTTAACCCGACATATCAGAAAATCAGAGATGAAATGGCAAATCAGGTTACAGTAAACAACCTTCCTCTCAAGAAGTACATCAGTACATATCCAAGAGATTCCATGTCATCCCTCCGGCTTTGTTCTGCGAGAAGACATTAATTATGATATCACAACAAAATGTCACGGAAAGGTAAGAGAACATTTTCAGGAATCCAGAAACTGCAAGCCTGGAAACTAGCTACCACCCAATTGAATGAAACCTACCAATTCCAAGGTGGGTATTTACACTTGCATATCTTGCTGTTCCAGTCAGGTTCTTGTTCTCTCTGCAATTAAATGGACAAGACTGATGGTTCATATATTTTAAACTGAGGTGCTGTCTGAAATCACGCCAAGAGAAGATTTTTCCAGGTATTTGAATTTCAAGTGGTACGTGGAACGAAATCAACCATGAGCATAAAGCAATTATGGACCTAGTGTAGCAGCCTAAGGCATTACAGCAGTAAAATATATTGTTGGTGATACTATGGATCAAGTAAAATTATTTTACGGTAAAAGCGAAAACAAATAAGAAGTTGAACAGCAATTTCATGCAAATTTCTCATAACATGCTTACCTGTATGGAATGTGCTGGTGTGTTGATGTATCCCTGTACTTCTTTGCAAGTCCAAAGTCGATAACATAAACCTATAAAGAGATTAAAAGCAATTATTAATGTGTCCACCTACTATTAAACCCGTAAGTAAAGTAGGGAATATAACTAATCACCTGGTTTGCCCTTTTCCCAAGACCCATGAGAAAATTGTCCGGCTTAATATCTCTATGCAAAAATGACTTGGAATGAACAAACTCAACTCGATTGATCTAGGAAAATAGAGGACGTTAATATCATATAAAATTAAATGAAAGCAGATGTGTTGTGCAGAAATATGCTTCATGGAAACTTGACCTAAAAAGAGAAAGTAAACAAACAGAATAGAGAACTAATCATGCTTCAATGATGCAGCATACCATTTGATCAGCAAGCATCAAGACAGTTTTCAGGGACAGCTTCCTGTTACAAAAGCTGAAAAGATCTTCAAGGCTTGGTCCCAGTAAGTCCATAACCAAAACATTGTAATCACCCTCAACGCCAAACCACTTAACATTTGGAATTCCAGCTGCAGATGAAGAGAAAAAAATGAGAGGCAACACAAATTTTAAAATAGAGGGAATGAAGAGATAAGATAAAATGTGTGCATTACTTCCTCCTTGAAGTATTCTGTATAATTTCGACTCGTAAAGCAATTGAGGATGCTTCGTCTTGACATTTTCCTGGACAAAACATTAGGAACAACAAGGTCAATTTCGATTAAGTAAAGCAATTGAGGATGCTTCATCTTATCATTTTCCTGGACAAAACACTAGGAACAAGAAGGTTGTTATCCATCCACATAGGATGCCGGCAGATGGAAACGATACAGAATACCCAAAAACAATAACACAAATTTTAATGCATTTGTACCACGCAAGTTCATAGTTGCAGCGTGGTTAAAAGCTATACTTAGAAGTCAAACGATGAATTATATCTTGAATAATGTATTCATGTCTTTGCAACAGGAATTTAAATGGGGCAGCTAAATAAAAGCTTCCCATGCATACACAGAACACATTATCAGTCTGTTAATTAGTTATATTATCTACCATATATACTCTTATTTCTGTATACCATTTTTTGCTTCTACAAAGCGCCACGTCACTTGCTTTCTCTGTCCGTCAGATGCTTAATCAACCCCTAGCCACCCTGCCTATATCCTTCCACGATCTTCCTGTACCTTCCAGCCCTCCAAGCTCTTCCAAGACATGAAAAAAAAGGTCGCTCCACGTACGCAGCCCCCAGCACCGTGCTGCGCTTCCACCTCCGCCGCTGCAACCTTGGCGAGTGGCACGCAAGGCAGGCCCGACCCCTCCACCTGTGCCCTGGGTCGCCTCCCGTGTGCCACCCTGCTTCAGCTCGGCTTCATATCTGCCCAGGGTCGGCCGGCGTACCAGCCCAGACACGCACCCTTCCTCTCCACCGCCTTCCCGTCGCGGCACCCTGTGCGAGATGCATCGCTACCGCCACCTGCGTGTCCGTCGGTTTCGGGGTTCATTTTCTTCGCCTGTGGCTGCCTGCTTTCTCCTTCCCCACCATTACTCCATGGTCCTGAACTGCTTCCTCCTCAATCCTTGCAGATTTGTGCGCTTGGAGCGCTCGATGAAATGTCCAAAAAACAGTATGTTTCTAATACTTCTAACCTATGTTTGTAGTAGGCTATCCAATCAGTACTGCCGCCGGAGTCAGCCTGCGTCGCGTGTATGCTGTCCTTCGAGGCATGTGGTTACCAAGCGGCACGCAGGTGACGGTAGTACCAAGCCTGTTTGTATACGTCCTTCACCGTGTTCCTCCCCACCTTCGTGCTACCAGTGCCGCGGGTACACAGTCTGATGCCTCCCCAACCTTCCACTGCCAAAGCTAGAGCCCGATTCGTCTTGACCCCATCTCATATGTACGCCATTCCTTCCCATTTGATTTTTTCCCAAAAAAAACTGCTATGTTTGCTACTCTAATGTTACATGTTTTCTAATTCTAGAAAGCTGCATTGTTAGCTCTTTCCATCTTTGAGCAAATAGGATGGGATATAACTATTGTTTCGGAATAGTTATAACTAATAGGATGGGATATAACTATTGTTTCGGAATAGCCATCACGAATTAAATATGTTCCAAAAAAGGATTGTATCTCTCAATCATTAAACAGTTACTGAAGAATTGGTTCAGTTGCGTGCTCTATTCCGGCCCAAGCCGTTGCGCGGGGTTATTGGCTTAGTATTGACATATTGCAAACCTTGTGTTTTCGCAAAATGCGTTAACAAGTGAGTTATGTGAGCAAGAGCTGCCAGTAAAACCAAAGCATAGATTAATTTAACAAACAAAAACAGAACATACAGTTGGACCTGCGCATCCTAGATCCCTGCAGTCTGACGATTTTTTTTTCGAGCAATCTGGCGATACTTATTTGCCGAGACAACAGGGGCATCACCACAAATCGCACAATTAGGGGTAAGATACTGAGGAACTCACCAGTTTAATTGCGACCTCCTCGTTGGTCTGCACGTTGGTGCCTGCACAGCCACACAGACCCAGACCAGAGCAGAAAGGGGGGAAAACTTATCAGCGACTCGTCAAGACGGGAACTTTGGGAAAAAAAAAAAAAACAAGATCTTTTGGCATAATTGCGAACGAACCGAGGTAGATCTCCCCAAAGGAGCCGCTCCCCAGCTTGCGGCCGACGCGGAACCTGTTGCCGATGCGCGGCTCCATGGCTGTGGCGGCTGTGGGCGCAGCCTCGTCGGTGGAGACGATCCCGGGAATCAGCAGAAGCAGACGGAGCCTGACATGAGGGAATCGAACGGATTCAGTCTGATGCTCTGGGGAGATTCGGGGCTAGGGCTCGAGTGGAGGTGGATGGATCGAAGTGGGGGCGATTGGGGATTTCTGCTCTCCTTTTTTCCCCTTTGGTGCTGCGTGAGTCCTTATTTTCTCGAGCACGGCCCGGCTGCCTGGCTAAAAGGAGAAATTACTGAGAAACCCAGGTGTCGGACAGTAAGATGGCTAACGGAATGGCGTCACGGTTTGGTGCCCTGCCCCTGTTCGTCCTCTTTCGCTTTCCCCTCCTGCTCCTGCCTGGGTCGCTCCTATCTCATCTGACTCGACCTGACCTCCTATCATCTTCCCCATACTAAATTGGGAAATCTTCTTAACTCTAGTGACAAAAAACTCCATGCCGTACTCCCTCCGTCCCAAAATAAATGACGTTTTTGGGTTTTTCTTTGAGTGAAGATTTAAATCTCCAAATAAATTTGTTAAAAACTAGATCAAAAGATCTTCCAATGCCTAATTATGTAATATAAATATTAATCCTATTTTAGTATATAATTGCGTATGTTTCTCGGGAAGTTTAAAAACGCCGTTTATTTTGGGACGGAGGGAGTTGTATGTACAATTTGGACCTTTAAGCCGTGATCGTTTGACTAGGAATACATGACCTTTTTTCTTTCTCACCATCCATGTTCTCACCCGTGGCGACACAAAAGAGGCTAGACAATGAAGATTTAATGTTAGAACTAGAGATTAATGGTGTTTTAAGCCTAAATAACAGTGATTCAATAAAGAAATCAAGCTCATAGGGGGCTGCATCCCTAATAGCCCCCCCCTTTGGACCCGCCTTTGTCCTCACCACCACGCACGAACCCACTTTGCATGTCCTTCCCCTACCACCAACTAGCATGTGGCGGTTCCATCACCTCACGGTCATCCCGACTCTTGTTGTCATGGCCTCGATGCAAATGCATCTCACTGCAAATGCATCTTGCACTTTCATCATCTTGCCTTTCGCTTTGTCACGCCGCCATACTACGCCACACCATCATGTCATGGCAACTCCCCACAAACCTTCTTCTACAACCATCGATGATCGATTCCCCTATAAACCCTATAATCCAACCCCTGGCCCTAATCTGACGTCTCAACTCTCATTCTTCTTTGTTGTTGTTACGAGGTGGAGTTAGGGTTGCACGAGCATGTGATGGAGTTGCCGATACAATTTGAGAAACTAGTAAGAAAGCGAATTTTCATTTAAAAAATGAAATAGATTCATCATGGAATAGTACACTTGTACTTATGTTGTCCATCGAAGTTTCCTAAAGACGACTACTATGACATTACAAAGCCCGTTAAAATCGCTGAGTAGTTTTGCTTGGCTCATCGAGATGGCCGAGATAAATCATGAAGGAAGATGTAATTGGAGTTCACCAAAATTAGGAGCAATAGTGTAGAGGTATGAACAACAAGCACATTCAAGAGTCTATGTTTTTGTTGATAGAGATGATAAAAACCTTAAGGTGATAGCAATATATGTTTGGTTTTATTTAGAGTAAGTCTTGGGATCGCACGCACATGACACATAATACCTAGGAGGTTCCAAGTGGACGAACGCTTGTCGTCACACAATACCACTCATTACCACACATTAAAAGCGTTTTTGTCATACTATCCGTATCTTTAAATGCTCTTCTAAATTCCATATGTTTTTTTGTGTGGAATTATCATGGCAATTCAAGACAATAACAATATATGCTACATATTTAGAGTGGGATTAGGGGATCTCATGACACGTAATACTTTTGGAGCTCAATCCTAGTGGTGTAGGGTCATACATGCAACAACCATTTGTTGCCTCGTGGTTCCACTCACATTATAGCTTTAAATGATATTCCATATTTCATTCTACAAATGCAGTTGGCAAGAAGTGAGCCAAGCCCAATATCTTTCTAGGTAGTGATAGTCGATTGTAATGCGGTGATAAGCCGACCGATTATGTTTTGTTATGAGAGAAAAACAATATACCATAACTTATAAGTTCCAACAAAACGGATTTAGGGTCTTAGAATATTCGCGACTCCGGTTTTGCCAACAATCAAGGCCTGTTTAGTTCCATTCGAAAAGTAGAATGCAAAACACAAAATATTTAGAAATTTAAAACACAAAAATGCCAAATATTTTAGGGTCTCAGTAGTTCAATGCCAAATATTTTGGCCAAACCAAATGTGGGTGGGTGAGGGCCGTTTATTTTGCCTCTTTTTTGACCTCAAGGGCCCCAAATCCAAAATGCCAAAAGTCTAATTATTCGGTATAATTTCACCATGGTGTTTAGTTTCATTTTGCAAAATGATGACATAAAACACCATTTTTTTTGGGAAAATTGAGGAACTAAATAGACCATCAATTGAGTTTTCTCCACGCTCCCATGTCAAATTCTACTTAAAAACATGCATGCCTTGCCATGTCAAACAAAAAAAAAAAAAGCGGTGAATGCAACAATTTCGAAACACTAGGTGAGCAACAACCTACTTACATCGAGGACAAAAATTAGTGATACATAATACGTACTCCTTCTCTTAGTACTCCTAATGATAATAATATTTTATGTTTATTAGGAAAATATTGATATTGCTTGGAGCGCAACCACATCTGTTGGTTCCAATCTATAGAAGCTTCAATGCTCCAACACCACGTGTGGGCTCCACTGCCAACCAAATTAAATGGTGGGCCAGAAAATGCTTCTGTCTGACGTGGTCTTAACAGGGCCCTTCGATGCTGCTCCCTCCGTCCCATTGAGTTTGTCACCCCAATTTCGCGCCATCATTTTCGATCATTCGCCTTATTCAAATTTTTTTACATATATAATTTATTTTTTTGTGACTTATTTTATCAATAAAAATACTTAAATATTGAATAATTTATTTTATTATTTACATAAATATTTTGAATAAAATGGATGAATTCGAAATAAAAGTTCAAAAGTCAAAAACGACAAACTATAGGACAGAGGGAGTATCCTTCTACCCACGTCCTTCCGGTAGAGAGAAAAGCTCATCAAAAGTGCTATGTGGGTCCAGCGCGAAAACGAGTAAAATGCAACACGTCCCCGGTCACATAACACTATGTAAAATGCAACACGTCCCCGGTCATAACACATCTAGCAACAACAGTATATCCTTTTCTAGTACCCACAAGGAGGCGAGAGGGTATTAACTTGTTTTGTGTTACAAGAGCTTACATTACATGATAAAATAACCCAACAAAACTCTCTCGAGCTTATATTACATTAATTTGCATGAACACCACCTTGATACTAGAGAGTTCCACGAGCTTTGAAAATTCGACATTTGAACTTGACATGCCCTTAGAGAAGAAGAAGAATAACCGAAAGAAGAGCATTATGAAACCCTATTGAATCTGGTCTTTGTTTTTTAAGAGGCTTAGGTTGTTGTTGATGTTCATTTTCTTATTTTTTTATATATAAAAACGTTAACATCCATGTTTAGTAAAAACAATGATTTTTTTTATAGTAAATGTAAAATGATACCGAGTTATTGATGAATATAGAAGAAAAAAAACACTATGGTTTGAAGCTAACTTTATTTCATAAATTGTCTTTATTACACCATTTCCGGGACATGGTAGAGTTAGAGATGTCACATCCTTTCACATGTTTCATCCTAAAAATACTTCTTTAATTGCGTTAGTGTCTCATTAGCAAATTTGCTTTAAGTCATTTCTTTATTGTCGTGAACCACTTGATATCTAAATTCTGCATGTTAGCAAATTTGTTATAAAGCCTTTTTTTTGCATGTCATGAGCCACTGAATACTATCATTTTACATGTGCTACGAAAATGAGATACAAAGTGCTTTAATTGTGCAGATGTGTACTAGCAAGTTGCTTTAAGCCTTGTTCTTTCATGTGTTGGTTGCTTGCCATAAAAAGTAGTTTACCCTTAACCAAGTTTCTAGTGCTGAATAGTATTCATATCTGTGACTCCAAAATCAATTTATTATGAATCTACATTTCATAATGAAACTATATTTTTCTTGGTTGGAGTGAGTAGTAGTAGGTGAATGGGACCGTAGATGAAGAGGCAGGCGGAATGGAATCTGGGGTGCACGGCGGGGGAGACGGAGCTGAGCTAGGCGTAGAGAAGCGGAGTGGATGAGGATCCCATGTGGCAACCGCACCTTCACATCCCTCCCCAAAAATCTCCCAAAAATCTCCCAAAGGGCACCTCCTCCGCCGCCAAAGCCGCCGCCGTCTTGGTCTCGTCCGCCTCCTTTCCCCTCGCATCCCCTTCCCTTCGCCGCGGCAGGGGTCTGCGGCAGCTGCTTGCTTTTGGCTTGGTCGCTCGCTCCCCGATTTTGCGCGGCGCCGGTCGGATTCAATCCCCGCTTGTCTCGCGGAGATCGATCGGTCGGATTTCCCATCCACCGCAAACCACGCCGATTCCTTCAACTCCCTCCGCAGAGCTCTTCTTCAGGGACGACGACGGGATTAGATTGGATTGGATTTGATGGTGGATCTTCTCCTGAGGAGACGGCGCAAGACCATCGTCTTCGCCTAAACTTGGCCATGCCCATGCCTGCTCCCACGCTGCTGCTCCGCCTCCGCTGCTACTAAACCACCCCACCCGCCAGCCTCACCACCGCGGAGAGAGAGAGAGAGCCATGAGGCGGGGAGGCGCCAAGGACAACGACGACAAGGTCATGGGCCCTCTCTTCCCTCGCCTCCACGTCAACGACACCCTCAAGGGCGGACCCCGCGCGCCGCCCAGGAACAAGATGGCGCTTTACGAGCAGTTCAGCGTCCCCTCCAACCGCTACTCGTCCGCACCGCCACCGCCCTCTGGCCCAGCACCTTCGCCGGCGACCCCATGGAGACCCGCCTCCGCCGTCCCGTCCACGTCCGCCAGCCAGGTAATCCATTTCGCTCCCTGGGTTTTGGTGCCGCGATTATTATTATTATTATACTACACACATGGATTGTATGGTACCAGTACCACCTACCGCTAGCTAGCATGAATTTTGGAATGGATGGAGTGATATTTATTGTGTTTGGTATGATATGTTTGGCAGAGCACAAGTTTGGCAAGGTTACAAGATTTTTTTTCTTTACCTGATTTGATTTCATACCCTTCTGTTTGGCAACGATACAAGAATTTACCTGATACCCTTCTATTCTGAGGGTCCATTATATTTGCTCCACATTTCACAAATGAAATGCTGTGGAAAAATGATAATTATTATTCAGTCATTTAGATTGGAGTATCATCACCCTGTACACGCTAAAAATCAAGGTTTATTACTAGCACAAAAATGTATTTATTTATGCTGTAAGAGCTGCCTAGTTGGATACTTCAATCAGGCTCAAGGGCGATAGAAGCCGAATAGGCCACAGTTGGATACTTCGATCAGGCTTTAAGCAGTTGCAGTTACAGAATGTGATGGGAGTAAAACATAAGACCATTGCACCAATAAATAAAAAGTAACTGCTTACATACTTTCTTAGTTATTTTCAATGCTTAATTTTAAAAATATCGATTCCCCTTCATAGAAAGGGGACCATGAAATGGATTGAGGATGCTCCGGTTCTTGTCCACAGCTTTTCCTTTAAAGGCCTTCTTTCTTGCTGTGTGCTAGCACGCCCTTTGTATATAGGAATAGATGGTGACATGAATAAGATACACCTTACCTATAAGGCTATAACAGTGCTATATCCCCGCCCCGCTTCTTCTTCTTCTTCTTCTTTTTTTTTTTTTTTTTTGATCTTCTGATGACTATCAATGATGTTTGCATCGAGGGGGTCCTTGT
The DNA here is from genome assembly GCA_015847255.1 of Hyparrhenia diplandra. Lineage (NCBI taxonomy): Eukaryota > Viridiplantae > Streptophyta > Magnoliopsida > Poales > Poaceae > Hyparrhenia > Hyparrhenia diplandra. The sequence continues at coordinate 143,796 of JADLZK010012455.1, read as the reverse complement.
TGTCGCGTATGACTTGATTTATTTATACTCAATTCATACTCTGGTATGCTCACCTGAACCTTTGCCTCTAGGTTGGCGTCAGCGACAGACCTCTCTTCCCATCGTTTTGTGTGCCTTCAACTGAACCTGTTCGTTCATCAAATCAATTGAATGCCAACTCCAATGGGCGGGCTGCCAATGGTACAAGAGCGGAATCTGGGAGGCAGTCTGCACATCTCAAGAGCAAGGATACCAATGCTGCTGGAACAACCGCAGAGTGTAGTTCAAGACATAGAGAGAACGCCAATAAGAATTCTTCAGGGAAGAAATTGGCCAATGATGATGATTTTACAGTTCCCTCCGTTTTGTATTCTGGAGTGCCTCCGCATTCCAGCCAAGAAAAGCTCACCCTGTTCCCTACCACAAGTCCATGTAAGAGTGTGCCTGCAAAATATTCTAGCAATGGCAAGAGACACTTGGAAGGAACTGATGTTTCTGATGTGAAATCAAAGGGGCCCTCAGGTATTAAGGATACAAGGCCAGTACTAGTGAGGATAGACTTGGAAGACGAAGAGACAACTCCATCGTTTCAAATATTGAAAGACAAGACTGGGAGATCAGACCCAAAGGTGTCTTCATACATGGACAGGCTGAACAAATATAATGTTGCTGATAAGCAATATTCTGAAGCTGAGAGCTATCAGATGAGGACCAGGAATGAGGATGTTGTTAAGACCAAGAACCCCCCAAAAAATGGAACAGTGCTGTTGTCTAAGCCATATGTTGATAGGGAACAGAATGGTGATTCTGATATATTGAAACATGGCTTAAGAGATACAGGTGAGAAGAGGAAAAGATCACATCATGGTGTGGAACACAACGATGATTTGTCTGATTCCTCGGTAGAATCTCTACCTGGAATGGAGATATCTCCAGATGATGTTGTCGGTGCTATTGGTGCCAAGCATTTTTGGAAAGCCAGAAGAGCTATTGTCAAGTAAGTATCCAAAATTTTAGTTCATGTTGTTGCTTACCTATTATTGAATGTCCTGTGTGAGCACATACCATCTTGGTGACCCCTGTATCAGTTAGTGTTTGGCTGACTAGGCTAAACAGTTTATGTCCATCATATCTCTCTAGACTGTGCATCTGCTGCTATCAAACAATGTCACTGTTTTCAAGCTTAGTTCTTGCTAACCACAAATGAACCTGTATAGATTAGACATCTCCCTCTCCCAAATCTTGTTTCATTCCAAATTCACTTTCAACACATGCATTTATGAACTAGGAGCATAACAGATGTAGGAAATAAAAGGGTGACGCCGATTGGTGTACTTTGTGCGGTGGCATATATATTGAATATCTTTTCTTCCTCTTTGTTGGAAATGTGTTTGGAATATGAACTCCCTTTATAATTTTCCTTTTCTTGTTCTTTACACTCGCTTTTCTTTAACTTCCATACAGTCAGCAGAGGGTTTTTGCTGTTCAAGTATTCGAGCTGCATAGGTTGATCAAAGTGAGTCTGCGGCAAATAAATAACTTCTTCAGGCTCTTGATTATGGCAGGTTAACTTACCAGTGGTTTTAATTTGAAATTTGATTTAACCGTTGTTTATGTTGACTTGCAAACAGGTGCAGAAGTTGATCGCTGCATCTCCACATGTACTTATTGAGGGGGATCCTTGCCTTGGCAAATCCTTGGCGGCAAGGAAAAAGCTGGCTGGAGATGTGGAAGAACAGCTTCAATCAGCTAAAAACAATGATGAGGTGCAACCAACACAGCAGCAACAGCTAGAGAACTCAAAAGAGGACACTGAAGCGAACCAGCCTTCACCATCTCAAGATGATGCAGCTGGAGTCCAACATAACAATCAAGCTGTAACAAATGGTGCTGTTAGCAGTAATCCTCCCTCGATGCCTACCAACAACAAACAAAACAGCTGGTGTATTCCTTCACCTCCTCCGAGTCAGTGGCTAGTTCCTGTTATGACCCCGTCTGAAGGACTTGTCTACAAACCTTATACTGGGCACTGCCCTCCAGCGGGGAGTTTCATGGCGCCCCCGTTTTTTGCCAGCTGTGGTCCCGTAAGCCTCCCGTCCACTGCTGGGGATTTCATGAATTCGGCATATGGCGTTGCTATGCCTCATCAGCCACAGCACATGGGTGTTCCTGGTCCTCCACCCATGGCACCGATGTACTTCCCACCTTTTAGCATGCCGGTGATGAACCCTGCAGTGTCAGCCTCTGCAGTCGAGCAAGTGAGCCATGTTGCAGCATCACAGCGTAATGGGCGCATGGAGCAGCATACACGGAACTCGTGTAACGCGTCTAACTTGAGGAGCGAAGCGGTCTCAGCCGGCGTTTGGAGAGTCCATGCATCAAGGGACAGCGAGCTACAAGGCAGTAGTGCTAGCAGTCCTTTTGACAGGCAGCAAGGTGAAGGGAGGGGCCCTGCGCCATCCTTTCCGGCATCTTCAGTTGGAAACAGGCATGCTCAAGCTCAACCCTCCTCTGGGAGCAGGGAGAATCCAAGCAGAGTCATTAGGGTTGTTCCCCACACTGCACGCACTGCTTCGGAGTCGGCAGCGCGGATTTTCCAGTCAATACAGATGGAGAGGAAACAAAACGACCCATGACTTGCAGTCGCACGCTTTTATGTTATATATTACTTGACCCGTAGAGTTACAATACTTGTTTAGCTGAGAGCCTAGACAACTAGTACTTAGCTACTGTATTATTTTTGACCGATAATAGCTGTTATATATGATTGCCGTAAATTGGCTGACCTGATGTTTTTGTTCAGTGTAAATATGCGGGGATCCAGGTGTCTGTCAGAATGATGGCCTTGTAATACATCTGTGGCTATGTTGGTTAATGATGCTGTCTGTATACAGGAACTGGAATTTGTAACCTTGAAGGATTTTTCTACTTCTCTGTTAAGGAAAAACTGGGGTTTATCTTGACCTGCAAAGGTTGTGTTGTGGGTATGCTAAGAAATTCATCTGCGTGTTATTATTATTTTATATATGTTGATGATCAGCAATGTGTAGTGTATATCTGCTGATGATGTTGCCAGGATAATGTCACGGTTCATACATGTGCCATTTGTTCTCGTGCTGATTGTTTGGAATCTACTCTTTTTTTTTTTTTGAAACTCAGAAATCTACCTTCAAAGATAACAGTTCAGTCTTGTTTAGTAGCGCTAATAACAATTTATCTACAGTAATGGCACAAGAATTGTAGCAACAAACGTATATATGCACAATCTTTGGTGCGGTGGATTCGGTGCAGGTCTATAACAAACGAATATACGCACGCACGCACGCACGACACGAAGGCACGCTGAGAAAAAAAGGCGACGGTCAGTCGGAACGGGCGACGGCGGCACATGCCTGGGCCGCCACCTTGGCAATGGCGTCCTCCCCGACGCCGGCATTGCAGATGTTGGCCAAGGACCGCATGTGCTTCATCCCGTACTGCGCCAGCGGCCCGCAGTGGCGCTCGTACGCGCGCACCATGGACTTGAGGCAGTCCCAGTCGTCGGCCAGGGGCTGCCCCGCCGGCCGCACGGCGCCGAGCACCTTGGGGCCCTCCTCCGACCCGAACAGGAGGCCGCCGATGAGCTCCATGCTGCTGTCCACGCGGGACCGCCGGGACATCACCCGCAGCAGCCTCCTCCGGGCCTCCGCCTTCTCGGGCGTCCCCTCCGCCGCCCTGCGGTACCTCTGCCAGAAGTAGACCAGGTCGGCGTCGCGCTGGTTCACAGCCGCGCCGCCGCCCGAGGAGGATCGCCGCAGGGTGGCGTTGCCGTCGTTGGCGGGGTCGGTGCCCATGAAGGTGTAGAGGCTCTGCGCGGCGAGGCCCCTGCACGTCGCCGAACTCCATGACGTGGGAGCCGAGGCTGTAGGTGCCGTGCGCCGACGTCCGGTCCTTGACCGTCTCGTACTGCTGCCTCAGCGACTCGGCGCGGCGGTCGCGCGCGTCGCTGTCCTCCATCCACGCGACGCTGTAGAGATCCCCGAGGCAGGTGTCGAACTCGGGCGGCGGGCCCGGGTCGTCGCCGGGGCAGTAGGTGCCCCAGCTGCTCTCCTCCGCGTTCGCCGCCGTGGTGGCGTACACGGAGATGTTCTCCGGCAGGAGGCCCTGGAAGATGCTCCCGGACTCGCACGCCTCCAGGTAGAACACCAGGCTCCGGTAGCCCCCGCGGCGTGCTTCTTCTTGAGGGCGTCCACCAGGTCCTTGGCGTACAGGTAGTCGTCGGACGGCATGCCGAGCACCCCGGGCCCGCCGTGGTCGCTGTAGTAGACGAAGACGTGGTCGTCCGGCCCGCTGGCGACAACCTTGCCGCTGCCGACGCCGGTGACTGCGGACTTGTTACCGACAAGGACGGCGAGAAAGTTGTTGACGTTCACGTCCTTGCCCGTGTAGTCCTTGGGGACCCCGGCGTACACGTCGCCGCCGTCTGGGTGGTTGATGATGACGCCCGGCCTCGGGTTGTCGGGGCTGTCGGCGATGTCGTCGTACATGAAGACGATGATGTTCTCGTCCTTGAGCCCGCCCTTCTTCATGATCTGGTACGCGTGGCACACGTCCGCCTGTCCATATGCGACCATGCCATGGATGCAGCAGCAGGATCAGCTCGAGTCCAGAACACACGCAACGCGTACGAATCACCACGTGACAGAGTTGACCACCGACCACGCACACAGGGGTGATTGCAAGCAAGCATATATGCATAATGATCGATGATGTAATGCATAGAGATTAACTAAATTAAAAAGAAATTACTATACTAGATAGAGTAGTAGTGTGCATTGACATGATTATTATCGTGCATTAAAAGCAATTTGCAGAGCAGGCTATGATCATGCATCGTTCTTTGTTTCAGAAATAATTCAATATAGAAGAAGAGATGGAATTATTTCAAGCAGCGCAGGGATGAATCCAAATCAAGATTGGCCGTGGGCAATGCAACAAGAATATACAAGAAGCACCAAACACGCCAGGTTGCCATCCATTGATCCAGTAGCAATTTTACCTGATGCCGGTAATTGTAGTAGCCATTGGAGCCGGCGATGAGGACGGCCCACCTGGTCCCCACCGCCTCCGACTCCGACTCCGACTCCGACGGCAGGCGGAGGAAGTCCTGCCACCGTGTGCCGGCCACTGCGGCGGCCAGCACGAGGAGCTGCATGGCAAAGAGGAGGAGACGACTACTCGCCATGGCTCTCGCTACCTACCTGGTCAGAAAGACGGCAATGGAGGCAAACTGCCGGGTCGCGTGGGCGGTTGCGTCAACTTGAAGGCTATGGAAGGAGACCCGGGGCCGCGGCTTACTCCTGCCCTACTCGGCTACTCGTGTACCTCTTCTTCGGGGTTCAAGTTACAAGGCCACAACAACTCCCCGATCTCCTGTCTCCTCCCTCATATATACCGTGCCATGTCTGCCGCTCTTGTCTCTCCTCCGATCACGTATCCAAGCCCAACTATCTCTATTTATTTATATGCATCATAATATGTTCTCTAATCTGTTTTGAAATCAAACTATATGTATAAATTGAATATAGATATCTAGAGATCAAATATTTGGTTGTTGCGTGCAGCAACGGTGAATGGTCTTGGTCTGGCGTGCTGTGTAATCTCAAGTGACAGTGAGTGCCATCAGTCAGTCGTTAACATTGCGCATGCTTGCTTGGACGCAAGCAAACGACCGCTACTTGCTCGTCAAATAAATCACATACGTACCATGGATGTAATGTTATCCATCTGAATCCGGCAGATAGTCGGTGTCAGCGGGAATCGTTACATTCAAATTTAATCGCAACACTTCTATATAAAAAAAGGAGAGAATTTAAGAGCCACGCACGAAAATTCTGATAATCCTTCACTTCACCTTTTTCGCCATGTCTTCACCCTTCACAGAAGCAAAGAATCTCCCTCTTCCAAAGCTTCAAGGTATCCCATCCTTGTTACGGGCTGCAAATGTTTTTCTGGAATATTGGTTGGGCACACCCCAAACCATACAGTCCACTGCAACACAACATACAGTAACAACAAACACAGAGAGAGCAACCAGAAGATGATGCTTCCGTTTCCAATTAGGATGGCCTGCACCACCAACACAGCAAGTTACATTACAGCAGGGATGCATCACCAACACCAGAAGCAGTTTTCCAAACAAGATAGGCAGGGGGCAATCATCAGCCTACACTAATTTATTTGCTTCCACCGTCAGATCATGTGCTCCACAGACCATCAAATGTTTTTTTTTTTTTTAATAATGATGATCCTTCCTTCTACTGCCTCTCTACTGTCAGTGAAGTGTGATGTGGCTCACAACCACATGATACATCATCACCTATCATCATGCTCCAACTGATAGGCCACACTAGCTACCAAGTGGTGAACATGCAGCAACACCTAGCTACCAAGTATTCCTCACCTCCTCCTCAGCCGGGAAGCAGCCCCACACCCAGGTAGGGCATTCTCATTGACTGAGAAGCTCAGCGCCTCGTTGATCCTGCTGAAAACAACTCGGAGTGGGATGCACGCGATAGTTGCGCCTGCTACCTTCCCCACCGCCGACTTCCTGTCATCGCATTCTCTCTGGCCTGAAGCAAAAGAGGAAAGCCTCCGCATCTTTCTCGGCGACGATGCTGCCTTTTTTGTATGCGGCTGCCATAACTTGTCCAATTCTTTCTCAGATGGCCTTCTGCTGCGGCTTTTGGGTTTTGACCGGCATGTCTGTGCTGATGATGGCACAACACGTTGCAAACCCTCAGCTTCATCCTTCTTCAATGCTATTCCATTCACGCTGCTTGTAGCCGGCTGCTGGACATCTTTCCTTAATAATGGGCGGCCAAACACATCATCACTGACCTCCACGGAGACTGGATACCCCACCACAGGTTTACGATTCCACCTACTCATTAGAGAAACAAGGGGCACACGGCGCCCAGTGTTGCTGCTCCCCAGCACACTCAACTCCACATCATAAAGGGTGGGATTCAAATGCAGCGTCTTGATTGGCTTCACTGCATGACATCTTTCACGACCCAGCGGTTTCTCGATGGGCGGCAATACCTGCAGTGGCATCTCAAACACCAGAGATGATACTGAACCACTCTCACAGTTTGAATGGCTGCTTAAGTTTTCTAACGACTCTTCAGGATCACACTTGCTTTTACAGCGTTGTTGCTCAACTGCGCCACAATCCATACCGCTAGGAACTACGGCAATATGCATTTTAGTATCATGTTCAGCAGGCTTGTTCAAAGTATGCCTCTCCAGCCTTTTCTCCAAAAGGACAACCTCATCTCTTGCTGCTTTGTGCTTCCCTGTCTTTGTTTTGTGGTGGCCATGATCAGTAGAATCTCTTGTCCTATTCTTGCCTTCCTGATCAACAGAGCTTATGGTTCTCATCTTAACATTTTTGCGTGCATGTCTCTCAGCTCTGCGGGAGTCATTAGTTTGCTTATTGGGTTTCCAGGTATGATTCTTTGTCAATCCACAAGGTTGATATCTACGCAAATGATCTGGTGAACGAAATCACTTGGTCAGTATAGCACCATTTGGAGGTTCAGAAACAGGAAGAAAACATCGCATACGCCAGGAAGTCAGAAGATATTATGTCAAACTGCCACAGTGCATCTAAGCTAAGATCACATCCAACCTAACATCAGTTTTGTATACTTACTAATAAATCAACGTATTCCATAAAAAATGCCAATTCAGTTTCACAAGTAACCTTATGTGGAATTCTAAAATAAATAATAAGACCTGTGTAATTCCCAGAGTAAATAAAAAACTACGATCAGCAGAGAGCAGTATTATCAAGGTCATCAATCAATCAACATTAAAAAACAACTGCAGGCAGGCCTGATGGTCTCTACGATTTCTCTGTACCGAGCTGTGGACACAAGAAGATTGCCATATTGTGATCATGACCCCTCAACGAAACAAACAGGCTGGAGGTAGCAGCAACAGAGATAACAAAACTAGCAGTGTAACTATCTAACGTACAAAATGCTGTGCATCTTCGAGAATCTGTTGAAGTTAAAACATAAACAAGCAGTCACCAACGCTCATGCTGCATCTAGCTAGCCAACAAAAATGATGATTGCCACTGTTAGAAGACATGGTACTGCTATCAAAGAAATCACTACCCGAAAATACAAAGTAGCAGAACAGTTTACCTGGTTCCACGATATTTTGTGCAGCAGGGGGAGTTTGAACAAAATCATTCCCATGCTGGGAATCTTCACTAAGTAGCCTTGTCATGCAGGATATTTCTGTGCCCTTTGCTTGATAAGTTTTGAAAGCTGCGCTGCGATGACAGCTGTTGGTGTCCAATGGAGTATCCAAGGTTGAAGTGCCAGAGGAGCTGCTTGAACATGTAGGTACACCCAACAAATGTTCTCCGGCCTTGTGGCCATTCGGTCTGGAACCATTCCACACGTCTCCATTGCAGAGCTCCGCGAGCGGGCGAGACCTACCCTTCTTCCTGGGGATCCCACAAGGTTGGTCCTGATGCGCATCAGCAGCATGCTTCCTCTCTTTGGTGGCCTGAGAGTGCAGAATTCTATTGACCTGTCCATCATTGGGCAGATCATCATCATACTCATGCTTGGGAGCAGGGATTGCGGACAATTCCATCGGGGCGGCGGCTGTCTTGGATCCGATGTCCCTGAGGTCCCTCATGCGGAAGGACCCTTTGGGCGCGTCGTCCTCGGAGTCATAGGGCGTCTTGCGCTTCCTCTTGGGCGGCGGCGGGGGGAGCGGCAGGGGCAGTGGCAGTGGCGGTGACGGAGGCTGGATGGCTGGAGAAGCATCCTCCTTCGCTGCAGCATGCCCGTTCGGCATTTCAATTTTGGGCCTGGGCGAGCAGCTGGCAGCACGGAGGTAGGACTTGGTTGGTGTGCCGAGAGCGGCCTCCTTCTCAATGTCAAGGGCCTGGAGAATGGCGTCCTCCATGCGGGCGTACCTTCCCTTGTTGTAGGTCCAGGTGGACCTGTTGGCGGTGGCGGCGAGGGTGAGGGCGTTGGTGATGCGCTGCTCGAAGTCGAGCTCCCCGCATCGGAAGGGCTTGACGCGCTTGCACCTGTGGAGGTTACACCAGTCGCTGTGGCAAGCACAAGTGTGAGCAGGATAGGAGATTGACTGACTGACTGACATGGTGTCACATCTTGTTGCCAGTAATAGTAAGGGAGTGAGTGCCAGTGATAAATACTAGTAGTACGGAAGGAAGGAGGGAGCAGCATCCACATACACATAGGTTGGTCCTTCGGGGCGGCGGCCGAGGAGCATGATGGGCGTGGCGGGGCAGCGCGGCGGTGGGGGGCAGCCTTCGGGGACGTCTTGCGGCGAGATGACGATGCTGGGCCACCAGGTGCCGTTGGGGCGGCGCAGCCAGACCAGGGTCCCCTCCACGGTGAAATCCACCGCCGGAGCCCCCTCCTTGGGCAGACCCCCATCTGTGGTGGCGCTGCCGCCGCCGCGCTGGCGCTCCAATTCCAATCCCCTCCTCCTCCTCCTCTTATCCGGCAATCTGATCTCCCCACCTTGGCAGGGGGGGGGGACTGCGGCGGCGCGGTGGGCACAGGCCGCGGGCTCCGCTCCCCCGTGGTGGCGTCAAGCGAAGCGAGGCGGAGCAGTGGGGGTACTAGTCGGGGAAGGAAGGGGAAGAGAAGAGAAGAGAGTGCTCGTCTCTCTCTACTCTCTCCACTACCTACTAGCTAGGGAGGAAGAGGACGAGCACGAGACAGGCCGCCACATGGGCTGTATTTAGATGGGCCTAATAAACCCACGTAAAGGCCCATTAAAGCCCACCGCGATCGGGAGGGACCCTGGCCGGCCTTGGATATAAATAAACCAAGTGCTCGGTTCTGCGTGTCGTCTTCAAGTTGGCCCCAAATCGGAAACCCTAGCGAATCCCATCCCGCGCCGCAGCTGGTACACAACCCTATCCTGTTCGTGTCCGCCGCCGGCCGTCCGTCGCCTCCTCCCCCAAAACCCAGAACCTCTAATCCTAATTCTTTCTGTGCAGTCGCCGCCCCAATCCACCACCTACTTCACCTCGACAGATCCATACATGTGAGCAGTAGATTCTCCTTTTCTTCTCACTTAGCGGTCGTCGTTTGAATTTCGAGTGCTGGGTGTGTATGAATCGCGAGATCTGGGCTTATTGGGTTTGCGGTGCTGACGATTCTCCGTTCCGCCTTCTTCTGCGCTGCGCAGGATGGGAGAGGCCAAGGAGAACGACGTCTACGAGGAGGAGCTCCTGGACTACGAGGAGGACGATGACAAGACGGTCGATGGCTCCGCCGCTAAGCCCACCGGAGAGGTCGCCAAGAAGTAAGCCCTTGCTTCTCCTGCTGTGTGATTCCACTAATTTCAGCTCTCTGCTAATTTGATTCGAATCTGATTCCCAACTTTGCTAACACACGTTGGTTGCGTTAAATAACAAATCAGGGGCTACGTCGGGATCCACAGTTCCGGTTTCAGAGACTTCCTCCTCAAGCCAGAGCTGCTTCGTGCTATCCAGGATTGCGGTTTTGAGCATCCTTCCGAAGGCAAGCTCCCCTTTTCATCTACCGTTGACTTCTGTCTGTCTGCCTGCTAGTGGATACTGCAAACTCATGATTCATTGTCTAACCAAGATGATCAACTCTCTGCTAAGGCAGTGAATTTTTGTTTTTTGACAAGAGTAACTACTGTAGTTCTATAAATCTGCAATAAGCTGGTGAACTTGTAAATCATGCAGCCGTTATTGTTTACTTTCTAAAACTAAGCTGCACAAATATAGCAGTAAATTGCACGCTCAATCCATGTGGGGAAACAGTTTAGATTCATTTCACTATCTGTAAATCGTGGCATTAGTATGTTCGCCATACACTGTTTTGTTGGCTTCTGGAATTTTCGCTGTTATGGTTTTGGTCTGCATTGTGGAATCTCTTTAGACGAATATTTCTAATTCCAGTAGTATGATTGCTGATTTGCTGTTACATACCAAAAAGGTTCTTCGACAAATAAACAAATCCAAAATGAGAAAAAGGAAGTACTTTTGAAAAGGTTCCCACATGTCAATGGAACATTGTCAGTACTTATTGTCTAGTTTACTCCAGTCCTATGTATTTGTACACTGTTGACACTACAAAAAGGGATTTCCAAAGATGTCTTTTGAAGGCTTTCTAAGCATACATAAAAACTGTATTTTGTGCCAATCATTGTTTAGAACATTGCTTTAATGCTTGTCCTGGTGCTATGCTCTATAACAATGCAACTAAACGGAACTATTATCTGGTCAGCTTCAATGTTATCCTTTTTTTTCACCGAGTAGTTTGTAACATTCTTGTCTTGTTCGTGTGCAGGTACACTTTCTTCTTTGGAGCAGAACATGGTAACACTTTCCATTAACATGGATCCAGAAGGTTAACTTTTACTCACTGGGGTGCTGCTCCAATTTCTTTTGGTTCCACATCAGTGCAACACGAGTGCATCCCTCAAGCCATTCTCGGAATGGATGTCATCTGTCAAGCTAAATCTGGGATGGGGAAAACTGCTGTTTTTGTCCTTTCATCCCTCCAACAAATTGACCCTGTTGCGGGTCAGGTAGCAGCACTTGTACTGTGCCACACTAGGGAACTGGCTTACCAGGTTGGTGCTTGCAGATTATGTTTCCATCAGTTCTCTGGATGATGAATTTGTGTCAGGTTTTAATTATTTGTTCCTCTTTTCTTTCTGTAGATATGTCACGAATTTGAGAGGTTCAGCAAATATCTCCCTGAAGTTAAAGTTGCTGTCTTCTATGGAGGTGTTCACATCAGGAAGCATAAAGACTTGTTGAAGAATGAATGCCCTCATATTGTGGTTGGCACGCCTGGAAGGATACTTGCTCTTGCCAGGGATAAGGATCTCTCATTGAAGAATGTGAGGCACTTCATTCTTGATGAATGTGACAAGATGCTCGAATCACTTGGTAATACCCTATTGCCAACATATTTTAATTATATTGCAAAAAGTATAATTAGTTTCCTTTTCTTGATGGTGTCCTTGACAAATATACGTTATGATGCAGATATGCGGAGAGATGTACAGGAGATCTTCAAAATGACTCCACATGATAAGCAAGTCATGATGTTTTCAGCAACGCTCAGCAAGGAGATACGTCCTGTATGCAAGAAATTTATGCAAGATGTAATGTCCTGCAGCCTTCTCCAGCTCTCCTTTCCAAAGTCGTCATATTTAATTCCTCCTGTGGTGGTCCTCCTGTAGCTGTTAGTCATTTACCAGCATTGGAGTTGTAGTTTAGTGGTCTGCTCTCTCTAGGTGAAAGGATTCTAATCTTCTGTGTCTCCATTGTCATAAGCCAGTAGTGTCCTTTCCTTTTTCATTGTCCACACCTGTACAATAGAAGGTGGAGGGGGAAGGGTGTCTGCCCAAATGGTGAATTATTGGCAATGTGTTGGCGACTGGGGGCAGATAAAGGGTTGCTTTCTGCCTTGAAGATGCAGTCTCGAGCTCCTGGTCGACATTTCTAGTTTCCTGCACACTCAATGTTCACTTGGTTTCACTTAATTGGACTTCATTGATGCCGGTCATACAACTATCTTGTGCTGGTGGAAAAAGAATTCTTTTGCTGGAGTTGTATTTGGAAGCACTGTTGCAAAACTTAAGCAAATTTGGAGAGATTCTAGTGTCCAACAGTGCATGATTGAACTTCTATATGGAGACTGCATGTACACTCAGAGGGGTTTATATACCATTATTTTGGTATATATACAAGATTGACGCTGGAATGCTAATTTCTTTCATCTATCATTTGTTCCCTTACAGCCGATGGAAATATATGTTGATGATGAGGCAAAGTTGACCCTCCATGGTCTTGTACAGGTAACACATGATTTCTCTTCTCTTGAGTCATGGCACATCTTTTTTATCTGATGTATCTAATAACTGGAATCATATGTTATGCAGCACTATATAAAACTTACCGAGGCTGAAAAGAACCGAAAACTTAATGATCTCTTGGATGCTCTTGATTTCAATCAAGTTGTGATATTTGTGAAGAGTGTTAGCAGAGCCGCTGAACTGAATAAGTTGCTTTGTGAGTGCAACTTCCCATCAATCTGCATTCATTCTGGAATGACTCAGGAAGAAAGGTAATTGCTCAAATGCTTCCGATTATTAGTTTCTAGTTCATTTCTTATTTATTAGTGTGTTTGTGTGTCTGCCTATGGAAATGATGTTGAATGTGTATTTAAAATTCTATTCTTCTGGTCTTTGGTGTGCGATTATTCATAATTGTTTGTGACCAAATCCTTCATGGCAGGCTTTGTAATTATTTGTGTACTATATGTACTTGTTTATGTGTTTCTTTGGCAGGATTTGTTATCCAATTTCCTAGGTTTCTTTGGCTGCTTGCACTCACCTGTTGATGATTGATTGTGCCTCTTTAGATAATGTTTCTGTTCTGTCCATATGATGTGGCTAGTTTTGTAATAACTATGGCTTGAATTAAAATTATAATGTACATGTATAAAAATAGCTTTTGTGGTGTTTTCCAACTCTGCATTACATCGGCCATGTACTTGTGGTTGGCAGGCTAACCAGGTATAAGAACTTCAAGGAAGGCCACAAGAGAATTCTTGTGGCTACAGATTTAGTTGGCAGGGGCATTGACATTGAACGTGTCAACATTGTCATAAACTATGACATGCCAGACTCAGCCGATACATATCTGCACAGGGTAACATTCATGTGCCGTGCTATAAACTTTATTGTGGTCCAAATATTTTGTTTATTCTGATGGTTGCGCTCCAAATGCTCCTTGCAGGTTGGAAGGGCTGGTCGCTTTGGCACCAAGGGACTTGCAATTACCTTTGTTTCCTCTGCTTCGGATTCTGATGTTCTTAATCAAGTAAGTTTCTAGGTGCTCAACTTTTTGGGTTCATTGTAATTTGCTTGGCCTAACAATGGTGTACAACCCTCTGAAAGGTGCAAGAAAGGTTTGAGGTAGACATAAAGGAACTGCCTGAGCAAATTGACACTTCCACCTACAGTAAGTGGTGCTTCTTGGTCTTGATTGAAGGATATATCGTAATGTGCCCTTACGTTCTTGTGTTGTGATTGCCAGTGCCATCATAAATGGAATACTCGCCACTGCTGCAATGCATTCTCACTTTGCAACTGAGAAGAATAGAGCAGGATAGGGGAGTGGCGGCAGCTCTGACGTCTGGAGATGGTTACCTTTGGAACTATGCGATCTGGAGGATTTGTTTTGCCTCCTTTTGTACTTTATTAAAAAAAGCAGTCAGGATGGTGATCTGTATTTTAAGACTGCTGCCTGTTAGTGTGCCTGTAGGCCTAACTGTCTGTTATGTTAGGAATTTGCTTTGTTGAAAATTAATCTACTTATTGTACCAAGGGAGCTGCATATTTGTTGTTTTTTTTATCAATTGCTCTTGTTCCTATCATTGTTGCTCGGTGGTGGGAAGGTAAAACAAGCAGTCAGTCAAAGCAATTTAATCTTTCAATCAGAGTATGTACGTAGTTAGTTTATTTATCTCACTTAAACAGACACGCCTCCTTCAATTTATTTATCTTTGTTCATATATGTGTCTAATACTAGGTCACATTCTGTGTTAAAAATACAGTGAAATTAAAATATCGCTGTTAAAAGTGATATAATCTGAAAAATGAAGTTTGTGAAGCTTACGGTCACAATGTCTCAGGCTCAAACTCTGTATAACTTCATAATGTTCTTGTGGTAAAACATACTGACTGTCTTACAAGGAAAGAAGAGGAATCCTAATCCAGTCTGCTTATATGTGGGTTTTTATCGAAACTCTAAAACATACTCTGTCCTCCAAGGAAAGAATAAATCCTAATCCTACGAAGGAGGTCCTAATACTAAGAAGGAATCTTAATATCCTAGTCCGTTTGTATGTGGTGGACTTTTACCGAAACTCTTTAGAAGGGAGGAATCGTAATCCTAGTTTGTTTGTATTGTGGTGCTAGAGAGCCCTTTCACTTACTTGTGATAGAGTTCATCCAAATCAAAGTGAGGAGCGATTCTAGTGCTATTGCATTGAGAGATTGCATGGAGTGACACTAGGTGATCGTGTTGTAAGCTGGTGTGCTTGTTTCTCTTGGAGGTTGCCACCTCCTAGATGGCTTGGTGGCAAGGGACTCGGTTGAAGCATGCAAAGAAAATTGTGCGGTGCTGCGGAGGAGGATTTGTGAGAGGTTTGTGCTCACCTCGCGGGGATCGTGAAGAGCTGGAGCGTTTCATTGAGTTACCACACTTGTATATGGGTTCTTGCGGGCTTGAGGATCCCCATCTTGGTTGATTGTGCGGCACCCGACTGCAGGTTTGGCATTGACACGAATCAGCTTGTGAACCTTCAAGTGGGTGAATCACCTAATCGAGGAACCACCAAGGTGTCGGTCCACACAACGAGAAGTAGGGGGAAGTTGGCAAGCTTCCTGAGACCTCGGTAAAAAAATTACCGGTGTTATCCTGTGTTCACTCTTCGCGGTGGTTTGCATTCTCGCCCACAAGCTTTGCATTTACTTTGTTATATATTTTGTACTTGCTTGTGTAGTCGCTCTTGCAATTAGTAGCTTGTGTAGCTTTCTAATTGTCTTCTTGCTTGTGTAGCTTGAACTAGTGTCGTTGCATCTATCTTGCTTGTGTAGCTTGTTTAGTTTTTTTTTGCTTAGTTTGTGTAGCTAAGTAATTTGAGCCTTTGGATTAGGCGTGTGTCGCCTTGTCTTTAGTACATCTAGCGAGCTTAGGTAGGCTTTGTGCTTTTGCTCATTAGAATTATGTAGGAGCTTATCTTTGATTGAAGTACTAGTGCTTAGGTTTGTGTGACCTTGCAATAGAATTGATTAGGAGCTCAAGCTAGGCTTGTCACCACATTTATATTGTGTAAGGATCTTTTGTGAGGTGATTTAGAGTCATAGTTAGAGGGGTGAAGTCTTGGCTCAGCAAATAGTTTTAATTTTACATTGCATTCTCTTAGCCATTGCAATTAGTTTTAGAAAGGACTATTCACCCCCCTGTAGTCCCCATCTTGATCCTTCAGACGCACAGGTGCCTTGGACCTGATGTGTCAATGCCTCCAACGGTCGACTCGCTGCGCTCCACTACATAGCAATGGATGCTTGAGCACCTCGTCGCCCCCCGTCAGATGGCCGCGTCCGATGGACATCTAGAATGGGTCCCGAGACTCAAAACTGGGACCGGACTTGGGTTTGGACGAATGCCACGCGTCAGCTGCAACAACCTCAACATCGCCTTTGCCAGCCAGTTAACGGGGTGACGCCGACCCTAACGAGTGGTTCCGCCTTCTACGCTAGAGCGCGTGGTCGGGGCGGGTCAGAACTTGCGACGGGAGATTAGCGAGGGAGGTTCTGGAGGGGTGAAGCGATTAGCCATATATAATTTGACGATAACATTTGGTTCTTTTTAGTTGTAGAGATTCGTATGTATGTTACAATATGACGAGGGCGGCATAATGCCATCATCACCACACCTAAACTTGGTTTCTTATGATACAAAAGGGTCTGCTTGATCTGATACAAGATGGCAAAGTTCTAGTATAACAACTTATGTACTAGACAAATAGATAATCAGATGCTGCTAACCAGCATATTGTTAACATTATACATGCAGCCTTGTACTCTTCTTATTCCTTCCCTCTCTAGTACTGATGCATATATACGTACACGCATATATTATGTAACATGTGTATTGACTGTGTGTCAACTCGATCATCAAGCAAAAATCTTCTCTGCAAATATATCAAGGAGGGAGAGCGCCTGCATGGCATGCAACCACATGACATGAGCAAAATTTGTTGCACAAGAGTTGCAAGTGGGAGGAAGAGAAGAGGTCACCTCACCTCTGGGACACTTAGCTCCAGCCTGAACTTGGGGCCGTCATAGTGGTGGAGGATAGGGCGGAAAGCGTCCTCCTCCAGCGGATCACAGATCTTGCGCGTTGCAACCCTCACCTATTTAATTTGTCAGGCATTAATTAGACCAGATATTACTAATTATTAGACCGGATCAACACGGAAATCAGATGGAGACGGGCGACTGACACTATGTGTTTGGCTGACATAAACCTATTGACATTGACTAGGCCAACAAGGCAAAAGCTTGACAGGCCACACTCACCCAACCGAAGTTTGACAAGTTGATCCATTGATAAGGTCGGCCAACCACCTTGACTTGGACAATACAGTCCTACCACCACTACTTTTCTTTTCTGTGCATGCAACTAAAGCAAGCATTTTTCTTTTCTTTCTTTTGACGATTAGGCCAGCTTGATTGATCGATGTGCAGGATCACATGAATTACTTAATCTTTCTTTCTTTGCTTATTATTTCACACAAACTAATAATTCTGTGGTACCCCATCACATAGAGTGCCGTGCGTGTAAAATGGGTTAGGTATGAACTCGATCTCATGAAGGTTGAGTGAATTGTTTGAGGCAATAAAGATATTAGATGAGATACCTGAGCAGGGAAGCGGGACTCGCCGGGGCACTTCTTGTCCTCCCAAGCTTTTGGATCGATGTTGGATCCCCCGAAGCTTGCAGCCTGTTCCGGCCGGGTATGAAATTAAAGGCATACATACATGAACTTGATGAATAAAAGAGTAGGTATTGATTTGGACCTCACCTCAAAGATGCCGTGGAGCTGGTGGGTGGAGTAGTTGTAGAGGAAGAGAGGCAGGCCCGGCCTGATGGCCCTCACCGAATCCCTGTACCTGGACGGCAGCCCTGCAGCGACAGGCAAGAGTATGTAGATGATGCTGGAATATCAAAACTTGGGATTCGATTCGGTATATCCGATGAGAGATGCTGGAATATGTATGTATGCAGAGTCCAATTCCAATGAATGGATGAATGAATGAATGAATGAATGAATGGGACAGACGCATACCGAATAGCTGCCTCTTGAGGTTCTCCTCCATGGTGTCGTTGTTGCAGACGAAGATGTAGCCGCCGATGGCCTCGCCCCTGGGCAGCGCCTCCGCCGCCGGAAGGCTCTTGAACCTCTTGTCGACGCCGACGCCGTTGCCGTTGCCCGAGTTCTTGTGCTTCTTGTCGTGGAGGGCGGCGGCGTTCTTCTTGCCGGCGCCAAGGACGGTGTTGTTGTTGTTATTGTTGGCCGGCCTGCCGACGGACTTGTTAAAGTAGCTCTTGACGGCGTCGTTGTTGGCGTTCTTGTTGAGGTAGTAGTAGTCGGTCTTGCCGGCGTTGGTGTCGGCGTTCTTGTTGAGGTAGTAGTCGCTCACGCTCACGGTCTTGGCGTTGGCGTTGTAGCGGTCGGCGCTGGTGGTTGTGGCGTTGCCGAAGGCGAGCTTGGCGGAGCCGATGAGGCCCGGGGCGTTGGTGTTGCCGGGGAAGGAGGAGGGGGAGGATCCGATGGCGAGGTGGTGGAGGAGGACCAGATGGAGTCGGCGATGGAGAGGTTGGAGAAGTTGTTGTGCAGGCGCAGCTGGTCGCTGAAGTTCCAGAACTCGCGGTCGTAGGAGGCGTCCATGGCGGATGGATGGATCGGGAGATCTTGGCTGTGTCCTCAACTGGTGAAGAGGGTTGGAGAAGAGGAACCAGCCAGCCAGCACAAGTGGGTGTGGGCCGTGCAATGCAAGCAAAGCTGGCCACTGGGACTTTTATTTTGTTCTAGACCACGCACTCACTAGGCTTTATTCACTTACCTTTCACTCCTGTTCCCACTTACAATTTGTACAACAATTTTATATGTGCAAATTGTGAGCATAAGTTTATAGATTTAGAAAAATAAAAATTGTGCAAACGAATGTTTGAATCAGAGAGACTGATGAACAAATTTAAAATATTGGATTGGTGGGACGCCCCCAACACCCACTGGTCGTGATTTGACGGTTTCAAACACTCTTGTATCATCTAATCCGTTCCGTTCCATACCGTTCCAGTCAAGGAAATTTCTTTCCATTTCCGCGTTCCTGCTGGAAGACAATTCTTCGATCAAGAAACAAGATCTTCTTCTTCTAGAAGCGCTTTGCTTGCACTACAACTAATTCAGTGTAGAACGGAGTACTTGCTATCATGTGCATGCTAATTGTCAGTGGCTGCTAACACCAATCAATTAATCTGTGGTGGAACCGGATGTATGTTCCCAAACAATGATGGCTAAAGCAGCAACTTGGCTGGTGAACTATTATTTATAAAAAGAAAACTTGGTAGATGACACATGTCGTGTGTTGATGCATTGCAAAATAAGACAAGGTCACTTTATTATATGCTTATAAAGCCTTGCTTAGTGGGGAGATTAGGTCTCGCATAAGACACTAGTCACTAGGGTGAGTGGATGGATGGATATGGATTATGATGCTAACCCTTCACCAACTATATACAGCTCACGAGTCACAACCAACATGTGACAACACTTCTAATGATACTTTTCGCACCCTACTTAACTAAGTATTCAAATAAATGTTGTTTACACCAAGAGACAACAATAATAATTGACGTTATAAGTTAATAAGGCTAATAATAATTATGAGAAAATGAGTCAAGAATAAATAATAGGATTTGATAAAAAAAACAACTTCTGAAGGCTAAAGTTGTCGGTGAAGTTTTAGCGATGGTTTCTGCAGGTGATAAGGCGACATTTGTTGTGAGAGAGAGAAAAACACTATACTATCTATTATAACTATCTACTATAAATGATAAGCCGGGCTCATAAATTCAAGCGCCCTACTCCACTTGTCCATTCGTTTCAGTTTTCTTCATCTGCCTGTGTTGTTTTGTTTCTGGTTAAGGCACTAGAATGCAGACATACCGTGCCAAAAAGCATGCACAGAACAGGCCACAACTTGTGACCACTGAGAGTGTCTTATCCTAGGACAGGTATACACTTCCATTTTGTGGCAAACAAAAAATGCACCAATAAGATTTTCTTTTTTTTTCCAGACGCATACTCATATGATCCAAGTAGAGTTACGTTGAAGTAAAAGGCTAATTAGTTTTTCTAACACGATACACGTAAATTGAGATGGATTAGAGTGCAGCCAAACAGTAACATGGGTCGAAGAAAAGAAATATTTTAGTCTGCACCGAAGAACTATGATAGGTGCTCCATAGCTTTTGAGTGAATTTTCAGGATCCATATATATTTTTCTTAGAGTGTCTGCATGTTCACCAAAAAAAAAAAATGTCTGCACATACACCTGTCATTTCATTTCAGTTGTCTCTGTTCTTTCTGGACGAGGCACTCGAACGCAGACAGACCGTGCAAAAGGGCAGGCATAAGACAACACAGAATCTGTGGCCATCCTATCCTGGCAAAGTAGAGTGCAATGCAAACCCAGAGCAAGAGGTGCATGTAGAACATGTACATTTCTTTTTCCTAGAGTGCCTCGGAAGGATTAACATAATGGCTCCAATAAAAGCCCAGTTGGAGATAGTAAGATATGTCACTGATTTACAGGAGACGATTTCAACAGCTCAACCGAATTCTAGTTGCATTGCTTGCCTATTTTTATCTCTGCTCAAGTGCTAACAAATTCACATAACACCACCTTGGTTGGAAGAACAAAACAACAGTAATGTACACTCGTCTCAAGCAACACCTATATAATACAACGAACGCATAAGTTTTAAGCTATATATTCTTTGTATGTACTTACATAATGTCTCGCTTGATTGTTTTCTGCTTTAACGCATCAGCTGCAAAGCATCTTCCCGCAGTCTACATACTTTAGTCAGAACTTCACAGGTCTCCTCCAGAGCTTCATGCAAAATTGTGCAAACCAAAGGCTATTCATTGAGAAACTACTGTCAGCTCTGGCACTCTAAATCCTCCATGGCTTGCTTGCTACACCCAGCTGACGATGGACATCATCGTTGCTTCCATCTAGCATCAGCAACATATTGTTAATAGAAAATGTCAACCAGTTGTGCATCCAGGTTCAAATCGTTGAGACTAGAAATCCATACTTCCATGCCGCCTCAAAACAAAAAAAAGCATATGGCAATGACAATGTAGCAAAACAGAAGCAGCAGTCCCTTCAGATAATGCGATGATCCGTCCTGCAAAACACGTAAACGAGTAGTCACTCTTTAGTGTTATTACTACAATATTGACAGCACTCCTATGGCCAGTAATAACACATCAATGGGCTTGATTCCTAGAGAAATTCAAATTTTGCTGCACCCTAGAGACAAGGACACAGCCCAACCATACCAAGTAGGCATTTCTTTTTATTCATAAATAAAATAAGCACATACAACTAACGAACCAAGATTTATCAATGTTTTGCTAATGAAAGATCCATGCTGTCAATCATGTTTAAAATGCATCAAGGAGGGTGCAAGAGAAAAAGGGAAAAATACCTGGAGTGTGAAGGCCGTTACTAATACTGCAAGAAAACAAAGAACCAGTCTCAAGCAAGCTGAAATCAAGATCCATCGGGACTCCCATGATCCAGGCTACAAGGACACTCAATGGCACCTAGCACGTTTTGGTTCCACCATTAAAGTCTACTGATGCAAAAACACATGGAATTATCTCTAGAGGTTTAGTTAACACCCACCACAAACATGGAAATTTGTGTAGCAGAACCCAAAGATACTCCGAGAGTGATGTCCTGTTTCAACCAACAATGTTCTGTTAGTAGATGCTACCACAACATTTCAACGAGTGTGCAAGAGCTCCTCAAGTTCCCCACCAGCTTGTTTTTAAAAAAGCAAATATGACTGCACCGGCATGCTCTGCTGCATTACCAACTATTGGAATCAAGATGATGCTAATGAAGCTGACAGATAGTTCCCATGATTTTGATGCTGCCTGTTAAACATGACTCTCTGTCAGAAAAATCACTAGCTGCACTACAACCTACTACAGTGTATGTGTTGACTGAAATGGGCACAATAAGCATGCCATTGTACTGAATGATGCATACCTCAATTGTACTGACAACAAACTCTGATAGGACTGCTGTCATCAGAGTCATGACCCCCAGCCAAATCATCGCACTGGGAAATCCCAGTACTGCCTCGTCTTGAGAGACCGAATCATCACCATCGTCTTCGACCTACAACGGCATTTGATTGGGTGTCATATTAACCACAGGTTCACTGTCAGCAGCTCCTGGTGGTTACAATCAGCAACATATTACAGAACACACCTCTTGGGGCTCAAAGAGTTGGCGGTGGGTTTTCAGTTGGAAGAAAAGGTAGGCTACATAGGCAAGGAGCATGACAATGCTGCATGCTCGGGACAGCTCCAGTCCTGAATCAAAAGAGGATATCACATGCTCCCCAGAGCTCACAGCATACCTCAGCATCAGTGGCAGGGAATGGCATAGCACGCCAAGAATCAGAAGTCCTGTGCTGACATCTACTTGCATCTGTACACAACAAAACCATATACTCATTTTAGTTATTTTCTTTTGGCGTTTCCAAAGACAGCTTAATAATAGGTGAGAAATAGCTGAGTTGGTTACTCTGTCGTATAGCTGCTCAGTTCCAAGGTTAGCCAGGCCACCAAGGAAAAGGGAGGTTCCAAGCACAAGCAACAAGTTGGACAGGACTGAGCCGAGTAGGGAGCATTTCACCACCACTACCTTGCCTTCATACAGCGCAAAGATTGCAATGATGACCTCTGTTACATTTCCAAATGTTGCATTCAACAGTCCACCAACTGTAATTTACTCAGGCATGTTAGGACCGATACAGTGTAAAAAGGTTATGGCCTGGATAATAAGACTGAATCTGACAATATTTTTTTTTTACCAGTAGGCCCTGTGTAGAACGCAACCTGCCTGAAACATTAACACATATATTACATACAGCGGAAAGATATTAATCAACAGGGGTATCAAGAACACAGTATGATAATGAGCAGAACAAACTTACTCAGGTCAGAAAGCTAAGTCGCTCAGCGAGGAAGGAACGAGACCGATCAAGCTAAGCACAAAAGATCCATTCCTGTTAAGGAGTTTCCAGAAGAAAGCATGCATGCATTAAGAAAAAGGAAGGGGAGATATGAAGCATCACTTGTTTTGATCAGTTTTAGTTCCACTGGAATGCAATATATAGTTGTATGTTGTTGAAATTAAGGAAACGACAGTAAGCCGGCAATGGAACAAAAGATTCAGTGTCTAGCAAGGTGATGTTTGTGGCAATCCAATCTGTCCTTTTGTTTGTATATCATGTAGTCATGTGTTTGGACGAGGACAGAGAAGAACATTGTACTAGGTGTGCAAGCTAGTTCACATGCTCAGAAGGACCACGGTGGAAGACAAAGTAGAAGTTTGTCCTGATGCAAAATTGGTATCTCATGAGAAACCACATATCATTAATATGTCATGGAAGGAATTACATAAAACTTTTTTCACGGTTGTGGCAAGCTGGAGCTAAAACTTGAAGCCAAGCTGTGGAGTTGTCCACTGTGTCATTTGTGGGTGCTCATAGTTGAAGGGGTACAAGGAAGGAAGGAGAATATTCAGTGAGCGATGAAGAATAATAAATCATTCTGGTGAGTATTGGGCAGTAGAGCAGGACCGACAGGGTGTTAGCTAGGATGTAGGGGAAGTATGGTCATGCATATGATTGGCGGATGAGTTTAGTTGTGGTGCTGTTTCATTCCATGACTCTATCTGTGTCAGATGGAAGAGAATTTGGCAGCAACAGGCTAGTCCACATGGCCACATGTAAGTAAAATAGTTGTGCAACTGTAACCATTCCCATTATCAAGAGCCTGCTTCTCTGTTGACGCGTTGTGTTGTTGTGTTTTCTTTGACTTGTAGTTTATGCAACAGAGCGTTGCAGGGTTGTTTATTGTCTGGGACAAGGGTAATATGCTTGGGAAGTGGCTGGCAGGCAGGAAATAGATTGGTGAGATGCAGAGAAGTGAGCGGTGAGAATTGAGCGGCACATGAAGCGGATGCAATCTTGCCGCCTGGGCCTAGGTGGCCGATGGTGTGATCAAAATGCTCCTTTATATATTCTCATATAATAATACGTGTTATAAATAAAAAAAACAATCTAAATCTGTCTCCTGGTGATGAATCGAAGAAATTTTGATGGAATTGGAATTAAAAGAAGATGCAATGCAATGAGAGTAGTAGTAGTAGGAGTTGCCTGGCCGAAGTGGAAGATTCTTGCTGCGAGCGCGAGTAGGACGGCGGGGGGAAGAGGAGGGCGAGCTTGGTGGCGAGCAGGACCTCCTGTAGGTTGTCGAGGAAGCGTCGGAGCGTGGCGCAGGGGACCTTGCGGAGGAGCGCGAGGTCGGACTTCTTGCGGAGCGAGGAGGAGGACATGTTGTGGGCGGTGCGGTGGGCGAGGAGGCGGGCGGGCATCTCCTTGGCGATGCCGTTGGCGGAGGAAGAGGCGGGGGAGGAGTCGAGGAGAGCGGCGGCGGCGGCGGAGTCCATGCCTCTGCGCCACCTCTGCTCCTCCGCGCCAACAGCGGCGCCGCCCCAGTAGGGAAGCGGGGGCCAAGGGCTGCTGCGACTGCGCTCGGGGACCTGGTCCTGGTGTGTGGAGCTGGAGCCGCGGCTGCAGGCATCATCGTTGCCCCCTTCTTCCCTTGTGATGTGGCCCTGCCTGCCGTTCACCAACGGTGGGTGGGCCTCGCTCGTCAGTCACCCAGCTCCAGGAACTTCGCCGTTACCGTCAACGTGGCCAGAGAAATCAGATGACCCTCACGGCAATGCAATGCAATGCAATTGGGGCTGCTGCTGCTGCTTGCTGGAGAAAGAAGAAGGGGCAGGTCCCTGGGCCTGGGAGTGTAGGCACAGGGGAATCCTCTGCAATTCAAAGGGAACCATGTATTGTACGACGTATGTATATACCACCAACTAGTAGAGACAACTTGGGTTGAGAGGGACGTCTCAATTTCTCATGTACCCGCAGGAGTATTTTGGGGACGTATAGACGCTTGTTGTATGTATATACACTGTATGATACGAAAGAACAATACTTCCACATTTTGAGAGCGACGGCTTAGTTTAGTCATTAGTTGTGCCTTGTAACGATATGAAACAACAACTAGCCATGGCCGTCTGGACACCGGCCCCGTAGATCGATCAACTAGAAGAGTGACAGTGATGTACTTGGTACTATACTTGAATTGAATCCTTCATCATCAGCTTTTATTTTTATTTTGATCCGAAATAACTTATTCATGCTTAAATCATGTTGTTCTATTTTCGGGACAGCTTGTTGGTTATATTGCCACTACAGAATTTGTAATCCGTCAAAAATTTGCTATCGCACAAATGTTTTAGATCTCGACTATTTTTAAGAAATGTTTCTAGAACGAATCATAATCACAGTGTGATCGATGAGATTGTTATCGACTAATAGTAGGTTTGTGTTCCTCAGACATAATAGTTATCTCTTTTAGATTCAAATATTTTTTTTTTTTTTTATAATAGATAATATTTCATTCTCGGCTTCATTTATCTATAGGTGGAATCAGGTCAATTATTACAAAGATCGGGCCGTAGGCAAGAAAAGGAAAAACCTCTAGCGCCTTGTTTCGATTGCAAATTTACTTTAGTAGTATTTTCATTAGCTGTGCATCGAGACACCTTTCGGCTAATAGTTAGCTCGCTGATACGTATTAGATATGAGCTATTAACCATCTAACAATTAACCAATAATGAATCAAGCATAACCTAAGCTAATTCTTTGTTTCGTCAACAAAATTTTGTAATCTTACCTACTCCATCTTTTCATACTGAAAAATGGAGATTTAAGAAGGTACATACATGTACATCTAGGTGAGGTGGACCTGCATACTCAGACCGGATCACCTGCTGGTGTTGGAGAAGATGGCCTCAAGATCGTTGTAGAGGCTCTTGGACTTGGACTTCCACTCCCCACTCCTCGCCTTGCTGGTCGACGCCTCCTCCCCGCCGCCTGCCGGTGCCGGGAACGCATTGCCCTCCTTGCTGAAGCTCGCCTTCGCCATGTCCCGCAGCTGCCGAAGCCACCACCGCTCGTTGTTGGAGCCCCGGGAACCCTCGCTCCCTCTCCCACCCCTGTCCCCGTCGGCCGCCGACACGCTCTCCCCCGGCTTCACCGTCGTCCGGAGGTGACGGGTCCTTCTGGTGCCTCATTTCCACCCGCTCGCCGAGGACCGACGACGGCAGCACCAGCAGCAGCAGGCCCAGGCCCGCCGTCTTGGCGCCGTCAGGAATGAGCGCCCGTCGGCGCTCAGCAGCCGCGCCTGCCGGTACAGCGCGTTCCACTCGTTGCACACCTGCGCCGTGAACCCCAGCACGAAGGCGCCCAGTATCGCCAGCCCCACGCCGCGCGCCTCGCCGTCGGCCGCCGTCCTGTCGATCAGCGCCAGGCACGCCGCGAACACGGCCACCTCGCTGGCCACCGACAGGATCTCCACCAGCTGCACCTGCTTCTTGATGAAGGGCTTCTTGAGCAGCATGAACAAGAGCTGGAACGAGGCGACGGACAGCACCGCCACGGCGTGCGCGCGCGACGACCGCCCCGACGACGCGTGCGCGCCGGCCACGATGCCCACCGCCACCCGCTTCACCGACTCCAGCAGCGTGAAGTAGATGCCGAGCACGCCCAAGAGCTTCTGGATGAAGGGCGCCTCCGAGTCCTCGCTCCCGTCACTCCGGCGCGATCATCCGCTCTGGTCCACCGGTTGCAGCAGCGCGGCGCTTCCCGGCGATCGGCGTCAGCGTGTGCTTGGGCGGGCCGCGCAGGTCCTCGAAGAGCGGGCCGAGCTTGAGCAGGCAGGCTGCGCGGCGCGGGTCCTTCCACGTCCACTGCCCACGCTTGCCGGGGCCCAGCGTGCGGCGGACCATCTCCTGGTACCAGTGGTGGTCGTGCTCCTGCCCCCTCCTGGTGCACCTCCTTGTACTGCAGCAGCCTGCCCATGGTGATGCCCAGCGACAGGAACAGCAGCAGGCCCACCAGGAACGACGTCAGGACGGCGGTGAGCACGATCCCTACCACCAGGCCGGACGTGGTCCCGCCCTGATGAGCGCCGCCGCCGCTTGGGCGACGCACGGGATCGCCAGGACGACGACCATGATCTCCAGCCTGGGGAGAAGCAGTGCATGCCGCGGCTGCTCGCTGTCTCTGTACCTCAGCTTCAAGTAGAGGGGGTGAGCAGATGCAGGAAGATGAGGCCGCCGCCGATGACGCCCAGCCAGAACATGTTCCTGCCGAAGTACTTCCACCTGTATGAAATGGACACATGCTCAGGTCATCAGTCCACTTTCTGCTACGCCATTGTGTAACCAAGAGAAGCATCAACAATGCAACATACCCATCCAAATCTTGTAGCTTCATGATGATCTGTGCCTCAGGCTTCATGTCCGGGTTCTGCAAGTTTTGTACTTTCCTTTTTAGTATATATTCAGACTTCATCGATCAGAAAATGCGATGCAAGCAGTAAATAGAACCGACTGACCTCGAAGAAAAGAACGGTACTCCATTGCAGTCAGCGGCATCCCATCCAACGGCAGCGGGGTCTGCACTGGCATCACCGGCGTGGCGTCTCCAGGAGTTTGCGCCGGCAGTGTGGGTTTCCCATCTTCAGGGATCTCCGTTGGGAATACCGGGTCCGACGGGATGATCTGCGTTGGCGTCACCGGCTGACCATGTTCCCGAGGATAGGAGAAGTTTGCAGTGCCGACGGCGCTCCTGTCGAGTAGCTCCGAGTATGCAATGGCAGGCATCGTGGAGTATCCCAGGAACGGGTCTGCGGCTGGGCCTTCCCATGGCAGACGCATGTACGGGATGCTCCATTCTATCCCCTTGCAAACTCGTAGTACTCGATTGGTAGGTTCACTGACAGCCATCTTGACAGAGCGAAGATCTGGATGTGGCATGCCATCCTCTGAATAAAATTCACAAGATCAATCACCAATGCAAATGACCCATCTGTAATGTAATGTAATGTAACCATGAAGGAGGTATCATGCCATCGACGACAGCGGCATACAGTACGTACCAAGACATTTCTTGATGGCTCTGAGATCATGTAGGAAGAGGGCCTCGAGATAGCTCCGGAAGCTACGAGAGACGATGTCGAAATGGTGAGGAGCGTGGCAACGGCAGCAGTTGTCAGAAATATGACAGTGGTGATTGCTGCGATCCAAGACGATGACGCGGGCACAGAATCTGCAGATACATACAGTATATCAAGTGCCCTGCTGCCTGCCTAATGGAGGGAGTATGAATGGAGCAAAGAAGATGTTCACACATACAGTGCCTGACTTGAAGACGGTCTGATGCTAAGTTGGGGTTCCCAGCCACGTCCTGGGCTGCGTTCTCGGCGACCTGAACCGACACCAGCTTGTCGACCGCCTGTATCTGCAGCGCGTAGATGCTCTTACTGGCTTCATGAAAGCTGAAACAACAATGAAACATGAGATGCTAATAACAGCTTTAATTGGTTATCTTCTCCTAGGCGAATTTATCAGAGATGAGCCATTTTGTTTAGGATTGTATTGCTTAATGTATAATCTTGCCTCAACACATTGCCCCCAAACACCTGCACTGACGAGGAGCTGAAGTTGAACACAGGCTTTGCAAACTTGACCAAGACCGAGATGTCGCGAGAGCTGGTCCTCCAGGTCGATGTGCCGAGTTTAACCTTAAGGTCTGTGTGTGTCTACCACACAAGAAGCAGAAGGAAGAAATGAGTAAGTTTAAACAGCATCTGAAAATGCTAGTCAGCTGAGTATCAGCAGTAGTGAATTCTAAATTGGGTGGAGCACAAGCAGGTAATAACTGACCATAAAGAAATGTGAATGGCTCTGCTGAAACAACCGGAGTCCCTTGCCTGCTGATAATAGAGCTTGTGTCGCAGGCAACGGTCACTATGGCGGTGTCGGACATCTTGTTCACCTAGTTTAGTTAGTAGGTTCATGCATAGTATGTCAGAGAAACAACTGGCATTCAGTGAGTCGAACGAACCACAAGAACATGGACAAGGCATCAGCCATGGAATTAATCAACAAGCAGAGCAGGTAGCTGTGTCTGAACAGACTGAACTGGAAATACATCATGTATGATTATGAAGCAGCAAGTAGCTTACAACATAGCCGAAGCGGCGGTTGCCGAGTGTGCTTCTGTTGGTTGGTGTGAGCACGGCGTGGGTCACGGTAAGGGCACTCAGGATCTGCTCGGACGAGTTGAGCACTGGCTGAGCGAAGGAGAGGTAAATCCTCAAGTTGTAGTCATCGTTGGTGGCCTGAACCAGCCTGGTGACGCCCTGTATCTGCAGCATCTTCTCGGGGACGGTGGCGGTGATGTTCATGGAGTCACTCCTACGATCTGTACAGAACATAAGGGTTTTTCAACACGCACACTTGGCCTAGTGAATAGTGATTCATGGAGAGCAGCGTACCGAAGCGCAGGGTGAAAGTGGAGTTGGGTGTCCTGGTGAAGGGGTGTCCGGCGGCGTCCGTGCAGAAGCCCCTGCCCATGACGAGGATGAGACGGCCATACTGCGCGTCCGGCGAGATGGCGACGGCGACGGAGTAGCGCAGGCCGGGGCTGAGCACCTGGAGCGTCGACGGGTCCACGCTGCCGGAGCCGTACACGATGAGCTGCAATGCAATGCAAACAATGATACTATGTTTTTGGCTGCGCGTGCGTGCGCAGACAGAGACATGATGCGGTACATTGCAGTAGGTTGCGTTGCAGACGAATCCACCGCGGCCGGGGCAGGGCTCGGAGAAGGAGACGAGCGCCGACACGCTGGTGGCCGCGCTCGTGAACGCCGGTCCCGCTGAAACGGACGCCGTTGGGGGGACAGTGTCTGCACGGTGCAGGTACGCAGCTTGTGAATCACGGTCGGTCGTCACAGTAGAAGATGGAGAAAGAGAGTGAGGCCGGGGAGGGGGAAGCCAACCAACATCCCAAGCGTAGGTGGCGCAGGTGGGGCTGGACGATGAATTCCAAGATGACATCGTGGTCGCGCACGCCGTGAAGGTGTGTCTCCCGTCCTTGAGCCCCGCGTAGCTCGCCGCCGCCGTCCCGTTGCTCCCGCCGGATCCGTCGCAGGGCGACGCCGGCTCGCCGTCCAACTGCATGGATGGAAACACAAGCAAGCATCGATAGATGGTTAGTGTTGCTGTTGCTGCATCAGATCAAATTCAATCCACCTAGCAAAGCATGACGCCGGTGGTTCCATTGCAATGCCATTGCTAGGAGAAGGAAAGAGCAGGAACAAGAAAGCAGCAATGGTAAATGCAGGCAGGCAGCAATGCCGTGGGCTGTGGCCGTGCGTGCATTTGGTATGGTACCTGGCAGGTGACGAGGCAGTCGGCGCAAGGCCCGCCGGTGGTGGCGCGCAGGACCCGAAAGGCGAAGGCGGCGGACGTGGACCTGGAGACGCGGCGCGGGGTGGCTGAGAAGCTGAGGTCGACGTCGCCGGCGCCGGCGCAGGAGCAGAGCGACGCCGCCGCAGTGAGGAGCAGCAGAGCAATGCGCGGCAGCACCGGTGGCGGCGGCGCAGCGCCCCAGCTGTTCCACACCATGGCGTCCTGGTCCTGGCGCTGGCTGCTGTGTCCGGAACAACGAGTGCTCCACTGCGACTGGAACCGTATGGTAATCGTGTGTTCGGTGTGGTAGCTCGCAGCAGCTACTGAATGCGCTGTCCTGGGGGCTGGGAGCTGCGACTGGGAGTGGGGCGGGACTAGTGAATGCTCTGTCTTTGCTGGCTACCAGAGGCCAGCACTCTAGAACTGGAGTGGTAAAAACTAGAGGCTGGGGAGGCAAGAACAGGGACAGAGGTACTACACTCCTACTCCCAGTAGGTAGAGAGGTATTTAAAGTAATATTTGGTGTGGAGTAAACCGTCGGCCGGGCGTCGCCCACGTTGTTCAAAAATTTCGCCGTCCCTTAGATCTCGATCCGACGGTCTGCTGCTCTTCCTATGTTGAATATATATATCGGCTCTAACCCCGGCTCCTCACTCTCCTCTCTTGGCGGCTAGCTAGGGCTTGCCCTCGGTCGCGAGGGCGCCCACGGGCGACCGCACGCCGGCGGCGCTGGTGCGGTGCGCCTTGGCGCTGCGCGGGTTCGCGGCGCCGCCGGCCGTCACGCGTCGTGTCGTCTGAGGGCGTCGCGGCCCGCGAGCGACGGCGGCCGAGCCCGCCCAGTCCGGGCGCGAAAGTGGCCCGGACGGCCCGACGCTGCGGCGGCGTGAGCGCCCGGCGTGGCCATGACGCCAGTGTGTGGTGCCGGCGACCCGAAAAGCGAGCCTCGCCGCCCGGCCCTGCGCTTTTCTCTCTCGCTCCCCTTTCCTTGCGGTGCGGAGCTATGGATCCGGGCG
Organism: Hyparrhenia diplandra; assembly: GCA_015847255.1. Taxonomy (NCBI): domain Eukaryota; kingdom Viridiplantae; phylum Streptophyta; class Magnoliopsida; order Poales; family Poaceae; genus Hyparrhenia; species Hyparrhenia diplandra. The sequence goes on along the minus strand of JADLZK010012455.1, from coordinate 112,486 downwards.
ATCCGGTGCCTCTATGGTCGATTTCATCCCTCCTTCCTTCGGATTTGTGCGGGGGCGGTGAGAGCCGCCGGATGAGGCCGCAGCGCCGCTCCCTCTCTCGTCACCCGTGGGCATCGAGGTCGACGGCCGCGCTCGGTCTCCGGGATCCGTCCACTCTACACTCGATCTGTGAGGTACGTGCACTTCTCGGGCGCTCTATTTTTCGGCCCGTCTTTGCTAGGCTTAAGCTAGCAATTCATCCCCCGTGGGCATCCATTGCTTTTAGGGTTCCAAGGATTTTAATCCAACTTGGGTGCCCAGTTTTTGCCATGCGTGTGGCTCGGGATTTCCCGCATGTTTGTTCTTTTTGGCCCGGCCACCGTTGATTTGGAGCTAGATGATTAGGGTGCTCCTGTTCTTGATTTCTAGGTGTACTTTTAGGTATGTGCGGACATCTGCGGGAGGCTTTGGTGTTTTAGAAAGAAAAAAGTATATAGTATATGAGAAGTCGGGAATTGATGCTTTTGCCATTCCTTGCATAGGATCTAGGTTTCTAGATGTATTTCATTGGTCGGTTGCGGGTAGGATTTTAGATCTATATGAGAAGGATTTTAAATAAAAGGATTTTGCCATAAAAAGGAGGTTTGGAATCAATCGGTGACCCGAAAAAAAAATTGGGAATTGGGACCGTAAATGCAATCTTTTGTTCTTTTTATATTCTTGCCCAAATCTATGATGCGAGGGTGTTCCACGACGCCTACCTTTGTTCGTGCTTGTAGGTTTGCATCATCATCGGATCGAGGTTTGTGTGTCGTGCCTCGCCCCAGGGACGCCTTGTGATTTGCCTCCATTCCTTCTTTTGGCGTAAAATAGCACTTGAGCAAGTAATCATCAAACCAATATAATAGTCTTTGGAAGGGTAGAGGCCCCCTTCGGTTAGAAAAGCTTATAGGAGCATCGATCGGAAGCAAACTCGATTCAACGCCATAGCATAATGTCTGCGATATCGAGGTATTTTCATTTCCATTCTTTCTTTGCTCCCTTTTCTTAGATTACCATTTTTTTATTCGATTATCTTGGTTTATCTTAGCATAATGGGTAATCATATTTATGATCTATTCACTTTAGCATCCCATCTGTTGAATTTGATTTTGGTTTGGCTTAGCGAGGATCTGTTGGCGGTAATCATGGTTTCTACTCCCCATTCCATGTGTTTGTGACATTGGCTTAGGCAAAAGATAGACAACTACCTATTCACTTTAGCATCTTATTTGTTAAATTTGATTTCTTTGATCATCATTCTGATTTTTCTTGCGAGAAGATCATGATTGGGTACCACAACAAAGGAAAGTTTTTTTGTTCGGTTGGTGCATCACGAAGAGAGTTACATTGTATTCCAGTCCATCGGGTATTCATGACCGTGGTCTCAACCATTTTTCTCCTTCATTCATTATCACAAGCTTACGTTATGTGCTTTGATCATCTGTTATAGTTTTTTCTACTGCGGTGGTCATGATTGGGTACCACAACAAAAGAAAGTTTTTTTTGTTCGGTTGGTGCATCGAAAGAGAGTTACATTGTACTCCAGTCAATCGGGTATTCATGACCTTGGTCTCAACCATTTTTCTCCTTCATTCATTATCACAAGCTTACGTTATGTGCTTTGATCATCTCGATTACTTGTTTTTCTTGCGAGAAGTTCATGATTGGGTACCACAACAAAAGAAAGTTTTTTTGTTCGGTTGGTGCATCCGAAGAGAGTTGCATTGTACTCCAGTCCATCGGTATTCATGTCCGTGGTCTCAACCATCTTTCTCCTTCATTCATTATCACAAGCTTACATTATGTGCTCCTATAAATTTCTCAAGCAATTGATTCGTTAAAAAGGAGAAACTTTGGTGTTCGATAGCAATTGATTAGTTAGAATTGAGAAGAGGGTGACTTGTTTTTAGTGTGGAATATGTGCGACGATTTCCATGAACCTAATTGTACTTGAAAGTTTGATCAGTGTACTTGTTATTATGTGTTTTTTGTGTACATATTCGGTTGGCATGCGGGTGTGAACATCCTCAATGGAATGTTATTGGCAACAAATAATGTGAACATCCTCGGTGGAATGATCCCCGACAATTGTTTCTATGTGGAGTGCCGCGAGGCGGAATTTTAAAAAGCATTGTCAAAAAATTTTTTTTGTCCCGTTGGAAGCCTCCACGGCCCCTTTCTTTGTGTAAAATCCTGAACGAGTGATGCATGGCTGTTGTGGTGTCCTTGCTGGCCGTCGACAAAAAGTGGGTGACGAGGAAGGGGCCAGTGTTGAGATGTGGTAGCGAGATGGAAGAGGTGAGGAAGAACAAGAAGCGGCGCGTGCCCTCAGCTGCGTTGAGGAGAAGGGTATCAAGAAATTACGGATATGCGGCGGGGTGAGCATTTAAGCCAACCTTTGTTCTATTTAGTTCTAGGATCGGAGTTACTGAAATGGTGCTATCGGGATATGTAGTGGTTTAGAAAACTTCGGTTTTCCATCGCTCACTCGGTAACCTTTGGTCGGAGACGGCGATGCGGCTCCTTACGCTTGAAGAAAAGGAAGATACTACCGACGGTAATTACGATTCTACTCCCCGCTCACATTTGTGAAACGTCTTTACTTCTTTATTCTTGATAAACATATTTGCCTCCCTTTTTTTTTTTTCATTTTCTTTGCCATTGGAGCGGCAAGGGAGCAAGGATCACGAGTCGATTGCACACCTCCTCATGGACAAGCCGGAAGTGACAAGCTTTCGATGGCGACCGGGCGTAGCACGTTCACTTCTGGCGATGATGATGATGATATAGATTGTAGCGAGAGTCTCTTGTCTAACGAAGTCTGGTTTTGGCATGTTCATACTGTAGTGATTTGATGGTGGTAGAGATTGTATCTTAGCCTCTAGGAGAAAATGTTTGTGTTGAAACGAGTCCCACTTTTAGTCCCACTTTTGTTGCCAAGAATGTAAAGGTAAGAACTCTCGGTAAATGTTTCCGCGAGCAGGTCCCTGACCTTCCGACCGGCAACTTTGTCTGCATTTATTATAACGCATTTTGTTGAGGGTCGAGCAATGAAGGTGCACATGCACGGTCCATTTATTTTCTGGATTTGAGCGTAAACCGAAGTCAATCTTTGCCGCTTGCTAAGTCCATGGATGAACTAATGTCAATTTTCTATATCTGTTTCGAAAAAAAAAAATCTTTATCTGTTATTGAACCGGCTATCTGTTAATTCACTTTCGGTCTTGAATTCTATGGACAATTATGCCTTCAAGCTTATATATGCCGGGCGTGGTGCTTTTTGTATGGTGGCGAGTGCGGGCGAAGAGGAAAAATTATATTGCATGGCCCCATTCAAATATAGAGAAGTTGTTGTATTACTTTAGTTTTTCTTGGAGAGTTATCCTTTTAAAAGATCCTCTAGATCCTAGGTTTGGGTGATCCATTCTGCGGATCCTCCCGGAGCTCTCTTACGCCCTATGTTATTAATATATTAATAGATGTTAAGTTCTTTAAGCATATTGGTTTTGCTTTGTGTTTGTATTTTGTATGTCGTTAATCGTTATTCATAATTAATTGTTCTTTTCTAAAAATATCTCGATGCTAGCCCGCTTTTTGACCCGGCTGACGAACATAGATTCGGGTCACTGTCAATTCGGTAGCGGCGAACCAGCGGCTCCCACACGCTTGGGCCCGCGGTGCTCTCCTTCCCCGTCTTGCAACTTTTACCTCCCTTCTCTCCGAAAGTGATCGATGTCGGGGACCGGTCAATGCCCGTAGCCAGCGCATGGGCGCGCAAAAAAACTAGTAGTAGCTGAGAGGAGCAAGAAGCTGATAGCAGGAGCATCCACCATCCATCTGACTCCATGTGAATGTGAGTCCAGCTTTTTGGCTTGTTGCCTGCAAGGGAGGCTTGCTCACTCTAGAGCTTCCTTTCCTTTCACCATCAGCAGTACACCCTCGTTCCCAAAAAGAGTGAAGTTTTTTACTTTACATCTGTTTGACCATTTGTCTTATTTAAAAATTTTGATACAAATTATAAAATAAATAAATCATTACTAAATTATCTCTAATAATAAAATAAGTCATAACAAAATAAATGATATTTATAAAAAAAAATTACGAATGGCAAGATATCTAAAATTCTAGAACGACACTCTTTTTGGTGACGAAGGGAGTACATGCTCATTGACGAACAAGAAGAAGAATAGAACAATGTGAATGTGATTGTGAATGTATGCAGACGATGGAGATGGATCATGGTCATGGATTTTCTTTCCTTTTGTTGAGGCAGGATGATGATGCTCCCTCCTATTTACTCCAGTAGGTATACATAACTACCTACGTACCTGATGATGGATGGGTTCAGATCAAACTGTACATAACTACTGTATGTACACTGATATAAATTAAACAACAACACAGAATGAAGTCTCTGCGTGCCCATGCCCATACACAAGTCTTGTGCTGGTGCAACTTAATTCAGCATCTCAATCTCATCTCACCTTCTTAAATGTACGAGTACTGAGGGGAGTCATGGCCTAGCTACCCAGCCAGTCAAACCACATATATCTACCAAACCTATTGCTACTACTGGTAATAAATGATAGTAATTACATTACATAGAGCGAAAAATGCATGCCGTCTTATTTGCTTGAACTTATTAACCCGACTTATCAGCTATGGTTTTTTTTTTTTTTTTGTAGCTTACCAGCCTTGAAAACCATCAACCAAAAGCTCATCAGCCCACAGAAACCATGCTTCTACCGCCCAAAAATCGAATCAGAGGCCTCCTGCTGCTGGTCCTTTATGATTCTACGAAGTGGACCATACCCTTAAGATCCGAGGTGTATAAGGAATAAATTAATTAAGCAGCAGTGACACTGAGCCACAGATTCTGTAATTTCACTTCGTATATGCTCTCTCTCTTTTTGTGCTGTGACTGGAGCACATCTCTGCGGCTGGCTGGCTGGGACAGTGAGATGAATGCACATGCACAGGCAAGAAGCAGAATCCTCCACAACGTTGCAGGTGAGGTCTGTTGACCTAATTTCCGTTTTGTATTCTCCACTGAGGCCTCGTTTAGTTGACAAATATTTCAAAGGCAAATGTCAGAAAGTTAAAATTTAACACTGTAGCGTTTCGTTTATTTGTGGCAAATATTATCCAATCATGTATTAACTAGGCTCGAAAGATTAGTCTCTGATTTAGAACCAAACTGTGCAATTAGTTACTTTTTTTACCTACATTTACTGCTCCATTTATGTGTCCAGAAATTGATGTGATGTTGATGTGGTGGAGAGATTAAAAAAAATTGCCAACTAAACAAGGCCTCGCTGCATCACCGCCAGCAACTACAGAGAGTATCTTATCTTATTTGGATCCATGCCGCCATGATGCAATGCAACCACTGCGGGCCTTGTTTAGATTGCTAAAATTTCTAACTTTTTTCCCCGCTCCATCACATCACATTAAATACACCAAAAAAATATATATTTGAAGTATAAAATGTAGGTAAAAAAAAAACTAATTATACAGTTTTAGATGTACATTGCGAGACGATTCTTTTTGAGCCTAATTACTTCATGGTAGGATAATATTTACCACTAACAAACGAAACGTCTTACAGTGTACGATGTGACATACGGTTGCTAAATTTTAGCAATCTAAACAAGGCCCAACATTTATACTGCCACTGTATCCACAAAAATATGACAGATTAAGATTTATTTCTACTGTGTAGCAACGCAGACTGCTATGCAAATGCCCTCGATAAAGGAAAACAAAAACAAAAACAAAAACAAAACTGCAGGTCTCATTCAAATCCTGCTTGAGCCATGATGGTAATATTAAGAATACAAAGCCAAAACCATGTAATTTCATACTCAGGCCTCGTTTAGTTGGCTAAAGTTTCTAACTCTTTTTCACTCTCTCTCCATCACATCACATTAAATACATCAAAAGATATATGTTTGGAGTATAAAATATAGGTAAAAAAATAACTAATTATACAGTTTAGATGTACATTCACGAGGCGATTGTTTTGAGCCTAGTTACGCCGTGGTAGGATAATATTTACCACAAACAAACGAAAGTGCTACAGAGTGCTTCGGGGAGTTCCGAAGTTACTTTTGCTAAAATTCCTAACATCTAAACGAGGCCTCACATGGCTCGCCTGAATTAGTACTGGATTCATGTATGCCCATGGGGGAAAAACAAAGAAAAAGGAATCGTCAGAGAGGTAACCATCAGACACTACACTCCTGAACAAAAATATTCATGGTTATGTACAATAGGGAGGGGAGGGATGTGGAACAGCGTGGTGGTCCGCAGCACACATGGGACGACCTACTCAAACAGAGAAATGGATTCAGGATATTCTACAGGTAGTGCACCACTAATTTTCAAGAACCAAATGTTTTCGCAACTAGTAACAGTTAATCCAGTTCCTTCCCCCGACCAAAATGTCTACATCCCTCTTTCCTTATTTTGATTCATCTGACCGCAATTTGTTACTTGCAATCATAACCACAATTATCTATATTACATAGACCAAATTGACGGATCATAAAGGCAGGCACGCCATACTTCTAGTATAATTGTGTAATGCAAGTTATCAAATGATGATCCATCTCCGTACTGCTTAATCAGGACAATGACAATGCACACTAGTCAACATTTTACTTACTGATGAGAACCAATCATCTGCATCTGCTAAATTACCTCCTCAAGATTCCATTCTGCTTTTGTAGTAATTGCCAGAAGCGAAGTTTATACATTTGTAGCGACAATCAAAGTAGTCACCGTTTCCGATCGCACCGGCGATGCGAAAATGATGCTGGTGGTGGGAGGCCGAACTTCGTGCTTCCTTCCATCATCTGAACCACACTCTTCATGCTAGGCCGGGTCACTTTGGTTGATTCTGCGTGCACCAAATGCCCACCCTCACCATCCTTTCCAACTCCACCTCATCCACGCATTCCCCAGCCGCCACATTCTTCAAGTCACCCGATATCACGTACTCATAGGCCCACTTTCGGAAATGTTGCATTCCTCACCAGCTAGCTTTAGTTCCATGCTCTTCTTGCGCAGCTTATCATTTCAAGAAGCATGACACCATACCTGTAAATGTCTACCTTCACGCTGATTGCCATGTTCTTGCTCCATTCCGGTGCAAGATACCCACGTGTGCCACGAACAGCGGTGAAAGTCGTATGCAGTTCCCTATTAGTAGCTTTGACAAGCCAAAGTCTGCTATCTTTGCCATCCCCCTAGCTGTCAATGAGTATGTTCTGCGGCTTAATATCACAAAGGAATTATAGGGACCTCTATCTCCTCATGAAGGTACCAGTAACCCCCTTGCAACATCTAGCGCAATTGAAACCTGGCTGCTCCAACTAGGCCTTTGCATCGGCCTTGAACGGGAGGTCCGCAAGGGACCCATTGGGTAAATACTCATACACAAGCAAAGCGGCGCATGCCTTCGTTGCGAGAATCCTAGCAAGCGCACGAGGTTACGGTGGTGTGTTCGTGCAATTGCACGCACTTCCCGGAACTCTCTCTCCCCATTTTTCGCCATCCTCTCGAGCCTCTTCACACGCTATGTCCTTGTTACTGCTGGTCAAGACACCTTTGAACACCGAAAGGTCCTAATGGTCGAAAGGGGGTGAATAGCCTATTAAAAATTCTACAAACAACACTTGAGCAAACCGGTTAGTAATTAAAACGGCAAAGCGTAATAAGCGGTGCTACAAGTTTATCTAGGCAAGCCCCCTATGCAATCAACCACTAAATATATACTATGATCTCTAGGCAAACAATCTAGCTATGTCAATCCTAGGTGAGCAAAGATTCTAGCAAAGATAACACTAGGAGCTAAACTAGGTGAACAAGATGATACTAAGCAAACTACACAAGATATCAAATGTAAATGCTAGAGAGGGTGTGATCGATATACCGACGTCGATGTGTAGAGGTGGAAGCCAATCACCGTGATCAATATGAAATCTCCAACGAGCAAGAACAAGATTGACACGATGATTTTTACCGAGGTTCACGTGCTTGCCGGCACGCTACGTCCTCGTTGTGGCGATACACCCATTAGATGTTCCACAAGTTTAATGGCCGGTGCCAAATCCCCGGTGGGAGCTCAATGAAACAATCACTAGAGGGGATCCACAAGCCACGAGCAATCCACTAGTGCTCCTTTCGCGAATCTCCCGCGGGGTAAAGAACGACCCCTCACAAGTCCACCGGTGTGGCCTCGAACAAGCTCCAATCGAGCTCAACACCGCCTCAACCTCCAAGCCGCTAGGGAACCAAGCAAATTCCCAAGAGAAACCAAATCCCGCAGCTCCTCCAAGGATGAAGTGCCTCTAGATGCAAGCAACAAGCAAATGCACTTCTATCTCTCTCAATCTCACCAAAGATTCGAAGTTTGGATGAAGAGATGAGTGGAGTGGAGTCTCACAAGCTCACAAGTGTGTAGGAGTGTTAAAATGTGCAAGAGAGAGCTCTAGAACCCGACCATCCAAGTATATATAGAGCCCACTCAAAAACATAGCCGTTGGTGCATTTTCCGATCGGACGGACCGGACTCACCCGGCCGGGTCCGGTCAACGGTCACCACCGACCGAAAGGCCGATAAGACAGAGCCTCGCCCCCCACACCGGGCCAACCAACTCGTGCGTCCGGCCGACGGTTCCGGTGGTGACCGGACTCTTCCTCCATGCGTCCGGCCGAAGCCTCAAACCGAGCCCGAAAACATAGCTCTTCATATCGACCGACTCGCCGACCGAGCGCCCGGTCAAGGACCAGTGTCCGGTCCGGCGTCCGGTCGACGCTGGTCCGATCACCTTTCCTGCGAAAATCAGCATCTTGTTGTCGCCTTTGCTTCAACCTTGCCGCCTTTTGCCATATGTTGCCAACACGCCGAGGATGATCTCAATATCATGTATGTTAGCAAGTTGCGATCGAATTCGGCAAGAATGAAGTTAGTGCTCTCATATCCTAAATGCAATATGCAAGTCAATTGGACCTAGAGGCACTTGTCATTGGATTAGCCGTGGCATTCCCTCTTGATAGTCGGTCATCAATCCTAAATGTGATCACACTCTTTATAGTGTCTTGATCACCAAAAGAAAACCCTATCAAGTTATACCTTTGCCTTGATCTCCGGGTTCCTTCCAAACCGACAACCGAGCTTGACGATCCATCATGTCCATCATCATCGTCCATGTTCATAATCATCATGCTCCACATCATCCATGTAATCCTATCTCTTAAGTCACACTTAGAGCAATAGGATTAGCATAATAAAGTGTCATCAATTTCTAAAACCAAACATGAGATTTCAACACCGTACCATAAGCGCCCCTTCCCAGCTCCTCAGCAAATCCATCCGTGTACATCTCCAGATCCTGGAAAGAATAGGATTGAATAGCTATGCTCTCATCATCAAATTCTGAGTCTTGCAGTTGTGGAGCCCTCGTGTGCCGTGATGACAGCCGATGCTTGCAGAGTAGCATGAATGCCAAGACTACAATAAGTGAGAAAATGGCCAATGCAGCGCCTAATACCAACATGGCAATTGAGCCGTGCTCTAGTCTTCCCGATAGCACCGTTGGGTTCATAGGTGTAGACTTTCACAAATAACGTGGTGTTGCTACGACTTAAACTCCTGTCATATCTGATATGAAATAAATTCAATTTGAACTTGAATCGCTTGTCCATAGCATTTTAGTCATGAATCAAAGTTTGGACAAACATTTCAAGGTTCGGTTTTGGTAATAGTAGCTCCCCCTACATATGTGCTTCCATGTGTTTGGATCAATTTGGCACATATGTATGGATAGAAATTGTGGGAGAGATAATATTACCAAAGGAGATGCTAAGGTATAAAAATTTGGACCTTTGAAGCGTGAAACCAATCGAGTCCTTAGCATCTTTGTAACTAGACATTCATCAAAACTCAACATACCCCATGAGATCAACATTATAGGCATAAATGTGAGCAAAGTCTAGATACATCCTATGCATGCTAGTTGGTCAATACACCATTCAATTTTCAAAAACTTGCATACACCAAGCAATCATATATATTGAATTTAAGCAATCATATATATTGAATTTAGATTGCACAATGCAACATTTCATCATGATCATGCACATACAAATGCACAAATAGTCTATGAGCTTGCTCTCCCCTATTTGTGTGATCCCTTGTCAACATCTTTGTGACTTATTTCTTTCCCTTTGTAAACAATCACCAAAAAGGTGTAAATGAGAGAAATCAAGTCAATCAAAGGATCAAATGTGGTCTCATCTAGATCACTTGCCTTAACATGTATTCAAGTTTGAACCAAGGACAAGCTTGTTCACACCTCAAATAAATAAGGGTTATCTTGCACCATGTTAAAATACACATCAATAGCTCATTTTCTAGAGTCAACACTAGGATTGCAAGCCCACAAACATGTCATATGCCACCACTAGATCATATAACCATTGAAAGCAATAGTGGTGCCACACATACATTGAAATCATTTGATTTTCTATGAATGAGGCTATGTCATGAGTTATGTCTAGATGCACTAAACAAGTCCTTAGCATAGTATGAATGCCATGTCACACAACTTTTACCTTGTTTGTTGGCGAAGGAGAGGCATGTCATATATGTGAGGGTGCATCAACTCAAGTTGGAGAAGTCAATAATGTTCAATTCTTCCTTTAGCATACAATATCTCTTCTTATCAAGTGGCTTGGTGAATATGTCGGCTAGTTGATCTTCGGTGCCAATGCCCATGATACAAATATCACCCTTTTTGTTGATGATCTCTAATGAAGTGATGCCTTATGTCAATGTGCTTGGTTCTTGGATGTTGAACCGGATTTTGAGTCATCTTTCTTGCACTTTCATTGTCACAAAATAATGGAACTTTGTCAAATTTGAATCCAAAATCCTTCAAAGTAGACCTCATCCAAAGCAATTGAGTGCAATAACTTCCCGCACTAATGTATTCGGCCGGCGGTAGAGAGAGCAACACTATTTTGCTTCTTTGAAGACCATGAAACACTATTTTGCTTCCCGCACTAATGTATTTGGCTTCCAAGGAATTGACATGTGCCACTTGTGCTCATTCTATTTATCTTGCATCCTCCATAATCGGAATCCGAATATCCAATTAGCTCAAATTTGGATCCCTTTGGATACCATAGGCCAACATTTTGTGTGCCTTTCAAATACCTCAAAATTCTCTTAGTTGCCTTGAGGTGACTCTCTCTAGGAGAGGATTGATATCTTGCACACATGCCCACACTAAATGCTATATCCGGTCTTAAAGCGGTTGTATAGAGTAAGCTTCCAATCATTGACCGATATTGCTTTTGATCAAGCATGTTGCCACTAGGGTCGGGGTCTAAGCTTCCATTGGTTCCCATTGGAGTTGACATTGATTTTCCATCTTCCAAGCCAAACTTCTTAATCATGTCCTTGATGTATTTGCTTTGACAAACAAATGTGCCATTCTTTAATTGCTTGATTTGAAGTCCAAGATAAAAATGTGAGCTCTCCAAGCATTGACATTTCAAACTCATTGGCCATCATCTTATCAAATTCTTCACAAAATTATTGATTGGTTGACCCAAAGATATTGTCATCAACATAGATTTGCAACACAAACAAGTCATTCCCAATTTTCTTGGTGAAGAGAGTGGTGTCCACCTTGCCCATCTTGAACCCTTTAGAGAGGAGAAAATCTCTCAACCTCTCATACCATGCTCTAGGTGCTTGTTTCAATCCATACAAAGCCTTCTTCAATTTGTAGACATGGTTGGGAAACTTGTCATCTTCAAAGCCCGGTGGTTGTTCAACATAGACTAACTCATTTATGAAACCATTCAAGAATGCACTCTTCATATCCATTTGATATAACTTGATATCATGAGCACATGCATAAGCTAGCAATATTCTAATTGCTTCCAATCTAGCAACCTGAGCATAGGTTTTACCAAAGTCAAGACCCTCTACTTGTGTGTACCCTTGAGCCACTAGTCTTGCCTTGTTTCTAACCACAATTCCATCTTCATCTTGCTTATTCTTGAAGACCCACTTGGTTCCAATCACATTATAGTCCTTTAGCCTTTCCACCAACTCCCAAACATCATTCCTCTTGAAGTTTTTTAGCTCTTCATGCATTGCATTTATCCAATCTTCCTTTTCCAATGCCTTTTCAATGTTCTTTGGTTCTTCTTGAGACACAAAGGCATGGTGAGCACAGAATGAAGCCAATCTTCCTCTTGTAATCACTCCACTATTAATGTCACCAATAATTTGATCTAGTGGATGATCTCTTGCTATATTTGAAGGTTGCATCACTTGTACTTGATGACTCGGATGAGATAGTTTACTAGCATGTTGATCTTGATCTTCATCTTGAGAACCACTAGTGCTTGCTTCATTTGCTTCAATCTCAATTGTGCTAGGCAATAGAGCATCATCATTATCATCAACTTGTCTTGGTCTAATGTCTCCAATGTCTATGTTCCTCATTGCATTCTCTAGGTTGGAACCACTCACATCATCATGATTTTCAACTCCACTTTGAGAGCCTTGGGTTTCATCAAATTCAACATTATGAACTTCTTCAAGTTGGCCACTACCCAAGTTTCATACTCTATAAGCTTTGCTTGTGGTTGAATATTCAACTAGGAAACCTTCATCACATTTCTTGTCAAACTTGCTCAATCTTGTGCCTTTCTTGAGAATGTAGCATTTGTATTCAAAGACTCTAAAGTAACCATTGTTGGGCTTCCTTCCATTCAACAACTCATAGGGTGTCTTGCCAAGCATTCCATAGCAATATAGGCGGTTGCTACAATAGCAAGCCGTATTGATTGCTTCGACCCAAAAGGAATGGCTAACATTGTATTCAATAAGCATTGATCTTGCCATTTCAATCAAGGTTCTATTCTTCCTTTCACTACACCATTAGATTGAGGAGTATAGGTTGGTGAGAATTGATGTCCAATTCCAAGCTCATCACACAACTCTTCTATTCTTGCATTCTTGAATTCACTCCCATTGTCACTTCTAATCTTCTTGATGGATGTTTCAAACTCATTTTGGTATCTTTTGACAAAGGTCTTGAATAGTTCAAACACATCACTCTTGTCATGAAGAAAGAACACCCATGTATATCTAGTGTAGTCATTAACTATGACAAAACCATACTTGTTGCCACCAATGCTAGTGTATGTTGTTGGCCCAAATAAATCCATGTGCAACAACTCAAAAGCTTTGCTTGTACTCATTGTGCTCTTGGATGGATATGCACTACCATGTTGTTTGCCGGCTTGACATGCTCCACAAGGTTTGTCCTTCTCAAATTTGACATCACTCAAGCCTCTAACCAAGTCATGCTTCACTAACTTGTTCAATTGCTTCATCCCAACATGACCAAGCCTTCGTGCCACAACCACCCTTTGCTAGCCTTTGAGAGTAAACATGTTGTCAACTTGGCTTCTTTTGATTTGAAGTTCACTAGATAGAGATCACCATATCTAAATCTCTTGAAGATCATGTTTGTACCATCACCACTAACCACTTCAACTTCTTGACTAGTGAATATGCATTTGTAGCCAAGATCACAAAGTTGAGAGACCGACAAGAGGTTGTAATCAAGATTGTCAACTAGCAATACTTTGGATAGACTCTTCTCTTGTGTAATTGCAATCTTTCCAAGCCCCAATACATTTCTCTTCTTATCATTGCCAAATGTGATAGATTCATACTCATCAATGCCCTTGATGCTAATAGATTTGAACATATGAGAATCACCGGTCATGTGTTGAGTGCACCCACTATCCATTATCCAATGCTCTCCTCCGGCATGATAATTGACCTACAAAAAGAAATCAATTTTTCTTAGGTACCCAAACTTGCTTGGGTCCTTCAAGGTTAGTCACCAAGGTCTTTGGTACCCAAATGGCTTTCTTCCTTGAGCCCATCCATGGTGCACCAATTAACCTAGCACGAACACCATTGTCTTTCTTTACAAGCATATAAAAATTGTCAAGCTTGATGGAAGAAGCATTGGTCCTCTTGTTCATGCATTTTTGCTCTACATGACCAACTTGCTTGCAAGCTTTGCAATAGCTACCATTGTTCTTCACAAAGCTTGTTTTGTGACTAACAAAGGCGGCCTTGCCTTTCTTGGGGATATAGCCCAATCCCTCTTGGTAGAGAGATGCTCTTTGGCTACCCAAGCACATAAGCAAGCGGTCCTCACCACCATAAGCCTTAGCCAAGGTGTGATTGAGCTTCTTTACTTCACTCTTTAAATTAGCATTCTCATTCAAGAGCATAGCATTGCAAGTTGTATCACTAGAAATAGATGTGCTAGAAGTACTAGTAGAAGAAACACATGAAGAAGCAACAAATGTAGGACTAGGCAAAGGATCAACAAGTATATCACAAGATATGCTAGCATCACAAGTAACTACCTTTGTCCCATGCATGCTCATGCTTTCATTTTCTTTAATAAGCGAGGAATGAGCTTTCTCAAGCTTGGAGTGAGACTTTTCAAGCTTCTTATGGTCTACCTTTAGACTCTCATAAGATGCCCTAAGCTCGTCAAGTTGTTGCTTAAGGGTGTTTCTCTCCTTAATCAACCCCTTGTATTCCTTTCTACTTTCCTTGTACATATCAATGCAATCATCAAGCATGACTTATAGCTCCCCCTTGGTATGTGTAGGCTCCTTATCGTCACTATCACTATCACTACTACTAGCATCATCATCATTTTGAGTTATAGGTTGTACCTTAGTGTCCTTAGCCATGAAGCATGAAGAAGGTGTGTCAAATAGAGAAATCCTCTCATGCATAGCAACATGAGCTTGTCCCTTCTTCTTGCTCTTCTTCTCCTCTTCTTCATCACTTGAAGAGGATGAAGCATCACTATCCCATGTAGCTACATGAGACTCATTCTTCTTCTTTGGCTTGTCATTCTTCTTCCTTGCCTTCTTGATGTCTTTCTCATCTTCACTATCATATGGGCATTCGGCAATTAGATGGAAATCATCATGGCATCTAAAACACTTCATGTTGCCTTCATTCTTGCCACCCCTCTTCTTGGATGGGTGCTTCTTCTTCTTCTTGGAGATGTAGCTCTTCTTGACATATTTGCCCAATTTCTTCACAAAGAGAGCCATGTGTTCATCAATTTCACTTCCACTACTAGAAGTGCCTTCCTCTTCATCACTTGACTCCTCCTTCTTGGACTTGCCCTTGGATGATGAGCTTGCCTTGAGTGCCAAACTCTTCTTGTCATCCTTCTTGTCATCATCATCCTTGTCCTTCTTCTTGTTTGCCTTGTTGATGAGCTCTTGCTTCTTCTTGTCATCTCTATATGAGTCATCGGTCATAACCTCATCAAGCAATTGGTTGGGAGTCAAATCCTTCAAATTTATCCTCACAAGCACGGTGATAAACATCCCAAACCGCTCCGGCAAACACCTCAAGAACTTCATGTTGAAGGTCTTGTCCTTGATCTCTTCTCCAAGAGCATTGAGATCATTCACCAATACTTGCATACGGTGAAACATCTCCGGAACACTCTCATCCTCTTCTATCTTGAAGCTATTGAATTGCTCAAGCTTTATGTATGTCTTTGCTTGCTTGACGCCTTCGGTGCCCTCATAGCACTCTTCTAGCTTCTTCCATATATCATAAGCTATCTCAAGAGTCTTCACTTGCTCAAACACCTTGTCTTTGAACGCCTCATAGAAAGCGCTCACGGCAATATCATTAGCTTGAAGCTTCTTCTCCTCAACCGGTGTAGGAGCATCCTTGTTTGCCACCTCGAACTTGCTCTCGGTCACCTTTCACACCTCTCTATTGATTGACTTGAGATGTGCGGTCATCTTCACCTTCCAATAGGCGAAATTTGTGCCATTGAAAGGCGGCGCCTTCTTCGTGTTGTTGATGTGCATTGTCAACGCCATTTTTCACCGTAGGTTGTTAAGCCCTTCAAATACGGTGCCTCGGCTCCGATACCACTTGAAAGGTCCTAATGGCTAGAGGGGGGTGAATAGCCTATTAAAAATTCTACAAACAACACTTGAGCAAACCGGTTAGTAATTAAAACGGTGAAGCGTAATAAGCGGTGCTACAAATTTATCTAGGCAAGCCCCCTATGCAATCAACCACTAAATATATACTATGATCTCTAGGCAAACAATCTAGCTATGTCAATCCTAGGTGAGCAAAGATTCTAGCAAAGATAACACTAGGAGCTAAACTAGGTGAACAAGATGATACTAAGCAAACTACACAAGATATCAAATGTAAATGCTAGAGAGGGTGTGATCGATATACCGACATCGATGTGTAGAGGTGGAAGCCAATCACCGTGATCAATATGAAATCTCCAACGAGCAAGAACAAGATTGACACGATGATTTTTACCGAGGTTCACGTGCTTGCCGCAAGACGCTACGCCCTCGTTGTGGCGATACACCCACTAGATGTTCCACAAGTTTAATGGCCGGTGCCAAATCCCCGGTGGGAGCTCAATGAAACAATCACTAGAGGGGATCCACAAGCCACGAGCAATCCACTAGTGCTCCTTTTCGCGAATCTCCCGCGGGGTAAAGAACGACCCCTCATAAGTCCACCTGTGGCCTCGAACAAGCTCCATTCGAGCTCAACACCGCCTCAACCTCCAAGCCGCTAGGGAAGCAAGCAAATTCCTAAGAGAAACCAAATCCCGCGGCTCCTCCAAGGATGAAGTGCCTCTAGATGCAAGCAACAAGCAAATGCACTTCTATCTCTCTCAATCTCACCAAAGATTCGAAGTTTGGATGAAGAGATGAGTGGAGTGGAGTCTCACAAGCTCACAAGTGTGTAGGAGTGTTAAAATGTGCAAGAGAGAGCTCTAGAACCCGACCATCCAAGTATATATAGAGCCCACTCAAAAACATAGCCGTTGGTGCATTTCTGCGCGCTGACCGGACGCACCGACCGGACTCACCAGCGGGTCCGGTCCAGCGTCCGGTCACCACCGACCGAGCGTCCGGTCAGATAAGACAGAGCCTCTGGCCCCACAACCGGCAGCCAACTTCGTGCGTCCGGCCGACGGTTCCGTGGTGACCGGACTCTTCCTCCATGCGTCCGGTCGAAGCCTCAAACCGAGCCCGAAAACATAGCTCTTCATTATCGACCGGACTCGCCGACCGGAGCGTCCCGGCCAAGGGACCCAGCGTCCGTCCGGCCGTCCCGGCCGACGCGTCCGGTCACCTTTCCTTGCGAAAATCAGCATCTTGTTGTCGCCTTTGCTTCAACCTTGCTTCGCCTTTTGCCATATGTTGCCAACACGTCGAGGATGATCTCAATATCATGTATGTTAGCAAGTCGCGATCGAATTCGGCAAGAACGGTTAGTGCTCTCATATCCTAAATGCAATATGCAAGTCAATTGGACCTAGAGGCACTTGTCATTGATTAGCCGTGGCATTCCCTCTTGATAGTCGGTCATCAATCCTAAATGTGATCACACTCTCTATAGTGTCTTGATCACCGAAAAGAAAACCCTATCAAGTTATACCTTTGCCTTGATCTCCTGGTTCCTTCCAAACCGACAACCGAGCTTGACGATCCATCATGTCCATCATCATCGTCCATGTTCATGATCATCATGCTCCACATCATCCATGTAATCCTATCTCTTAAGTCACACTTAGAGCAATAAGATTAGCATAATAAAGTGTCATCAATTTCCAAAACCAAACATGAGATTTCAACACCGCACCATAAGCGCCCTTCCTAGCTCCTCAAAGAAATCCATCCGTGTACATCTCCGCATCCCGGAAAGAATATGATTGAATAGCTATGCTCTCATCATCAAATTCTGAGTCTTGCAGTTGTGGAGCCCTCGTGTGCCGTGATGATACAGCCGATGCTTGCAGAGTAGCATGAATGCCAAGACCGCAATAAGTGAGAAAATGGCCAATGCAGCCGCCTAATACCAACATGGCAATTGAGCCAGTGCTCTAGTCTTCCTGATAGCACCGTTGGGTTCATAGGTGTAGACTTTCACAAATAACGTGGTGTTGCTACGACTTAAACTCCCGCCATATCTCATTGGAAACATCCGCTTTTGAGCAAGAGGGAATCGAACATTGCAACCTCACAGAACAATCGAAAAGACAAAGAGCTTTGCAGTGCTTCAATTCCTCGTAGTCCGTGGTGGAACAAAGATACGATCTATCCGACCATGTAGTATTCTTCACCTCAACCATCGTAGCTACTAGTCCGATGCCATCATTAGAGCTATTCCCCTGTGCAGCCACCACCGCCGCCGCACCCTCCAAAGAACCTCGCATGCTTTGGTTAGAACTTGAGAATTCAAAACCAGGGAGGCAAGAGCAGCTAGTATTTCCATTAGGACTCTCATGGCGTAATCTATTTGGACCACAAATGCCTTTCACATCACACCGATCATTGCTAGGCTTTTGCCATTTGATTTCTGTCATGGGTGCTCCCCCGCCTAAAGAACACATGGGAGTAGAGTCGCAATATACCGTCCGCGCCCAATGTCATATGGAAGTTGACATCTGTGGTCCGAGGGAGCTTTAGAAGATTGGTTTGTGAGGAACAACACATTTGTATATGTTGTTTTTTTGGTCGAACATCCAAAGTGTGCCATTGGGATCCAAAGCAACTGTGAGGAGGTAGGATTGCCATAGGTGCCAGTATTCCAGTATGAGCTATTAGGGTCAACTGCATCAACAAGATACAACACAAGATTGCCATCTAGCTGGTTGGAAAGGCGAATGGATGGGCCGAGTAGGTCGAAAATGCGCCCACTATGAGTCGGTCTAGGTCCTATGTTGGGCCAATAGGGTAGGGAGCTTTCCAGTCCAATGGCCAACTGCTCTTGGAACATGTTGAGCCAGCCCAGCTTGTAGAGATGATGCGGAGGGATTTGAAACGGATTGAAACCGGCTTCTTATGCTCTGTTGCTCATGTGCCTGGATACTGATTATTGTTTTGTTTAACTTAAGAGTTTATAACTGTAGTTTAGTAGTCTACTTAATTGTATTCTAAAGTTTTATCTCACTATAAAATCATTGGTGTTTTCATTTCATTTTCTAAAGGTAATTGTTGTTGCATATTTAGGGTCACGGGCACTGGGTGAATTCACTTGCCTTGAGCACGGAATATGTTCTCCGTACTGGAGCATACGAGCACACTGGCAAAACATTTTCAACTGCAGAGGAAATGAAAGAGGTATATTGATTGCACATGGCCTAGTGCTTGTATTTCCTTTATTTTGTTGCCTATCCTAATAGCAAAATAGTTTTGGCTCAAGATTACATATAATATAATATATGTCACCATTTTTTATGAATATTATCTTTTTGGAATATTTTTTCTCCTCACCTGACAACTGTTTGTATTTAGGCTGCTCTTGTGAGATACAAGAAGATGAGGGGTAATGCTCCAGAGAGATTAGTTTCTGGTTCTGATGATTTTACGATGTTTCTTTGGGAACCAACAATTAGTAAACAACCTAAAGCTCGCATGACTGGTCATCAGAAGGTATAGTGTCTCTCATCTTATTGCCTCCAGCCAGACAACAATGCTTTTTTTAAAAAAAAAAAAATCCAAACATTCTTGTATTAATATACATATTTCTGCTGATAGATGTACTTATTTTATCCTTTGTTGTCATAATGTGGATAGTTTACAGAATCGTTAATGTTTATTTCCTAGTAGTTTGGCAATTAATGCCCATGATGTATCTCCACATTGAGTTCACAGTAGTATTTGAAATAATTATGGCTTTTGTACTCAGTAGTATCTATTGTGTTATTTCTTTAGGGCGTGGTGCCTATGTGTGCCCACGTGGGGTAAGAGTCCCCAATTGCTGTGTATAAACTCTTTCCCCACCTTAATAGAAAGGCAGCACTTCTTTCAAAAAAAATTGTAAAAGACTTGAACTATCTATAAGAATAAGAACAGAGAGCTACTCTTGGCGATTAACATTCGACCAGAAGCAGCACAGCTAGACATTTCAGTCGGGTGTGAAGCTAATTTGATAATTATATATACTTTCTTAAATAGAGGCAGTTATATATTGTGAAGGTATTCTTCACGAGGAATGTATCAGTACCATACCATTTTTGTTGTCAATCTATATAAAAAAAATTAGAAACTGATGGTCAAAGTTAAACAAGTTGACTTGGTAAAAACCCAGGTCGACTTGTATTTTGAAATTTGAGGAAGTATTCAGTTTTACGTGCGGTGTAATTATTTGGCTTTGTTAGTAATTTCAAAAGCTATCAAGTCAGACGTGGATCAGTTCATTATCCAAAGAAGCACGAATATAGATTAGTCTTTCTGTGCTCATATGCGTCGGTACTGAGAATTCAATGAATGGGTGTAGCAGTGTCTCCATGCTTGTAGGTCGGAATTTAATGGTTTATACCCCTGCGTGTCACAGCCCGGACGGCTCCGCGGGCTCTGGGGGCGGCGGCAGTGTAGGGCGGCGCGAGGGCGGTGGCGGCGGCGTGTAGGGTGGCGCGAGGGCGGTGGCGGCGGCGGCGGCGGCAGCAGCAGCGCCGCGTAGCTAGGGCTGGGGCGGCGGCGGCTTGAGAGCAAGAGCTGGGGAAATATTTTTCTTTGATTGCTAGAAACAAAGAGGTTACATCTCCTTAATATTTATAGTCCACCTAGCGGACTTGCTGCCGTGGGGACGCCGGGCCCTCCATGGTCGACGGCGACGTTGTTGACGGTGATGAACTGGTGGCCGTTGTCGTCGAAGAGGAGGATCATGGCGTCCTCCAGGAAGCCATGAGGACGTACCTCCATCAGCAGGATGCTTGGCGGGAAGGCGTGCGTGGATGGCGAGGACGTCGGTAGGTGGAAGCCGACTGCGAGGCCTTGCGGGGGAATCCCGCACTGTAGGAGGAGATCTTGCAGCAAGATGGACGCTGCCGGGACGTAGTAGCGGTTGTTGTACCTGATGATGCCGTTGTGAAGTGTCCAGTCTGGCGCCGCAGCTTGGAGCTCAATGGTAGTGGCGATCACCTGTAGCTCGCGGTTCGTAGAGGCTGCCAGCGGAGCTCGGTGAGGAGCTCGAAGGGGACAAGGTCGCCCAGACGCCCATGGCCGAGGGGCCCCTTTGCGGCGGCTCGGGGGCGCCATCGACTCGCCGGCATGCCGTTGTTGTCATCGCCGATGTCACTGTGAACGCCGCCGCCACCGAGGTGTGCGATGAGCATGGAGGGGGGCGCCGAGGTGACGAGCGAGGTGGATCGCTTGCCCATCGCGGCGGACGCTTCCCCGCCGGATCGCCAGAAGCGGCGCGTCGTAGCCCACCGATGAAGAGGTGGACGCGATGGAGCTCGCCGGAAGCCAACATGCGTGACGTAGCCCCCTCGAAGACGCCAATGTAGTCGCTCAGGGCGCCGTCCTACCTCGGCGGCGTGAGGTCGCTCAGTAGTGTCGCGGGTCGACGGGCGGCGAAGTCATGTGCGAGACACCGCGTGAAGGTGTCCCACAACTCTAGGGCGCCTCCCCGGTTATGTGGAGGAACCGAGTTG
Source organism: Hyparrhenia diplandra (assembly GCA_015847255.1). Lineage (NCBI taxonomy): Eukaryota > Viridiplantae > Streptophyta > Magnoliopsida > Poales > Poaceae > Hyparrhenia > Hyparrhenia diplandra. Next base: position 90,881 of record JADLZK010012455.1, on the reverse strand, counting down.
TGCCGCTCCCGTGAAGGTGGAAAGCGGCATACCTAACATATTCATCGAGCCGAGGTCTTGCCGCAAAGATGAATAGCATCTCCATCTTCATGATCCAAGGCTCGGGTCGGCCGCTCCATCATACGCCGGCGGGTTCAGCGACCGCATACTATGTGTGCGGTAGAGTCGGAGGGATGGCTCGACGGTGGGCGGACCGATGATCCGCGGGCGCAGTCGCCATGGCGGGCGCCATCGCTACCGGTGTTGCCATGTGGCCGGGTACCGAGGTGGAGGCACCGGGGATGCACAAGCCGATGTCGTAGGCCGTTTGGATCTATAGCTTGCCGGGTGATTGGCTTCGCCAGGCGGGCGACGGAGCGCTCGCCAGAATTACGTATTGATCTCGCCGTCGGGGTGCGGCGAGTCGACGATGGTGTCGGTGGCGCGCCCTTGGGGCGCGTCGTCATCCTCTCCCACGGCGGCGCCCTCGAGCGCCGCGTCGCCGTGCGGTGGCGTCCTTGGGAGCGTCGTCGTCGTGCGTTGTCGCGGTGATGTCGGGCGACGTGGTGGGGGCGTAGTGGTGGCAGGAAGAGTTGGGGACCGGCGGGGTGCGACCAAGACAAGCCTTGATGGAGTCGAAGCGGCGGTTGATCTTCTTGAAGTTGTCCTCCATCAGGTTCTTGAGGGCGACGAAGAACTCGTGCATCTCGGGAGCCATTGGTGGGGTCGAGGAACGAGCTGGTCTCCGAGTACCACATGTCACAGCCCGAACGGCTCTAGTGTAGGATCGCTGGACGACTAGAGGGGGGTGAATAGGCCTCGCTTCAAAATTAACTCAAACACAAAGTCAATATCACGCGCGGCATCGCCAAGCTTCTCTAAGCGGCACTTGCCGCTCAAATGCAAGACCTTTGCTCTCACAAGCGGCACTGCCGCTCCTGCAGAAAGTGTTAGCTCACAGTTCAAAATTTGTCCAATGAAAAACAGATCGGGTAAATTCCTTAACTTCCTAGATAGGTATAGATTACAGATCAAGAGCTAAAACTTGTAGATCGAGTGAAACAAGATAGATCGGCCTCAAAACCTAATTCCAACCACAACAACCATATGTATAGGAAATGTAAGAACAGCAAGCACACGGTGACACACAAGGATTTATCTCGTGGTTTAGCTCGCCACCAAAGCTTGCTTAGTCCACGTTGTTGAGGTTCCCACAAAGGGATGAGCTCACCACAAGGGTTTGCCTCTTTGCCTCGTTCTCAAGTCAAGAGAGTGAACTCTTGAGATAAGGGGTGATTGTATTAGTTGCAAGAGGGTGTTACAAACCTCCCAAGGCTCGCCACACAAGTTGGCAAGCTCATGGGCGACGACTAGCTAGCTAGAAGCAAAGCTTCAAAAGTAAAGAACCAAAACCGCCTACCAAAAGTGCGAACCAAGTGCTTCTAATCGATGAGGATCAAGTGGATCTACTCTCTAGTCGAAGTTTGGGGTGTTTTTCACTCAAGGATTGATGGGGAAATCAATGGGAAAGCTTGAGGAAAAGAGAGCTCCAATGGTGAGAGAGAGAAAAGTGCACTTGGGGGTGTTCTCAAGAAAATGAACAGAGGTGGAAGAAGAGGTGACCGTTGTGAGAGAGAGAAGAAGGTATAAATACCCCTTCACTCCAACGGCCGATCAAGTACGGCACATCGCCGCACATGATCAAAGCGCATCGCCGCAAGCCGCGCACCGCCGCTCCCCTTGTGCGGCACCGCCCACGTACCAAGTCGACAAGGAATAGAAACTAAAGATAGGCCGACTTGGTTGGAAGTCGGAGGTGTTATATGTAGGAATTTGAGCACTTGGTTGCACGCTTTGACACGAGGTTTGAGTCCTCTTAATAGTACGGCGATTCCTATACTCAATTTCAAAACATAAAAGAATTTAAACCTCCTTGAGTGGAATCCCAACATGAAAATGAATTGGGGTACTCCTCCGTTAGGTTGCAACATCCTCCTTTAGCTATAACTCGCTTGTCATCTCGATAAATCTCATTAGTCCTCTAGTTAGATTGTCATCAACACCAAAACCCACATTAGGGCTTGATTGCACTCACATCCGTGCGGCCGTGGGCGGCGGCGGCGGCGTAGGGCGGCGCGAGGGCGGCGCGGCGCTTAGGGCTGGGGTGGCGGCGGTGGCTTGAGAGCCGGAGTCGGGGAAATATTTTTCTTTGATTGCTTGAAACAAAATGGTTACATCTCCCTAATATTTATAGTCCACTTGCTAGCGGCGCATGAGGATTTTTTCCACTCACGCATCACCACTTATCAACACACGCCGTGTCGACAACCCGCACCATGAGGGCAGATGGGACCAAATGACTAGGGATGAAAACGGATCGGATCGGTGCGGATAATGGCTTCCCATATCCTAATCCTCCTTTTCTAATCGGTTTCGAGCGGATCGGATATTATGCGATTCGATGCGAACACGGATTTTTAGGATGTCGGAAATGGTGCGGTTCGGACCGGTGTTGGAGTGGAAGCGGACTTTTAGAAGTCGGATAATATATGATTACATGTTGTTTCTTATAATGAGAAACATTTTTTTAAACCAAGGTCCTAAAGCGGCAAAGATAACTCGAATAATCGCCATCAATGTACAACTTCGATTTAGGAGCTCACAAAATTAATACAAGTTCTAAATTTGAATTTTTAACTACACGAGAGGAATTGGCCGGCCGCCGGGCGTGAGTGCTTGACAAAGACAAAAAAAAATACAAGTCTCACAAGGCTTCGCCATCTCCGGGTCGGCGTGAGAACGTATTAGGCAAAAAAAAAAAATAGTCAATAGACAATCACTTTGGAGACCCATCTCGCCATCTCCGTTACCTAATGCCTACCACCTAAATTAGGCAAATAGGAAATCATTAGAATATCATTTTATATAGCAAAAATATACTTAAAATATTGTTTGGGCTGCTTAAAGTATTTAGATATCCTATTATAAGAGTCGGATAATCCGTGTTTAATTATCGGATAATCCATATCCGTCGGATTTTGCCAATACCATATCCTACACCGCATCCGCATATAGTCGGATTCGATTATCCGCATCCGCATCGGATATTAAAAAAAACACTTCTCCACATCCTTAAAATTCGGATTCGAGCGGATCGGTGCGGAGGATTATCCTTACCGCTTTCATCCCTACAAATGACAGACGAGAAATTGGTTATTTTGCCTCTCGTCGGGAACGGGTTTCGCTGGAATGCCATTAAGATTTTGGGCTTCGCTGCTTTGTCCTTCTCAAGCTTTGCACACTCGCTAAAATGCCCTGCCCTACTACTTTCTTTCCGCTTTGCCCTTCCGACTTCCTTTAGTTTTTCACGGTCACGGAGAAATTGACGGGTGACGACGGAACCTTCTCTCTCGCACCCATCGAGCCGCCGTCGGGTCGTCCGCGGCCGCGACTTCGCTGGGGCGGCCCACGCACACCGTCCCAACCCAAAGACGCGGCATCCACCGCCCGGGCCTCACTCCGACCGCGCGATCGCCAAGCGCCGCCACAGGGACGTGGACCCCACCGGAACCACGGGCTGTCGCCGACGCGGCGCGTGCGCCTCGGCCGGCCGCGGCCGCCGCGTGGCCGCCACCGCCGATCCCACTCCGTCACCGGCGCCCGCCACCGCCCGCAGCCTGCGGCGGCCATGGCGACCCGCCGCGGGACGCTAGGCGCAGGCGGTGTCGTGGGCGCGAGCGCGAGCGCCAAGCGGCCGCCGCGGCGGCGATACCGCCCGACGCATCGACCGGGCCCGCTTGCCCGCACCTCGAGCACCTCCTAGGCGCGCCGCGACTCGGAGTTCCGACCGTAGGCGCCGCGGGCGCCGAGTTGGCCGTGGACACGCATGAGCTTGCCGGGCGGAAGTCGCACCGTGCCGTCGTCCGGGCGCCGGCGAAGATTCCGGATCCCACGGCCGCGTGAGGTCTTCTAGGAGGGTGGAGGCGGCGGCGGCGGTGCCTCGCCGCGAGGGGTTGGCGCCCGTGCACTTTGGCGTCGCCTTGGCGCGCGCGGAGGCAGCGTCGCCCGTCGCGCAATTCACCAACGCCATGGTGATTACCCATCCGACCGATCCTCGCAGCAGCGGCGGCCGCCATGGTGATTACCCATCCGACCGATCCTCGCCGCGCTACGTGAGCTAACTCGCTTCCGCTCCCTCCTCCTCTTCCGCTCCCGCCGTATATTTTGGGTCCTTTGCCGCACCGACGACTCCAAGTCGATGGAGCTGGTGCCGCGTATTCTTTGCGTTGTGAGTTGGTGGTGATGGAGCGATGGGCGGAATCGAATAAGCGAGCGATTAACGAGAGCCCCGCCTGGTCGGCGACGCCGACCGCCGCTCCGTCGTCACCCGCCAATTTCTCCGTGAAAACTAAAGAAGGAAGTCGGAAGGGCAAAACGGGAAGAAAGAAGGCCTAATCATCAAATTCGGCCGGCTGAGCATTTTAGCGGGTGTGCAAAGCTCGAGAAGGGCACGCCAGCCAAAAAACCAAAATCTTAATGACGTTTTAACGAAACCCGTTCACGACGCGGGCAAAATAGCCAATTTCTCGATCACAGAAACCAACCAACCCCTCCCCCAAACCCCAACCACCCCCACCCCCCGCTGCCTCCTTTCGCGACTCGCGACGCCTCCCTCCCCAGTCCCCACGGTCTCGCTCATGGAGCACAGGCGACTGGGCGCTAGGGTTTGAGAGCCGCCATCCCGCCCTCCCGACCGCCGCCGCCTCCATCCCCAAGTCGCCCGTCGTCCCGGAGTCCGCCGCCGCCATCCCCAACGCCGGCGCCCTCAAGACCTCGGCCACCTCCATCCCCAAGCCGCCGTCCCGGATTACGCCGCCGCCATCCCCAACTCCGGCGCCCTCCCGACCTCCGCCGCCTCCATCCCCAAGCCGCCGTCCCGGAGTACGCCGCCGCCATCCCCCACTCCGGCGCCGTCCCGAAGCCCGCCGCCGCCGCCGGACCGCTGTCCCGAAGCCCGTCGCCGCCTTGGGTCGCCTCCGAAGGCCCACTGAAGGTCGCCTGCCGCCGCCTTGGGTCTTCCAGTAGCACCGTTGGCACCCGAAGGTGTGTTCATCCCCTTCTCCCTCTCAGATCTGAAAAATTAGTGAAATGCTTGTAGGATGGGCTAGTGTAGAAATGGTAGTAGATGTATGTCTGATAGTTCTATACGGAAAATTGAATCGCTTATTGAAATGGGTAGCATGTCCATGGTGGTTGTATATGGCTTGGCATTCATGGTTCATTTTTGTACAGCAACATGGGTGATAGTGCAGACTGGTGTGATGAGAATCTTAGGGTAATTTGTGAGTTATTTGCTGAGGAAGTGAAGCCTAAGAATCGATCTGGAACTCACCTGAGCAGGGTAGGATATGCTAATGTCATTACCAAATTTAAAGAGAAGACTGGGTTATCCTATACTAAGTTGCAGCTGAAAAATAAATGGGATAAATTGAGGGCAGATTACAGCAATTGGAAAAATTACAAAATGAGACAGGATCAGGTTGGGACCCTGCCATGTTCGGGCTAGGGCGCTAGGTGGAATCTAGGCGGTGACCCACAGCCTAGAGCCTAGTCGGGAGTAAGCGGAGCCTAGGCGCTCCTAGGCGTTTTAAATCCATTCATATTTTACAGCAAAAGACTATAAAAAAGAAAAAACAGGACAACCGTGGGCCAAGACTTGTATACAAAGGCCCATAAGACAGCCTAGGCCCATATTTGAGCAGCAAACCTTATCTCCTCTAACCTATCCCCAACCCTATCCCTTCTCAGATAATCCCATCCAAGGCTCCTCCCGCGCCGTCCATGACCCCACGCCCGCCTCCTCCAGCGCCGCTTTCGCAACCTCCGCCACCCCGTCCCTCCTTCTCCGCCTCCTGCATACAGCCGCTAGCCTTCTCTGCCGCCTTGGCGCAACATTCCCGCATCTCTCTAGCCTTTTGCCCGCCGCCATCTCCTTCTCTCGCCCCCGGGCACTTTTGCCGCTGCTCCTCCCTCCTCACAGGTGACCCGGCCGCCTAGGGTTCCGCCTACCCCCCATAGGCGAGGCGGGGACCCTCCGACTTAGCGCTTAAAAAGCGCGCCCTAGGCGCCGCCTAGCGGAACAAAGGGGACCCCTGTTAAGAAAACCTTCGGTGCTCGATTGGTGGTGGAGGTAAAGTTATGTTCCATTTCTTTTATCTCAATGCATGGTTGTGATATATGTTTATGTGCACGATCCTTGTTTTGTGTGATTGCAGCAATACAAAGGTTGTGCCAAGTTTAAAGACCATCCACTTCAAGAAAATCGTGGAAGCAAAGATGGTATTGAGACTTTAGTGACTGAATGACCATGCCATTCTTTTTCTAAAAAAGGAAGAATATGCATATATCACAATTCACGAGGGATGATAACAAGATGTACAACTAATCAAATTATCTAGACTACCTTGAAGTGAATATAAGTGAATAGATCGGCACTAATTTGTGTGCGCTTTACCTACTTGTATGAACCGTGGTTTAGATAACAAGTAGGAATTTTCAAAATAAAACCTTCGATATGCATTTGTAGAAAGTAAGGTAACCTAAGCATAAATTCAATCAATTCAAGTATGTTTTGTTGATATAGGGAAAATAAAGAATGGGAAGTGGATTCAACATTGAAGAAAGGGGTGCAACGACTTAAAAAGTTAAGTGGCAGACACCATCACTCCAAACTTATCATTCTTCATCCCTCACTTTCAAATTGCATCTATCTATAGTTATAATAGATCAACAGTATGAAATGTAAGAGTGAACTATCAACTCAAATTTTCAACCCGCCGCTCGAAACTTGAACTCGTAGCTTAAAATTTCGAAAGGTGCGAGTGAACGGTTGGAACTTGCCCCTCTGAAAAGGGGACACGAAAAGGAGCTCCTTTATCGGAGAGATGGAGGAGTGTTTCACCGTAGATTTGAAAAATCCAATCCCGGGCGACAACTGAACCTCGGGAACTATAAGCCAATCGGAACTCTCGCATAGCGAAATGGCACCTTATCACGTGCATTCAACGTGGCGGGGCGCTTTGGTGCAGCCGATGGCGGCGGTGGGGGCGGCCGCTGGCGCGGGTTCGGCAAATAAGACGATTCAGTGCAGCGGTGGCGCCGCCGGCGAAAGCGGGGAAGGGTGGCTCCGGCTAGGTTTGGCGATGGCGAGGGCGCCTCGGAAGAAGTAAGCAAATGTTGTGGGTCTTTGAGGAGAGGCGTGTGAGGGAAATGGGCGGGCCGGCGGATCTCAACGCGAACACCACGGCGTCGACGGCGGCCCGGGAGGTCGCCGCGGGTCACGGGGAGCATAGTGGCGGGGAGTCGGCGGAGGGACGGGGGGCACGCCGGCGTGGCGAGGGTGGCGGCAGCGGACGAGGCGGACTCAAGTCGGGTCCCACCGGGTCCGTCCATCTCGCGCGTCGGCGGCTTCGATGGGCGATGGCCGGCGGGGCGAAGTGGTCGATCCGTCGGGTACTGGGTCGGTCCGGCCATGTGAAAAAGGCGAAGGGCGGGCCTGCCGTCGCCACCCACCCAACCCGACCCGCGCAGCGGTGTCGCGCCGCGCAACCGCCGCGGTCCCGGTCGGGTGTCCGCGGTTGCTCCCCGTCGCGTTGCCCTCGTGGTCGTGGAGCCGGCCCGGCCCGGCGGCCGCGGGAGGGCCAGCGACACGATGGCCCCGCGGCGGCGGGGTCCCATGTCCATCCATGATTTATGAGTCCCCCTGCCGCGATGATTTGGTTTGGCGGGATGGGGACTCATAAATCATGGATGGACATCAGGACCTGGCTAGCGGCGGCCCGTGAGCAGCGATCCCGTCGGCGGCCCAGCTCGACCTTAGCCGAGGGGGTGCAGCGCCGCGGGGGCCCGATGACCGGCCGCCTGGGGGCCCCGTGGCAGGAAGGTTGCCTTAGCTGACTTGTTCGATTGGGCGGGTTGGGTGGTGGCGGCAAAGTCGAGCCGCGTCCGTCCGCTCGTCGGCCGGGCCAGGACGTGCCCGATCGGGTCGATCGACCTGAGCGCTGAAACCCATCAGGTCCATCGTAACCCGCCGGGCCGCGAGATGGACAAACTGAGGTGGGACAGGCAGATCCGCCGTCCGGTCGCTCGCTCATGTGCCCAGATCCCTCCGCCGATGAAGTTATGCTCCCAAACAGCGCGTGACTGCCGAGCGTCGGCCGTCGTGGTGGTGTCCGGAGGAGATGCTGTCGGGCTCGCCATTTCCCTCATCCACCTCCCCCGGCGCCCTGACCATTTCTTGCCCCCTACTGCGCGTGCCCTCGCCAAACCTAGCTTGGCCCTCCCCCCATCGGCGTCTGCTGCCCGCCGGCCCCCCGAGCCGCCGCCATTGCCGTACCAAGGTGTCCCGCCACGCGTGGAATGCTTGCCGTAAGGTGCCATTTCAATCGCGAGTTTCAGATTGGCTTATAGCTCCCGAGGTTCGGGTTGTCGCGGATTGGATTTTCAAATCTCCGGCTAAAACACCTCTCTAGCTCTCCGATAAGGAGCTTCTTTTTCGTGTCCCCCTTTTCGTAGCTGCAAGTTCCAGCCGCTCACTCGCAGACTTTCGAAATTTCAAGCTGCGAGTTCAAGTTTCCTGACGACGGGTTGAAAATTTGAGCCGATAGTTCACTCTTACGTCATACTCTTGATCTATTATAACTCTAGATGCAATTTGAAAGTGAGGGATGAAGAATGATAAGTTTGGAGTGATGGTGTCTGCCACTTAACTTTTTAAGTCGTTGCACCCCTTTCTTCATATTGATTCCACTTCTCATTCTTCATTTTCCCTAAATCAACAAAACATACTGAATTGATTGAATTTATGCTTAGGTTACTTTACTTTCTACAAATGCATATCGAAGGTTTTATTTTGAAAATTCCTACTTGTTATCTAAACCACTGTTCATACAAGTATGTAAACTGCACGCAAATTAGTGCCGATCTATTCATATTAAGATAGTTTATATAATTTGATTAGTTGTGCATCTTGTTATCATCCTCGTGAATTGTGATATGTGCATATTCTCTTTTTTTTAAAAAAAATGGCATGGTCATTCAGTCACTAAAGTCTCAACATTGTACTATTTCCCTGATTTTGCTGAAGTTGCTTCTTGTGCTCCAGTTCTGCTTTCCGATGGTTGCCAAGAAGATGGTACTCACCACTTTTAGTAGTCTGGCCTTCCCCAAGCTAGCAGATAATTATAGGAAGAATTCACTTTGTAAAATGGCATAGTTGTTTGCTTATTGTTGTAACTAGTTTCCTACATTCATAATGCCTCCAGTAGTCCTTTAACTTCTTTCATTGCAGAACTTTGTGTATTAATTTGCTCATGGTTTGTTCTGATGCAGTTTGAAGTGTGATCGTTGAGGTTCTGGTTAAAGAAGCTTCTAGAATCAATTGGCTTCCCTCCCATAATGGACAAGATGCAATCCGATTGCCCTTATCCTGGATGTTTCTTTTTGTGTAATGAAGGAGGCAAACCCTAGTAAACGAAGAGCAAGTGTGCTAAAGTTCTTTAGGGAACTTCCTTCCCAAGATGATGATGGTCAAGTTCTCCCTATTAGTGGTCTCTGGAACACAGCAATGGCTCACCCAAATGATCCCGAGTTCATCAACTTGGGCATATTTGAATGCATGGCAGCTCTTATATGGAAAGGGTTGAAAAACAGGCGTTGGCTTGCACATGATCAGAATATTTACATCCCATATTATGCAGCTCACATAATTGGATCATACACAATGAATATGGAGGAGTTTGCAGAGCGTGCTGTTCGTGCTGGTGTAATACCTCCATTAGTCGAACTGTTAAGAGGTAGGCTGACGTGGGTCGAGCAAAAGAGTTGCTGTTAGAGCTTTGGGGCATCTGGCTACATATCCTGGTACATTCCCTGCAGTTGCCGATCATGGGGAAGTACTTGAACTTGCCATTCAACTTGCTTCTAGCTCCCTAGAGATTGTGTACTCTCACTTTTACCAGTTTGTGGATCGAAGACTTGGCTACCATTGCGACCTTCTTACTCGTGGCATGGGTGGTGTGGAAATGGAATCCCGCAAAGCTGAGGAATGGGCAAGTCAACTGCAGTGCTGGTCTTTGCAACTCATTAACTGCTTTGCATTTAAGCCTGAATTCCTCCATGATATTTGCAAGCCTGATTTTCTAGTCAAGTTACCTGGAATGTGGGGTGGACTTGTAAATGAGAACTCGCCTGCTGGTGTTGGTTTGCTAAGAACAATCTGCCAGAGCAAAGTCGGTCGCGGTCATGTTGCTAGCATTCCTGGTACTATTGATGCTTTATGTAACATTGCTCGTTCTTCGGATGACTGGCAATACATGGCAGTTGATTGTCTGATCTGGTTAGTGCAGGATGCAAGTACTTGTCAGAAGGTAAGATCTTGTGAAATACATTTTGTTTGCTTAAATTGGTTACGTTTAAGGCCTAATAAGGCATGAAATATGCACAGCAGCTTAGAAATGATGACAGAATTCCTCAGAAACAGTAAATAAGAATATTAATCTAATCTTTGGAACACCAGGTCAGGATAACTAATTCCCCGTAATTGAATGTTTCAAGAGTAATTATGCAATGGTTTCCTGAAATAGCATTGAGCTAAAATGCATACATATGTTGTTTTCTGATCCAATACCAATTCAGTTGGTGCTATCTGTTAACTGTAGTTTTCTTAGCTCTAGTCACTAATTTTTTTTCCCCTTTGTGCAGGTTATAGATAAAAAGTTGCGCCAACACTGATAGGCTTAGCAGATATTTCGACACTGGGTGATTATAAAAGCTCGGTGACACCATTGTCACAATCCTCCAAGAATGTATGCAACAGAGTGGGAACTCACGTGGTGCAATCAGTGCTCAAACCAAAGCAGAAATTGATGAGCTTTTGAGATCCAAGCAAAGTTTAAAATTGGAAAAAGAGTATGCCAAAGGAAGATCTTCATATAAAACAAGCTGCAGCATTGGTTGTCAAGTTGGAAGGCAATTCACTGTTCTCTTCAGGGAACATTGCAGGAGCTGCAGAGAAATACTCTGAAGCACTTGCGCTGTGTCCAATGAAGTCTAAGAAAGAGCGGGTGGTTCTTTACAGCAATCGAGCTCAGTGTTACCTTCTCCTGCAGCAGCCATTGGCTGCCATAAGTGATGCTACTCGAGCATTGTGCCTTCATAGCCCTGTGAATCGTCATGCCAAGAGTTTGTGGAGAAGAGCTCAAGCTTATGATATGCTTGGTTTTGCAAAAGAGAGCTTATTGGATGCAATCCTTTTCATAAACGAGTGCTCTCAGTCAAACGATCCTGACTTGTCCCTAAAGCAAAACAAAGTTCCTGATTATGCTGAGCGATTGGTGAAGAAGCAGATGCGTGCGCTTGGCTATTCAGGGAAGCAGCTCTGAAGCATGGGGGTGTCCATTGCGAGAAAGGAGATGCTAGCGATGCGTTTGGTCAAGAGGCTGATGACTCTGAGTGGGAAACAGCTAGCGAGAGCGATGCAGAGAATGATGCCACAGGAGAAGCAGATGATGATACTGAATGGAAGAATGATGTCCACGAGGAAAATTTCTGTGAGAAAAGCTGAGGAACAGGTCTGGTTTCGTTACATGCTACTATGCTGATATCTTTGCAACAAGAAATGCTAGTCTCTTGGAAAAGACAATTTCAAGAACTTAACATTTTCTCTTCTCTTTGCAAAATCCTTTACAGGGCAGGCTAGATTTATATTCACAGGGAGTCAAACTGAGCAGCTACAGAAGCAGCTGCTGGGCGTTCTGCAATCTGCACTACGAAACATCAAATCTTTCTAATGGAACGATCTGGTGGCATTTCCATTGTCCTTATTATCAAAAGCAAGGCCCAATTAAATTAGTTTCCCACGTCTTCTTGCTGGGTTGTGCCTGTAGCTATTCAGTTTTTCCTCTTAGATATGGGTTCTTGTTTGGTGCTTCGAACAAGTTTTTCACCTGTTTGTCCACTCTTTGAATGAACAAAACTCTGCATTGTTTGTTTTCTTTTTGGATTTCTGAAGTTTGGCGAAGAGGCCATAATCCTGGCACTCTTCCCTTTCCACTGGACTTATCTGGACTGTGAAGTGAAGTGCACTTTTCCTTTCTTCAGGGTGTACTTGTGTGGTATACCATGTCAATTGTTATGTGATGTAAGTATATGTAACAATGTAACAACTAACAAGTAGCGGTCGTTAGCTCGGGTCATGCTCTTACGATGGAATAATGTGCTGGGCACTTGCTCTGCTAGTCTGTTTGCCTGAGCTTTTTGAACCAACGTGTGCCAGTGTGTAGCCGTGTAGGAGTTCGTGCGTGTATGTAGTTATTGACATCGTGTGTTTACCTTCTGTGCTTACAGGTGCTTTCAATAAGTGTTTTATGTACAATGTAACATGAATGAGTCAGCGTGAATGAACTGTACTGCGATGCACCTTCTTCGCCGATACCCGTTACGCACGCCACAGAAACACTGACATCACAAAAGAAGGCCCAGTATTTTAGCCAGGATCGATTAATGGAGGACGTGTGTCACGTGTGCGCATCTGTGGATTTGACTCGTACGTAGGAGTATATTTGGAAAGGTTAGTAGCACATGAGCCTCTGTAACAAAGTTTAGTGATCCATCCGATTTTCTTGTCCCAGCGGCATTTCTGCCAATGGGCTGTGGGGGCTCTGGCCTCTGGATAATAGCGCCACGTTGAAACAGTAAGAGCATCTCCAACAAGATCTTCAATAATTTTATCCTAATATTTATGAGTTTAGCAACTCCCAAAACGCTATTGGAATGGAAAAAAATCAATCTCCAACAATGCCAATACTTGACTTCCAAAACCAAATTTGGGTCCACACTGAACAATTAGCAACTCCAACAGTTCCCTATTTACCTCCCCAATCCTAGTTTTTAGGAAAAGGATGAAAAAAACACCGCTCCAACAAGACGAGGTTGGAAAAAAATACTTCCCCTCGCGCCTCCCAAAGATTGGGAACAAGTATTGGGTATGCTTGTTGGGCGAAATTTTTCATCCTTTTCTAAAAAATTGTGATTGGTGTATATGAGATGCCGTTGTTAGAGTTCTTCTAATTGAAGGTTGCTCTAAGCTCGCGTACCAAACGTCTAGACGGGCGTGGTCCGTACGCTCCTTCGCTTTCACGCGGCTGTGGGCCACCACCAGCTTCTGTCGCGGCATCCCCGACCACTCTGCGCCCACCCAACTTCGTAGCCCTGTCTGCTGCACTTCTTGTCCCTAGTTTTCGTCTCTGTCTCTACGCCTAATTGTGTGTGAGATTATGTCCATTCCTGCTTGATGTCTGAAAACTCTTGTTTATCGCATTTATATAAGCCGGCGCTTCTATTTTCTAACAAAATAGCAAAACGCTGCTCATTTGTTTTCTTATTAAAAAGGACGGAGTTTTTGCTTTTACAAAGTTCTTTTTTATGATACTTAGGGAAAAATGCCCGTGCGTTGCGGCCATCTTATTACAATCTATCATTGTTTGTATGGTCACTCTTATGACTTGTGGCTTGATACTTATTTTAATTGATGTGTCATGTGTTTCAATTCTTCTTCAAATTAGATGTTTTTGCTTTTTATTATTAGTAAATTTGGCTTCGGCTTAGGTATCTGTCTCCATCCAACCCGATCATCCCAAGAAACCAAAGCTTTTTATGCACAACCAAAGTATTAGAAATTTAGAAAAGCATGAAGTCGTACAAAAAAAAATTAGAAGTCTCCTACTGTGCTTCCTCTGCCAGCGTACATGTGTATGCATGTGGATTTTTAGTGCATATTGGATAACAAGGTTGCTGCCGACAGGGATCTATCAGGCATGTATTAAGCGCTGATCGACGGCGGACGAAGCAGGTAGAAGAAGAACGTTAGGCACACACACCTTTGTCTTTGTCTTGAAAATCCATGGCGCACACCTTAGCCTTTGTAGCACTCGCTCTGCACGCCGGCTTCAAGACCACCTCGTGATGCCAGACGCTGCACGCGAAGGTGATGAGCGTCCCACCGGACGAGGAGTCGTCGGTGAGCGCTCCACGGACGAGCTCAGCAAGGTCGTCGCGTGACGCGGCACCCAGAAGGGCCAGAGCTCGTCAGCACCGCCACCAGGCCATCTCAGTGTAGATGGACAGAGCCCAGAAAGGTTGTCGTTGCCACGGTCGCTTTTGTTGGCGTCGACGAGCTGCTTCGTGTGGCGGAGCGCCAGCTGCCGAAACGCGTTGTCGTCTGCTGCCTCCATGGTGCTTGTGTTCTCTAGGTTCTCGTAGATGGATCGATGCAAGGTGAGGACGGTACGTACGATAAAGTTGTATTTGTACGATGGATTGACGGAAGCCACGCGCGCTTTATTACGTATCCTATACGGACTGTGGGAGGCTGGGAGCCATCTGGCGTACAACTCGTGGAGAGTAGGTAAGCAGGGAACTCACGGTAGGAGGAGGCAGGCAGAAAAAAAAGATTGCTTGGCGCCATGGATTTGGAGTCCTGACCTCTCGCTCTGTTGTGCTTTTGCTTGCCGCCATGGATTTGGATGGCACAGGGCATGTGCGATGTGCCCTGGCCATGCTTGATCCGTCAATCCAATCTGGCCTTCGTCGGTGTGGTGTTGGACGGATGGATCCCTTGATTTCCTTCCACACGATGCCGTGTACACGGCCGGCGCGGCGCTTCTGCCGGCGGCCCAGCAAAAAAGCTCGTTTATTTCACATCCATACTTCCCTTCCGCGCTCAGGCTCAAATCCTATACGGACTGTGGGAGGCTGGGAGCGATACAACTCCGGAGAGCAGGCAGGCAAAACTCACGGTATAGGAGGCGGGCAGAAAAAAGAGACCGGCAGAAAAAAAAGATCGGCAGAAAAAAAAGATACGGGCAGAAAACGGTGGCAGAAGAAAAAGGTGAAAAGGTATAGATTTGGTATTGTATAGGTATGGTGGAAGGAAAAAGGGTGGAAAAAAGCCCGGTGAAAAAGCCCGGTGAAAAGGAGGTGGGACTGAAATTTTCTCTCTTTATTAGTAGGTATATAGATGAATAAAACTGGAAAACTTATTGACCCCTCCGGTGCCTCTAAGGCGTGTTGTAATGACTATTTTCTCTACCTTAATATAGAGACGTGCAAGCCTTTTGTATGATCGAGAAAAAAAAAAAACCTGAATAACTCAATCGAATGTGGAGCGCTAAGAGCATTATAGAGTGCAGTCTTCAATTTATAGTTTCGAATGTAAAGTTTTGGGATCTAAACACACCCTTAGATTCTTTTTTTTTTTTCTTTTCATGTAAATTTTGTTGGTATTGCCCTTGCATTCCCCACAAACTCATCACATGGCTTTGGAGCTATAGAAGGGTACGGTTGGTGCCATCTCATTTCAAAAGACGCTAGAGTACTCTCCTTGATTGGCGTAACGCTGTAGGAGTAGTGCACTAGCTAGTGATTAAGGCGCGCCCCTGCGCGCGCGGTGCCAAGCCTGGCCCACCCTGGATTCGCCTGGCCCAATACGGCGTCGGAGAAAATAGCGTCTGATTTGGCCCATTAGGACCGGCGTCCTAAGGATGCGTATGGCCCATGATGCTGAAGAAGCATGTCAGGTTTTCGGGTTGGACTGGGCTGGAAGGCAAGGAAAGTTGGGCTATGATTGTTTGTTCAGTTACACATGAGCCTCAACGGAAACAGCCCATTGTAGGATCTTCTTTTTAACCTTTTTTTGTGTGTTTTTAAAGATTAACGGAGAGGGAAGAAAGTACGCCTTGAATTCGTGCAAGACATGTATTGGAGCGAAAATACTATAATATTTAGCGGAGAAACTGTACATATATAAGAAAAAATACATGTATAGTAGTCGGATATAGCCGACGTAGGAACACCGTGGCGGCACCCAGACAGTCGTCGGGATCTTCAGCATCCCAACTATGATCCCTCGCCACCGCCATCAACACGGCCATAGCAGGGATCGGTGGAGCGCCACTGCGCCGCACGCTGTGAGACGAGAACAAAAAGATATAGTTAGATAGAAAACTAGATGGATAGTCGTAGGCAGTGTGTAAGGATAGAACATGATTGTTACCTTGTCCTTCCTGCGCACGGTCCTGGATTTGTTGGCGGCGTGCACCTGATCCCTCTGGGCCCTCACGGCCTTGTTGTCGCCACAGTCGCCAACGCGACCGATCTCGCGTTCGCGTGCCATGCCGTCGCTGTTGAGAATGTAGTTGGCGAAGGCCGTGTGCTGCAGCCCCTTGATGCTAGTGCGGTTAGGGGCTTTGCCCTGGGCGTGGTCGAGGAGGTTGAGGAGGCTCCAGTTGCGCTGGAGACGGCCAGGGCAGAAGTCGCAGGTGTAGTATCGCCCGACGCGGTGGATCATGTGGGTTCCGTCGGTGAAGCTGCCGGTGACCTGATCCACCTTGTCGTTGTAGTCCTCATCGTCGGTGAAGGTGTCATAGTCATCGTCTTCGTTGTTGGTCGCCATTTTTTGTGCCCTAGAGTATTCTGGAAGAGTTTTTAGGGAATAAAGGGAATAGACTTGATGGTTAGTGGCGTTAAACAAAGAAGGGCACGGTGTTTTTATATAGGCAAGAGACGCTCACCCTCCGGTATTCACGGATTAGAATTCAAATGGCAGCAGTCAGTTCCCTTGGGATACGTCGCTTGACCTGCGTCGGTTGGAGCTTGTGAACAGTCATTAACCGGTGTGGCCGATCATTGCAACGGCGCATGCTCTTTTCGAGTTCACACGTGGTTGGGGTGGTGTGCCCAATGGCGTTGCGAGGGGGGAAGCCGAATGGTAACGGATCGACGACCGGTGACGTTTAATGAAGTCGACAATGGAGCGGCAGAGGACGCAGGCATGGACTGGAGGTGCAGGTGTCTGGGCCCGGCCCATTTCATATTTTTTTGGTCCATTTAGATGGGCGAGAAAACACCTGCTCATCTGCACCAAATGAATTGGCTTGTAGTCCAATGGTAGGACGGTCCAGTGGGGACGCTACCCACCGGGGTTTCAAATCCCTGCTCGCACCTTTTCCCGGGATTTTCCCAAGGATTTACCGGCGTTATGCATTAAGTGGTAAGTTTACGTTCCGTCGGCACGACGAGGCGCCTATGGTGACTTCGAGAATCTCCAGATCTGCCGGCTGCCCAGATCCTTCCGGAGGTGCTCATAGGGGTAGGGTTTGCGTACGTGTGTTTCATAGGGGTGAGTGTGCGTCGCGTGTTATGAGTGTGTCTGCGTTGTACTGTGTAATTCTAAAAAAAAAAAAAAAAAAAATCTGCACCATCGGGATGGGTCATTCGGTGGAGAGTCACGTCTTGTTTGAGGCGCCCCCTATGTGTATGGCACCTGACCCAGCCCATTTCGTATATGTGCTGATTTGGCCTATCAGGACGGATCACTTAGTGTAGAGGCCCATGACGGCGTGGAAGCCGAGCGTGTGAGAGAACTGACGCTGTATGAGATTGTAGAGCAGCCAGCACAGCTGCAACAACGCAATCCTGTGCTCCCTTTTGCCATACTTGTTTCTGCCAAGAATCCTCCATTCTGAGTCGAGGCCAATGAGCATACCTCCAATGTTTGGAGGGTTACCTCGGATTTCCTTGATGAAGTCCTCCATGACCGCAGCATCGCACGTGATCATCGTGCTAACGTTTGGGTATCGGCCGCCGACGTCAATGACATCTTGACGGTAGGTTTGTGGTCTTGGCCGTTGGTTTTGGCGCAGTCCATGGGCTGAGGATACTGCAAGAAGTGTTTGATTTACTGATTCCATTATGTATGCTGAGGCCACTTATGCTTTTTCATGCCTGCCATCAAACTGCTGTGGGACACCATTCAACTGCAACACCAAGCTCTAGTAGCTTGAGATGATGGCAGTTGAATGATGTCCCCGGGGAGTTCCATGTCGGCTTGAGTTCTCAAAATATGATGCTGCAAGATCATGAATTGAATCTGTTTTCTTTGGCCTATGATGCAACCCTTCTGAGGCTGTGATGTATTCTTTTCACAAACACCTTCCATCAGCCAACTTAGGCTGCTGTCAGGAGTTTGTGGAAGAGTACATCACAACCTGCCTGCTGGTTGGTTACCAAGTTGAAGAAATGGCTTTGCATTCTGAGACAAATCATTACTTTTGTTACTTGTCATATTCTGATAAGTTCTTCTTTCTTGCAATTGCATAGATGGCTTGGTATATTGTCTTTCGAGGCAAGAAACCTGGGGTGTATGAAACTTGGGATCAGTGCTGTGATCAGGTGAGTGGGTATCCAAACAACTGCCACAAAAAATTCTCAACAAGACAAGCTGCCGAGGCAGCCTATTTGCAGTTCATTCATGCTGATGAACACCCACTATTGGAGGATGCTCCTCTAGTTGAGCCTGCTGGTGCACCTTGGTTGAAAGTATGTGCTGTTGGCCTATGCTTCTTGATGAACACCCACTATTGGAGGATGCTCCTCTAGTTGAGCCTGCTGGTGCACCTTGGTTGAAAGTATGTGCTGTTGGCCTATGCTTCCTGCTGCTGGTTATCATTCTATTGATCTTGTTTGGTTAAATGTGCTGTTGTGTCCTGGTCAACTCAAACATCAGCTCAATCATGTTGGCTTGCTGTTGAACTCAGGTATTGTAATACTAGGAGGATACCCGCGTTGCGTTCTTGTCGGCTGGGGTATTTTAAATTTATCGTAATTATCCATTCATCAGGATTACTTTGTGCACGTTGGAAACACAGTTAGTAACAACAAATTTGAATGCATGAAATAGAGTATATACTCATTGGCATAACGATTATTTAACCTTATGTTTAAACTCCAAGATGAACAAACTTCGAATAGTAATATTTAGACATGTTGGACTGTTGACAACGTATAGTAGTGTATAAATTCGGACACAACTAAACTCCGCGTCCATTGCTATTGCTTGCCTCTCTCTCCTCACTACAAATCTCATTTATAGCAATAAAAAGTTCAGAGCACAACTAAACTCCGCTTCCATTACTATTGCTTGCCACTCTCCTCACCGCCTCTCAGCGGTACAGCAGCAAGCTGCCTGTGCTGCTGCCAGTGTCTCCGACGCCGCCGTCTAGTGGTAGATATGTCACAGTAGCACAAAAAAATAGATTGGTCAAGTATAATTACTGGAAAATTTCAAATAAAGACAGACCAACTTCTTGACCTGCTCTAGAATTCAAGCTTACAACTAAACACACAGTAGTAGTTTTCCTCCTTCAGGCCAGCAACAAAAGCCATATTGTTATCTCAACTACAATATTGTTATAATGGAAAATCTAGCTATCTCAACTAAAATATTGTTATAATGGCAAATCATTATCGAAAGGCATGGTAATCTAGCAATCAGTGACAAAACTGAAAGTCTGAACTAAAATAGCTATTTAGCCACAGATTGTTCTTACTGAAACAAAACAGCAGTTAGTACGAACTAAACTGAAACAAAATAGCTAGTTAGCCTGAAACTAAACTGAAACAAAATAAAATTAACCACAGATTGTTAAAGCTCAAATTAAACTGAAACTAAACTGAAACTCATCGATGAGCCACATCCTTCATGTATCGATGAGCCACATCCTTGATTCATGTATGTGCAGTATATGCGTGTGCAAATATCCGCGTTTCCGGTTTTCGGGAGCATCAGATCGATCAATGCACGTCTCCGCATGAACATACGGAAATATTCTGCTCTCAATGCAGGCAACGACGAAAATCAGTGGATTTGGATCAGGAACTGGCCATTTGTAGCTTTAGCAACAATAACTGAAAAGCAAGCGGACAAACAGCCGCCGAGTCAGGCCTCACCTCCGCGTCCGCTTCCGCCGCGTCAGCCCCCGCCGCCGCGAACACAAACCCCTCGTCTGCCTCCCGCCAAGGGACGCCTTCGCTTCAGCTTCTGGCAAGACCTCGCCCCCGCACCACCAGCCATGGAGGTCGCTTCACAAACGTCAGGACGTCAAAGATGATAACCATCAACCAAGAAACACGGCACCAATCCAAGTATTAGACTTGATCAATCGATATTATGGTGAATCCTACATGTGTTTGGTGGAGCTATGTCCTGTATGCTCAGGAAGGTCAGAACCACCATCAGCAGCATCGAACCATGTCAACATGGTTGTTCTGTTTAGGCCATCAGCTTGTATTTGTCTGTGCCTGAGAAGTGTGCCATTGGCCGCACACCGAAGGGGTAGTACAGAGGCTTGTAATCTAGGCAATTTGGGTGCCAATTTCTTTTATAGAGCGAGGAGACATGTGGGAAAGGAAGGAACAATAACAGTTTAAACATTGTATACAGATGGCTCTCATATAAATCAATGTGCTATATCAGAACAATTTCAGAAATTTTTACACCTGAGTTTTCATATTACATCTTATGGATTATTCTGAATTGTGATCCGTGCAAACTTGCCTAAATATAGAATCCCAAAATGGATTCGTGAATTTCTCCAAAATGTCAGGTTGGATTTATTACAACACTCAGCCATGAGCTCATGACAAAGGTTAGTGTGATTCCAGTGATTTATATACAGGTATTAGCCTTTAATTAACCAATATAGCAGATCCATGGATATCCGTGGATTGCTTTATGCATATTATTGTCTCCCATCTCTAAAAAGCACCTTGCATTTTTGGGTCATGACGAATCTTACCATTGCAACAATTCAAATACCAGCCGTCCTTGAGACCAGTTATTGCACATATATAGGTATGCTTATACGATCCAGCGTAGCAATTGTACATTAGTTGGGCCGGCCTTCACTTCTTAACCCATTCAGGCCCAGAGATACGAGTGTTGCTCTTCCTGGCTCTCTGGCCTGCTCGCCGCGCGCCACCGTCAGGCATGGCCTTGCTCTGCTGATCATCAGGTGCTTCAGGGTTACTGACCTGGTCGGTAACAGTATCATGCCATCGACGACAGCGGCATACGTACCAAGACATTTCTTGATGGCTCTGAGATCATGTAGGAAGAGGGCCTCGAGATAACCCCGGAAGCTACGAGAGACGATGTTGAAATGGCGAGGAGCGTGGCAACGGCAGCAGTTGTCAGAAATATGACAGTGGTGATTGCCGCGATCCAAGACGATGACGCTGGCACAGAATCTGCAGATACATACAATATATCAAGTGCCCTGCTGCCTGCCTAATGAGTGTCTGTATATTGAAACTCTCTCTCAATCTCATAGTAACTACTCCCTCCGTTCCAAATTTTAAGTCGTTGTGGCAATGGAGCGAGTATGAATGAAGCAAAGAAGATGATCACACATACAGTGCCTGACTTGAAGACGGTCTGATGCTAAGTTGGGGTTCCCAGCCACGTCCTGGGCTGCGTTCTCGGCGACCTGAACTGACACCAGCTTGTCGACCCCTGTATCTGCAGCGCGTAGATGCTCTTACTGGCTTCATGAAAGCTGAAACAACAATGAAACATGAGATGCTAATACCAGCCTCAATTAGTTATCTTCTCCTAGGCGAATTTATCAGAGATGAGCCATTTTGTTTAAGATTGTATTGCTTAATGTATAATCTTGCCTCAACACATTGCCCCCAGACACTTGCACTGCCGAGAAGCTGAAGTTGAACACAGGCTTTGCAAACTTGACCAAGACCAAGATGTCGCGAGAGCTGGTCCTCCAGGTCGATGTGCCCAGTTTAACCTAAGGTCTCTGTGTGTCTACCACACAAAAAGCAGAAGAAAGAAATGAGTAAGTTTAAACAGCATCTGAAAATGCTAGTCAGCTGAGTATCAGCAGTAGTGAATTCTAAATTGGGTGGAGCACAAGCAGGTAATAACTGACCATAAAGAAATGTGAATGGCTCTGCTGAAACAACCGGAGTCCCTTGCCTGCTGATAATAGAGCTTGTGTCGCAGGCAACGGTCACAATGGCGGTGTCGGACATCTTGTTCACCTAGTTTAGTTAGTAGGATCATGGATAGTATGTCAGAGAAATGCGGCGCCGTGGCGGCACCGGAGCAGAGCGGCGCCGTGGCAGCGACAAGCAGCAGAGAAATGCGCAGCAGCAGCGGTGGCGGCGGCGCAGCGCCCCCCAGCTCTTCCACACCATGGCGTCCTGGTCCTGGCGCTGGCTGCTGTGTCTGGAATCGTATGGTATTCGGTGTGGTAGCTCGCAGCAGCTACTGAACTGAACTGAATGCGCTGTCCTGGGAGCTGCGACTGGGAGGGGAGTGAATGCTGTCTTTGCTGGCTCTGGCTCTGGCTCTGGTAGGAGACTGGAGTGGCAAGAACAGGGACAGAGGTACTACACTCCTACTCCCAGTAGGTAGAGAGGTAGCTGCTGAGGAGGAAGAAGCTGATAGCAGGAGCCACTCTAGAGCTTTTTGGCTTGTTGCCTGCAAGGGAGGCTTGCTCACTCTAGAGCTTCCTTTCCTTTCCTTTCACCATCAGCACTAGGAGTACGTGCTCATTGACGACGAAGAAGAAGAAGAATAGAACAATGTGATGGATCATGATCATGGATTTTCTATCCTCTTGTTCAGGCAGGATGATGATGCTCCCTCCTCCTATCTAGAAGGTATACTACATAACTACCTATGTACCTGATGATGGATGGGGTTCAGATAAGACTGTACATAACTACTGTATGTAAACAGATATAAATTAAACAGACCACAGAATGAAGTCTATGCGTGCCCATGCCCATGCACAAGTCTTGTGCTGGTGCAACTTAATTCAGCATCTCAATCTCATCTCATCTTCTTGAATGAATTCCCGGCCGTGTATGAGTACTGAGGGCAGTCATGACGTAGCCCAGCCAGTCAAAGTCTCAAACCACATCTATCTACCAAACCTACTGCTGCTACAGGTGATAAATAATAGTAATTACATTACGTAGAGGGGGCAAAAAATGCACGCTGCCCTGTTCGCCTGAACTTAACCATCAGCGTGACAGCTTCAGATTGCTGCCGCCCAAAAATCGAATCAGAGGCCTCAGCCTGCTGCTGCTGGCTGCTGGTACCTTGTGATTCTGCAATGTGGACCATACCCTTAAGATCAGAGGTGTATAAGGAATAAATTAATTAAGCAGCAGTGACACTGAGCCACAGATTCTGTAATTTCACTTCGTATATGCTCTCTCTTTTTTTAAAAAAAATGATCTAGTGAGCACATCTCTGTGGCTGGCTGGCTCAGTGAGATGAATGCACATGCACAGGCAAGAAGCAGAATCCGCCACAACGTTGCAGGTGAGGTCTGGTGACCTAATTTCCGTTTTTGTATTCTTCACTCACTGCAGCACCGCCAGCAACTACAGAGAGTATCTTATTTCGATCCATGCCGCCATGATGCAATGCAACCACTGCCAACATTTATACTGCCACTGTATCGACAAAGTATGACAGATTATGATTTGTGTAGCAATGCAGACTGCTATGCAAATGCCCTCGATAAAGGAAAACAAAAACAAAAACAAAACTGCAGATCTCATTCAAATCCTGCGTGAGCCATGATGGTTATATTAAGAATACAAAGCCAAAACCATGTAATTAGTACTGGATTCATGTATGCCCATGGGGAAAAAAAAAAAAGAAACAGGAATCATCAGAGAGGTAACCATCAGACACTACACTACTAAGCAAAAATATTCATGGTTATGTACAATAGGGAGGGAAGGATGAAGAACAGCGGTAGTCCGCAGCACACATGGGACGACCCACTCAAACAGAGAAATGGATTCAGGATACTTCTACAGGTAGCGCACCACTATTTTTCAGGAACCATATGTTTTCACAACTAGTAACAGTTAATCCAGTTCCATATTTCGATTCATCTGACCGCAATTTCTTACTTGCAATCATAACCACGGTTACCTATATTACATAGACCAAATTGACGGATCATAAAGGCAGGCACACCATATTTCTAGTATTTCCTAGAACTAAACAACTACCAGACAACAACAACCTACACCAGCTGGATACACAGAATTGTGTAATGCAAGTCATCAAATGACGATCCATCTCCATACTTGCTTAATCAGGACAATGACAATGAACACTAGTCAACATTTTACTTACTGATGAAAACCAATCATCTGCATCTGCTAAATTACCTCCTCAAGATTCCATTCTGCTTTTTGTAGTGGCAGAAGTGAAGTTTATACATTTGTAGCGACAATCAAAGTAGTCAGCTGCTTCCAGATCGCACCAGCGACTGTGAAAATGATGCAGGCGGTGGAGGCCGCCGAACTTCAGTGCTTCCTTCCATCATCTGAACCACGCTCTTCATGCTAGGCCGGGTCACTGGCTGATTCTGCGTGCACCAAATCCCCACCCTCACCATCCTTTCCAACTCCACCTCATCCACGCATTCCCCAGCCGCCACATTCTTCAAGTCACCCGATATCACGTACTCGTAGGCCCACTCAGAAATGTTGCATTCCTCACCAGCTAGCTTCAGCTCCATGCTCTTCTTGCAGCTTATCATTTCAAGAAGCATGATACCATAGCTGTAAATGTCTACCTTCACGCTGATTGCCATGTTCTTGCTCCATTCTGGTGCAAGATACCCACGTGTGCCACGGACGCCGGTGAAAGTCTGTGTCTGGTTCCCTATTAGTAGCTTTGACAAGCCAAAGTCTGCTATCTTTGCCATCCCCCTGCTGTCAATGAGTATGTTCTCTGGCTTAATATCACAGTGAATTATAGGGACCTCTATCTCCTCATGAAGGTACCGCAACCCCCTTGCAACATCTAGAGCAATTGAAACCCTGCTGCTCCAAGTAGGCACTGCATCGGCCTTGAACAGGAGGTCCGCAAGGGACCCATTGGGTAAATACTCATACACAAGCAAGCGGTGCATGCCTTCGTTGCAGAATCCTAGCAAGCGCACGAGGTTACGGTG
Source organism: Hyparrhenia diplandra (assembly GCA_015847255.1). Lineage (NCBI taxonomy): Eukaryota > Viridiplantae > Streptophyta > Magnoliopsida > Poales > Poaceae > Hyparrhenia > Hyparrhenia diplandra. Next base: position 66,000 of record JADLZK010012455.1, on the reverse strand, counting down.
GTGTGTTCGTGCAATTGCACGCACTTCCCGCTGGAACTCTCTCTCCCCATTTTCCGCCATCCTCTCGAGCCTCTTCACTGCAATGTCCTTGTTACTGCTGGTCAAGACACCTTTGAACACCGTACCATAAGCGCCCCTTCCCAGCTCCTCAGCAAATCCATCCGTGTACATCTCCAGATCCTGGAAAGAATATGATCGAATAGCTATGCTCTCATCATCAAATTCTGAGTCTTGCAGTTGTGGAGCCCTCGTGTACCGTGATGACAGCCGATGCTTGCAAAGTAGCATGAATGCCAAGACTGCAATAAGTGAGAAAATGGCCAATGCAGCGCCTGATACCAACATGGCAATTGAGCCAGTGCTCCTAGTCTTTCTGATAGCACCGTTGGGTTCATAGGTGTAGACTTTCACAAAAATAACGTGGTGTTGCTACGACTTAAACTCCTGCCATATCTCATTGGAAGCATCTGCTTTGAGCAGTAGGAATCGAACATTGCAACCTCACAGGAACAATCAGAAAGACAAAGAGCTTTGCAGGCTTCAATTCCTGTAGTCTGTGGTGGAACAGCATATGATCTATCTGACCATGTAGTATTCTTCACCTCAACCATCGTAGCTACCAGTCTGATGCCATCATTAGAGCTATTCCCTGTGCAGCCACCAGTCCGCCCTCCAGCAACCTGGCATGCTTTGGTTAGAACTTGAGAATTCAAAACCAGGGAGGCAAGAGCAGCTAGTGTTTCCATTAGGACTCTCATGGCAGAAGCTATTTGGACCACAAACGCCTTTAACATCACACCGATCATTGCTAGGCTTTTGCCATTTGATTTCTGTCATGGGTGCTCCCCTGCCTAAAGAACACATGGGAGTAGAGTCGCAATATACCGTCCAAGGTCCAATGTCAGATGGAAGTAGACATCTGTGTCTGAGGGAGCTTTAGAAGATTGGTTTGTGAGGAACAACACATTTGTATATGCTGTTTTTTGGTCGAACATCCAAAGTGTGCCATTGGGATCCAAAGCAACGGTGAGGAGGTAGGAATTGCCATAGGTGCCAGTATTCCAGTATGAGCTATCAGGGTCAACTGCATCAACAGGATACAACACAAGATTGCCATCTAGCTGGTTGGAAAGGCGATACCTCCCTGTGGCGTGGTTAGAATCAGATACACTTGAGAATAGAAGGCTACCAGGAAGTAGGTTCTGTCCTGGTAACAAGGTATCCGTCGGAGAAGCAAAGGTGGAGAAAAGGACCTGTTTTTGGCTGTTGTACAACACAAAGTTGCCAGTGTCCATCATCGCAGCAGAGGCAGGCTGAGTAGAGGTGGCGAATATGAACTTCCCTTGGCTGCCCGGATTAGCTGGAATCCATTGAAGACCACCATAAGTTAACTGGACTGAGCCACCAGAAACAGGGGGATCATCCCGGTTGGCAGTCCACAGAATCCTTCTGGATTCACCGAGGATAAGCCAGACTCCTATGGAGAAGCCCTCATCATCAGGATAGAAGCCAAAAGCAAAGCGCCCGAAGGTGAGACCCAACTTTGCACACCACCTGCGTCGATTGTGGCCCCAAAAGGAATATCAGTCTCGTTGGCCTGAGCAGCCATGGCAGGAATAGCTCTATTGATGAACAGAATTAGAGACAGACAGAGAATATAAGTGGCCATTGTTTTGGGGAAAGAAGGTGTATTGTTGCTTGGGCACTGCAAAATGAAGTGCCTGGTTCTCAAAGAAGCTGCAGGGCACTCAAGAGTGTGAGGTACATAAAAGGAAGTAGGTGGACCTGGACCTGGTCCTGGTCCTTGTCAAAAGTATAAATTTAGTCAGCAAAGAAAGGGGAAAGCAAGAACAATTGTTCAATTTTCGGTGGCCTTGTTAAATTTTAATCGTCAGCAACTGGCATCTCATCTACGACAGTGGGATTGGGTGAGGACAACTCAATGTGAGAGACAAGTAGGCCATATGAATAGGGAATTCTCCTATGTCCACTGCAATCGGGCCAATGAATAATCGTAAAACAATTTTCCCAACAAATCATGTAAAAAAACTCTTAGCTCAAGTGTGGAGTAGGTAACACAACTATAACAAAAAAAGCAAAACCATAATTAAGTCTAAAGGCTACAACCAAGTCATGTGACTTTGTCATATACAAGCAGGCTGCAGGCCAAACATGCTCGTTATTATTATCTATCTATACATATGAAAAGCACCAGTCAACTCACATATGGTGTTTTTTTTTTTTTTTTTTTTTGAAAAAAATAATCAATATCTAGAAAAGAGAAGTCATGTGAACACATATGGATCAATGTAGATAGATGTTGCCTGATATTTGCGTGACCTATGCGCACAAGATATTGACCTGAGGTCGTCCAGAACCCGAGTCAAGTGCTGCATAAGAAGGAAATAGCAAAAATGAAGAAAAAAATATATCTATGCTTGCACCAAATGTAGAGCATAAGTAAGTTGTCGGATAACCGGAGCAGTACGGGTACCTTTGAAGTAAACATGGTGTCTGAGTGATTTATTGGCGAGTTGATACTGGATTTGTTCTAAACTTGGTATGAGGATGATTGAATGAAGGGAAAACAATCGATAATACCTTGGACGGTAAGATGACAGAAGCACACAATTGGGTATTAGTATTAGTACTAGAAATATGTATATACTTACTAGTAATAATACGTGAAAGTAGGATGGAGAGTGGTAGTGGAGAGTGGACTCTATCATGGGTGGGTGGACGAGGTCGATGCGCAGTGGTGCTGTCAACAGCGATGGTGGTGGTGTCGTCGGAATCCAGTGCAACAGATAGGGGCTGAAAGAGACAGAGGTGTTGGCCGCGCGCGCCTCCGTCCCCTCCCCCCCCCCTCTAGCAGTTTACACAGTGGCGCGTGGAGACAGAAGGAAAAGAAGTGAGGGGACACAGCACAAGGGGGTCGGAGCAGTGTGGTGTCCAAGTGGGCGGGCGGAGGGAGAAGGAAGGCACACGCCGGCTGAGGTCCGCACCGCACTGGGGAACGAACTCGCAGGCGGCCGGCGGCGGGCGCCGCCGTTGAGGTCCGCACTTGCCAGGACCAGGGAGAGAGAGAGAAGAGAGCGGTGGACGGACGGGCCGAGTTGCTCGAAAATGCGGCCGCGGCCCACTATGTGTGATACATACTCGGTCTAGGTCCTTGTGTTGGGCCAATAGGGCCGGGGGCTTTCCAGTCCGATGGCCAGCTGCTCTTGATGGTTTTTTTTTTTTTTTTTTTGACAAGATGCTCTTGAACATGTTTTGTAGAGATGAGATGATGCTCTTGAACATCTTTTGTATCCCACTATGTGGGATACATCTTTTGTTGTAACCACTCAAAAAAGAGCTGTTTGTTGTTAATTTTTTTATTATATAATAAATAAATAAATATACATAAAAGCAAGCATGTAGGTATGGATTACAAGATTGAGTCGATTTTGATCTGTACCCTTGTCTCTCATAGTATTAAGTATATCTATACCTATACCTATACCTACCTACTAATAAAGAGAGAAAATTTCCGGCTTTCCGCCGTCCAGCCTTAGATGTCCCGTGAAGTCACGTACGAGTCCTAGTGTCGTGGTCTAATACCACCGCCACGAATCGCCCCGGCTAGTGTGTGCTACGATGGCCTAGCTCTAGAGACAATGACACGAGATTTATACTAGTTCGGGGCAAATCGGGCTCCCTAGTCCAGTTGGAGTCACTATCCGAGCTCAAATGCTCATACCAGGGCGAGTACAAGCTAGGCGAGAGAGGGAGCGGGCTCCCAAGTCTCTGTGATTGAGGCAAGTGCCAATATCGGGTGTGGTGGTGAGTGAATAAGTGAGGCTTGAGAACCTGAGAATCCTCTCCTCAACCCGGTGGCAAGGGTCCCCTTTTATAGTTGCAAGGGGGTACATGAGCGCCACCAGGGTGGAGGACTAAAAAGAGGAGGAGGATGTAATTCCAGGGGTGAGAATACAAAAGACGGCGTGGGGCACCGAGCTCGTATGACCAATAGAGCTCGTCGCCGGCTCGGGTGCGAGGGCGTAGTCGCGCTGGTCGCCGCCCGTGACGCGGGATTCCGGGCGTGGACGGTGACCGGGGTCCGCGCCGGTCTCAATCGGAGTAGGAACGCATCCCGCCGGTATGGGCACGGCCATGCTTCGATGAGGTGGGCGTGCGCCGAAAAACCCCCGTATGGCAATCAGTAGAGGAGTGGTTGAACGCGCGGGGTATGGCGGGATGAATCCGTCTCTTCCTCCCCGTCACCGCGCCCCGGCGTGGCTACGGTGCTCGTCGGGGAGTAGTTGGCCAACTCCGCACCCGATGGCTTCCCGAGAAGGCGGACGGATGAGCTCCAAGTCGCCGCCTAGACTTGAGCGCGCGCGATCGTGGGAGCTCGTGGACGAGTGGAGCTCGAGCGAGGCGGAGAGAGATCCCCGGGTGAGCCCGCGCCCGGGAAGTCGAGAGCTCTCGGTGGTAGAGTTCGGGCGAGGGCGGAGAATCGTGCCCGCCCGAGCACTCTCGGCGGTGGAGCTCGAGTGAGTCGGAAAGGGGTCTCGGCCGAGCTCGTCCTCGTGCGGAGCCGAGAGCTCGGAGAGCTCGAGCGGGCGAAAAGAGGTCCCCGACCGCTGGCGTGCTCGTCGGGAGCGGGGCTCGTTGTCGGCCGAGCTCGGCTCGACTCCGTGGGCCGTGATGGGCGGCCCGTTTAGTCACTCGTATTGCGAGCTCGGCTTTCAGCTAGGCCAGGTCGCGCCCCGGGCTTTTGTTTTTGGGTTGGGCTGGCTATACGTTGTCCTCGAATATCGATCCTCCACGCAGTAGCCCCCGAGCGTTTGAAGGAGAGGGTCTCCTCCGACGTTCTCGCGTTGATCTCGTGATCGGGGTGAGGGAGGCGACCTTGATCGGGGTTAGTTTTTCATGCGGTGCGGCGCAAGCGCACCCGCCGGTGTAGCCCCCGAGGCTCGCGTGGGAACGGGAGGTTCTCGCGGAGGTTTTAAGATTTTCAAGTTTGCCGCTTCGTTCTCTCCACGGTTGCCCATGGAGGTGGTGAGCTCGAGCTCGATCTTGCCTCGATGGCGAAAACCGAAAGTGCTCGGGGTGAGTCGACGACGGGTAGCCCGGGCGAGGTCCGAGCTCGAGCTCGTTTGTTTGGTCTCCGGCGGACCGACCTCGTGTTCCAAGGGTCCGACCTCTACGATCCCCAAGCCCCGTGCGAGGTGGCTCGAGGGCGCGATGCCTCCTCATCGGTGAGGACGACCTGAGGTCGTTTCGTTGCCCCCGGCGACCCAAGCGCGGCGTGGCGAAAGCCCCCGAGCTCTTTCGTGAGCTCGGGCGAGCCGTCGGTCTTTGCCTCCCTAGGCGCCCCTCGCTCGTCTTGTCTGGGCGGTCCTCAAGCTCTTGAGGAGAGCCGGGCCTTCGACCCCCGAGACGGGGAGTTTCTATTCGAGCTCGTCTTTTCGTTCTCGGAAATATGACCGTTGAGGCCGAGCTCGTGCGTATTTACTTCATGGTAAAAAGTAGCCGGATTGGGAATACGACCGTTAGAAATATTACCGTTCTTTGTGCGGTTACGCCGCTTTCACCTTGATCGTTCGTCATCCCGCCAGGTGTCGCACGCGTGTCCGCGTCCCGGGAGGCGGTTCCGGCGGATGTGACGCACGGTGGGCCCCCCTCCTTGCGGATTTACCTCGACGCATCCGTCACGCGTAGCCTATAAATAGAGGAGGACGGGAGGGCGAACTAACCTTTCCATCCCCCGCCTTCCTTCGAGGAGAAGCAAGAGAGAAAACCGCCGTCGCCTCCTAGATCCAAATCTCCGCCATCCTTTTCCTCTAGCCCCCCGTGGACCGTTCATTTGGAGAAGCACGAGATGGGTTCGTGGTGGCCGTCGACGGTGACCCCGGCCTGGCGGAGAGATGCACACTGCGGCGGGCTCCCCGCTGACGGAGAGGGAGGAGTGGAAGATACCACCGCCGGCGCACGCCGTCCCCCGATCCGCCCGGAGGGTTACGTGGTCTCCTTCACGGCGTTCCACGGCCAGGGGTTCGGCGTCCCCACCGACGCTGACTTCTTTTTCGCGGCTTGATGTCGCATCTTGGGGCGTCGAGCTCCAGCACCTCACGCCGAACGGGATGCTCCTCTTCTCCGTCTTCTTGCGCTCTGCGGGTGGCTCGGCATCCCTCCCGAACCGGGAGCTCTTCCGCCCGTTCCTCTCTACGCCAAGATCCAATACCTGCCCCTGGCAAAGGTAAGGTACCCGCTCCGATTGCGTCCGTGGCGATCCAGTTGAGGGGGGAGGATGATGAAGGCGACCTTCCCGGCCGGCGAGCTCCCACCGCCAATGGGGTGGCGAAGGGGAGTGGTTCTACCTGGAACGACCCACTCCATCCCCCCTGCCCGGTACACGGGCGCACATTCTCGGACGGGATCGAGGGTGTGGCGGGAGGGTCCCCATGCCCACATGGCGGAGCGCGTCGGCGAGTGACGGAGAAGGTCAAGGCCCTCCGTGAGGCCGGGTGACGATCGACCACATCATCACGGTCACGGCTCGGCCGTGCCGTGGTCCCGCCGCAACGCCGTGTGCTCCGGCTGCGGGAGATGGAGCCGGGCTCGCGCCTTTCGAGGGACGGCGGCGGCTCGGGGGCTCCGCGGTCGACCGGGTCAACGGTGGGTCGACCATGTGATGAGGACCATGGACGGGCGGAGGGCGCGCCTGCGCCCTCCCCCAATCGAGCGACGTTGGGCTCGTAAGTATTCATTCGGTCTTCTTGTCGTTGTCGTCGTTACGTTCGAGCTCGTTACGAACCTTGATCTCGCGGTCGGTGTGGTGGACCTTCCTCCTTCCGTCCCCCGCTCCACGGTGAGAGGCCGGCGGGAGCGGCGGCGATTTGCTCCAAGCTCGATTACGGCGAGGGGCGGACTCATCGGACGGCGATGAGGCGCGCGCCGTCGATCAGATGGAGCCCGGCACCTCTCACGGCGGGAGGAGGGCGTCGTATGAATCCCATCCGCGGCCGGAGGAAGAGGGCGTCGGCGGGTCTGGGGCGTCGTCGTCCTCGGCAACGCCTTCGAGCGAGCGGCCCGATCCCGCTCAACCGCAGCCCCAATCGCCCACGAGCTCGCGACTGCTGGGTCGAGCTCGAGGACGAAAGTGGAGGGAGGAGCTCGACCGCGGCCGAGACGAAGAAGAAGAAGAGGATGGCGGAGAGTAAGTTTTCATTCTTGTGTTGCCGTGTGTTTAATGGTTGCCGCGTGAGTTGACCTTCTCTTCGTTCGGGTTGGCCAAGCCCTACCCCGCGAGAAGCGCGGGGCTGGGGCGACGGACTCTGCGACCATTAGCTCTAGCGTGGCGATGGCGGCTCGGCGACCGCGGCGCTCCCCCCCGTTCGTGGGGCTGCTCCCCACCGGCCGCGGGCCCGTCGCCCGGTCTTGGCGGTGAGGGCGGAGAGGATCCGCGTCGGTTCCGAGCTTCGACGGCGCCGTCGCGAGTCCTCGAACAGTGAGACCGGCGCTTCGCGGCGATGATGAGCTCGATCGCCGAGCTCCGGACCCGGCGGCGCGCGGGCGTCTGTGGCCCTCGAGGCGCGGGCGACGGAGGCTGGAGGTGAAGACGGACGTCGGGAGCGGATCTGGGTGACCCATCGGAGACCGATGCTCGCCCTGAACCGATGGGGACCGTCGTCGAGCACGAGGTGATCGAGATCCTTGTGAAAGGTCCTAAATGGCTAGAGGGGGGGTGAATAGCCTAATAAAAATTTCTACAAAAACGCTAGACAAACTTGTTAGAATAACAAATGGCGATATGAGCGTTTGCTCTAGCTTCTACTTGTCGGCAAGCCTCCTATTGACAATTCTAGTTGATATAGTCTCTAATTCACACAAAAGGCTAAGTCTCTACTTTACCACTAGGTGAACAAGCTAATTACTCTAGCAAACTAAGCAAGTCTACTCAAACTACACAAGCACAATATATATATGAAGGTAATGCAAAAGTGTAGAAGTGATATACCACAATGTCGAGGCTAGTCAATCCAATCACCAAGGATGATACAATGAGATAACCGAATTGAGGCCAATCACCAAGAGACAACAATCACACAAAGTGGAGACACGAGATTTAACCCGAAGTTCACTTAAGCACCCTCAAGCTAGTCTCCGTTGTGCCGACCTTCTCACGTGTGGGGGCAAGGTGGAGCTCACTCCTAGCCAAGTGCATTTAGGCTACTTGCACCCAAAGCAAATGAGAGGTACCCAAGACACGAGCAATGTATTACTTGCAATTTGTCGTCCCGACGAGGATGCACGGTCCTCTCACAAATCAACCGGAGGTGGCCAAGAACAATCTCCTTCTCTTGCCAACGCCTCCACCAATCACCAAGCCGGCTAGGAGTGGTGCTCTCCAAGGGCAATAGGAAATCCACCGGCTCACAACGATCCCCAAGTGCCACTAGATGCAAAGATCAAAGCAAAGTGCACTTGAATCACCTCAACTCACTAGAATGACGCTCACAAGCAATGGGAGTGAGGAGGAGGGAGTTTGCTCAGCTCTAGAGGTGTTAGGAATGATTTCAAATGACCAAGAGACCTCACATAGCCGGCCAAACTCATATATATAGCCCCATCACGAAATGGAGCCGTTGGGAGGAAAACCACGTTTCTGGCGGGCCGACCGAGACGCACCGACCGGACTCGTCCATGAGTTCGGTTGAAGCTTCTGGTCGAACCGCCAAGCCCGCCGCCCATTGCCGACACCTGGGGAGTGCGTCCCCGGTCGGGCCGAGTCCGGTTGTGACCGGACTCACAAAACTCAGCGTCCGGTCGAGCCACGAAATCGACCTTGAAAAACATGCTTTACGGAACCCGACCGAACCCGCCGACCGGACCGCCCACGGACCCCCCGTCCGGTCAAGCGTCCGGTCGCGAGGGACCGATCGATCTTGAGCTGCGAAAAATCCAACGTTCCTCCGTCGCCTTTGCTTGACATGCTACCCGACAAGTATACCAACTTGAGCACGAGGAATAGCATGTTTTCATCACCACGATGCATCCGGCGCAATAGAAAATAGACGTTTCATTTTCTCAAAAGCGCCGAATCCATCTCAGCCCTGCAAACTCCACCGCCTTCGCAAATATGCCAACACCACCACGTGTACATCACCATGTGCTCGTGTGTTAGCATTTTCATAATCAATTTCGAAGGTTGGGTTAGCTCTCTAGGTTAGAATGCATGCAAATGATTTTGAACCTAGAGGCACATGAGGACCGATATGTACGATAGTTTTCCCCTCTTTATAGTACGGCTTGTCGATCCTAAATCACTCACACCCTCTATGGTGTCTTGAGTGCAAAATCAAAATGGCCCTATGGATATACCTTTGTCTTGAGCCCATTTTGATCCACGAACCACTCAAGTTGCGCACTTGATCATCATTTGGATCACCTCGACCCATCCACCACGACCACCATGCACCAATATTGGCTTGACCAATCTCCAACTAAAACAAACACTTAGCATAGAGAGATTAGTCCTAGGATGTCACTAATTAGCCAAAACCAATCTAGAGATCTTCACCTTGACGACGGGGGGCGCGTCGACGGGCGGAGCGGCGGCCGAGGACCCGAGACGATGCCGGAGGGATGCGGCCACGAGGACCGTCGGCAGCGCCGCCGGCGTTGAGGAGCCTGCCACCGGGCCGGAGGACGACACGGTGGGGGCCGAGCTCACGGGCGACGGCGGCACCGCGGCCGCCGGGCGCGGCGTGGTGGTGACATCGTGTCGCTGCCCGGCGTCGCGGTGGCGTCCCCCCCGGATGTGGGCGTCTTCCTTCCGCCGCCCCCTGGCGTCGATCATGCCGTGGGCGCTTCGAGGGGCCAGCGCCGTCGTTAGTGGGAGAGTCGGCCTCGTCGTCCCGAGCGCCGCACTAGAGTGCCTTCATCGGTTTTTCGCAGGTTAGGATCTTCGTTGTTTTTATGTCTGCTGGGCGCCGTTGAGTTCGAGCTCGCTCTCTTTGTATGCTCGATATCTTGTCTTCTTTAGGGGGCGCGGGAAGCCGCCGAGGGCTACAACCGCGTGGCGACGGCGTACTGAAAGCCGATGACCTCATGGGGGCGGATGATGTCGCTGCGGGACGGAGGTGAGCGGAGGTCTTGGTCGACGCAGCGCATCCATCACCGTTCATGGAGGGTCGGATGAGGGACATTGCCGACCACATCCACGACAATCGGGGAGCGCGTCGCTGGGAGGCCCGTGAGAAGGTCGCCGCCGAAGCTGCGGCGAGCGTCCCGAGCGGCGAGAGGGAGATCGACCTCGCGAACAAGCGGCGGCGTGAAGATGGAGGAGGAACTCGCCCTCCCGGAAGGGCGCTGGGGACAAGGAGCTCGGCGCTCGGCGCTCGAGATCAAGGCCAACCAGCCGCGGCGGGGACAAGGAGGAGGTCGCGGAGGAGAAGCGGCGGCAACGTGACGCCGAGCTCCAAGGTGAGCGGTCTTCTCACCCCCCGCCTGTTTGCCCTTTCGGTGTGTGTAGCTGATCGACCTCATCGGCGAGGCTTTTTAGTTTATGATCACGAGGCCACCGAGCGTGGTGTCTCTACCGCTCTTCGGGAGGCGAGAGCGGGAATGGCTTGACGCCGAATGCCACTCGTTACGCATAACGAACAAGATCTTTATAGTGCTTTGTGGAGTAAGCGAGCAATCTTCCGCTTTTGTTTTCCATTTGTCTTGTGACTCATATTCCGATTTGTTTCTCAACTCGTAGGTGAGAAGGAGAGCTCCCGAAGGCGGCTTGGGACCTCGGTGATAAGAAGAGAGCTCTTGCCTCTGCCGAGGCCACCTTGGCGCACACACATAGCTCGAGCCGCGGAGTAAGGAGGGCGACCTAAAGACGAGGACCAACGACCTCGTGATCGTGACCTCCGAGCTCCGGCGAAGCGGGCGGAGCTCGAGGACAAGCGCACGGAGCTCGTCGGGTTCCGGGAGCGCGTGTCGAAGGCCGAGGAGGAGGCCGGGGAGCTCGGAAGCACGGGCGCGACGGCTCATCTCCGAAGTGGAAGTGGTGCGGCGTCCTCGGTGTTGAAGACATAGAGGATCCGGTTCGTTGGGTGTCGGCCATCCCGCGCCGGTGACGGGGGGCGCGCCCGGTCGTCACAAGCGTCGGCGTCGTCTTCGCCCACTAAACCCGGTTTGATGTCGAGGTGGTGAAGACCGGTTGGCCGATGTCGAACGACGGCGAGGAGCTGGATCGGAAGTCCGCCGCCGAGGCGCCACCGCGGGGCTGGCCGTTGAGCTCTTCAAGCTCACCGCCGAGGAGCTCGGCGTCTTCGAGCCCCCCGCTGGTGAAGATGGAGCCGACGTAGCTCGGGCTCGAGGAGCCCATCGAGGGGAGACGGCCGTCAAGGTCCGCCTACACGGGGCGAGGGGTCCGTCGAGGAGCCGGTGCCGCGGGATCCCCCTACGCAAAGTTAGATGTAGGAGCTTGAGGCTAGGCCTCTTTTGTTATGAATTTTTAAATCCTCGAAGTCGAGGCACGGTGTAAATATAACGGTGGCTCGTGCTGGACAACCAGGAGTTAAATTCTTTTCCTTGTCACATTTTGTGTTTATTTTGTCTAAGTTTGAGCTCGTGTTTCAAAAGACGAGCGGCGGGCCGGTCACCACGGGGGCGCGGGGGGTCGTTAGGCGCGGCGCCGCGTGCCTGCGATGGTGATTCTCGTGACTTAGACATTTCGACACGCTGCGTGAGTTCGGGGGAGAAGTGAACGCGAGGTTGTAGCTAGAGCTCGAGATCCAAGCCCGTAGTCGGTGTGGCGTGATCTGTGCGAATTCGGCCGAAATGCATGGGCTCGAAGTGGGAGTTTTTGCGAAAAAACGGTGTTTTAAAAAGCGTGGGGGTGTGCGCCCCATTCATTATAGCCCCGAGCAAGGGGAGGGCCTTGCTGGGGCGCGAAGGCCGTCGTTGCTCGGTCGGACTAGAGGAAAGAAGAGTTCGAGATGCTTGCACGCATTGGCGATCGGTGTCTTTATTGAACTCTGCAGCCTACGATATTTCGAAGTACATTCAAGGATAAAAGCGGCGTAGGCTGTTCGATGTTCCACGCGTTGGCGAGGGCGACCGGCCATCCTTGAGCTTGTGCGTGCCCGCCCTCAGACTTGGTCGATCTTGAAGGGCCTTCCCACGGCGCCCGCGCGCTTGTGGCGTCCGCCGTGCTACGTACTTTCGGCGTGAGGGCGTGGTCGCCGACGTTGAACGCCCGCCCTTGACGTGGCGGTCATGGTAGCGTCGCATGGACCGGAGGTACTTGGCGGAGTGGAGGAGCGCGATGTCATGAGCCTCGCCGAGCCGATCGGCCGCGTCCCTCGGCGATGCTTGGTTGCCGTCCTCATTGTAGGCCTCGGACTCGAGGCGAGCCATACTTGAGGTCGGTGGGGAGCAATGACCTCGGATCCGAAGACGAGGAAGAACGGAGTGCGCCCCGTGGCCCCTCGCCGGTGGGTGCGGAGACTCCATACGACGGAAGGGAGCTCGGGCGAGCCATCGGCCAAACTTCTCGAGTCGTTTGAAGATGCGCGACTTCACGCCTGCGGAATCATGCCATTAGCTCGTTCTACCCGCCCATTGGTCCTTGGATGGCTGACCGCGAGGGCGTGTCCACGCGGATGCCGTGGCTCGTCGCACTACTCGAGGAAGACTTCTCCCACGGTTGGTGCCGCTTATCGGTGATGATGGAGTTCGGGACTCGGCGGTAGATGATGCCGGTGAAGAACTTGACGGTCTCCTCGGCGCGGCATCGGGCGATGGGCATGACTTCGATCCACTTGGAGAACTTGTCGATGGCGACGAAGCGGTGCGTGTAGCCCCGGGCGCCCTTCCTCTGAAAGGTCCCACCATGTCGAGACCCCGCACCGCGAAGGGCCAAGTGAGCGGGATCGTGGAGAGAGATCGGCAGGGAGGTGCGCTGTTTGGCGGCGGCGACCTCAGCGCGCACACAATCATCGGCGGCGTCGCGGCGGTGGTCGGCCGATGAAACCTTGCCGGAAGGCTTTTCCGACGAGCCCGGGTGGGGCGCGGCGTGGTGGCGCGATCGCCCGGCGTGGATCTCCTTGGCGAGTCTTCCTTGCTCGAGCGTGATGCGTGGCCCCGGAGAACGCCCGGAGGCCGGCGCCGGTGGAGCTCTTCCCCGATGAGGGCGAAAGATTTAGCCACGCGAGTCGGTCGCCTCGACTCCTCTCGGCGGGGGCTTGCCTTCCCATCCACCGTAAGGCGGGACCCGCGGTCGGGTTTTGGAACTCTCGGACCAGAGCTCGATCCGGCCCCAGAGCCCCGCCCGAGCCGGCGGTACTTGAGCTCACGGCTGGGCGGGGCGCTCGTCGGGCGGGCTCGAGCTCGTGGGGATACCGACTTCCATGGGGTCCGGCTCGGGGGCGGCGGACAGCTTCTTCGCTGCGTTGAGTCGTCGTTGGCTCGTTTTGGGAGCCGTATTGAAGGCTCGTGCTGCTGCCGTGCATGAAGACGCGCTGGTGGGACCGGCGGCCGGTCCGGCCGCGAAGCCAGCGAGGACATCGGCGCCGTTGTTGAGGTTGCGATGAGCGTGGTTGACCTCGAGCCCGTGGAAGTGTTCCTCGAGCTCGCGGACCCTTTGGTGGTGCGCGATCATCTTTGGGTTGATGCGGTCGGCCTCCTTCATGACTGGTTCTTCCACGAGCCGAGTCACCGGACCTCGAGGTGCGGATGCCGAGCTCGTGGGCTATCGCGTAAGCCGTTCACGGAGCCGTGCTCGGCGACGTTGTTGTTAGGGCGGGAAGTGGAGACGGATCGAGTACTTCATGCGAACCTTGTTTGGCGAGATGAAGACTAGCCCGACCCCTTGCTACCGGCATTTTTCACGGAGAGCGTCGAAGTACATCACCCGATTACTCCACGTCGTCGGTGCGGGCGGCCGCTTCGACCTTGGCCCACTCGGCGATGAAGTCGGATAGGGCTGCGACTTTATGGACTCCACGGGCACGTATGTAATGTCGGCCCCCATCAGCTCGACGCCCCATTTGGCCATTCGTCCCGCGACCTCGGGGCTGTGGATGACCTCGCCAATGGGGTATTTGGAGGCGACGGTGACGGGTGCGGTCGGAAATAATGTCGGAGCTTGCGGCCGGGTGATCGGCGATGCGTGCTGAGCTTCTCGAAAGGAGTATCGGGTTTTGTATCGGAGGACCTCCAGCGGCGGAAGTATACCGGGCGTTGGACCTTGAGCGCATGCCCTTCCTCCTCTCTCTCGACGAACGCACGGTGCTCACGACCTTCGAGGTCGGCGGGATGTAGAGGGGGATGGGTTGGTCGGGAGCCGGAGCCACGAGCACATGTGGGTTGGCGGGAGCCGCTTCGTAGAGTCGAGGGCTTGTTGGGCCTCGTCGGTCCAGTGAAGCGCTCGGACTTCTTCAACAACTTGTACACATGGGCTGCGTTCCCGAGTCGAGCTATGAATCGACCGAGGGCGGCGAGACATCCGTGAGCCGCCACGCCTCTAACGTTCACGATTGGCCCCATACTCGTGATGGCGGTGATCTTTTTGGGGTTGGCCGATGCCGCGCCGGATACGATGAAGCCGAGCGGTTTTCCTCGCGGGACTCGACGCATTTCTCGGGGGTTGAGCTTGACTCAACTCGCGGAGCTTAGCAAAGACCTTTTCGAGGTCGGGACGAGCTCTCCGAGCGTTTAGTCTTGACAACGATGTCGTTGACGTGCGCTTGATGAGTTTCCCGAGGAGCTCTTTGAAGACTTTCGCATGCACCTTTGGAAGGTGGCGCCGGCGTTTTGAACCCGAAGGGGCATTGTTACGTAACAAAAGCGCCCGAACGGAGTGATGAAGGAGGTGGCGAGCTGGTCGGTGCTCGTTCATCGCGATCCGGTGGTAGCCGGAGTAGGCGTCGAGGAAATAGAGTGTCTCACACCCGGAGGTGGAGTCAACGATCCGTCGATCGCGGCAAAAAGGAAACGGATCCGTTGGGCATGCCTTGTTGAGACCCGTATAATCAACACACATTCTCCACTTCCCATTCTTCTTCTTAACTAGTACGGGGTTGGCTATCCACTGGGATGATACACCTCCTTGATAAACCTAGCGGCTAATAGCTTATCTATCTCCTCGGCGATTGCCTGGCGTCTAGCGTCGTTGAAACGTCTAAGCCTTTGCTTCACCGGCCGAGAGCCGGGTTTGATGTTCAAGGAGTGCTCGGCGACTTCCCTCGGTATGCCGGCATATCCGAGGCCCTCCCATGCGAACACGTCGAGGTTCGCGCGAGAAGTCGACGAGCTCGCTTTCCTATTTCGGGGTGAGCTCGGTGCCCACGCGGAGGGTACGCCCGTCTTCACCGACCTCGACCTCTTTGGCGTCCTTCTCGGGCTCGAGCGTGCACGTGACCTTCTTGAGCTCGCCCGGGCGAGCTCGTGCTCGCCACTCTCTTGAGCTCGGGGTGGTCTTCGCGGGCGCCCCAAAGCCGTCATCTTGGGCAGCATCGGCTCGATCTCGATGGCGGCGTCGGCGTCTTGAGCGGCGGTCGCCTCGCGCCCAAACGGCGCTCGAAGGTGGAGTCGGCGGTGATGACCCCCTTCGGCCCGGGATCTTGAGCTTGAGGTTGGTGTAGTTGGGGACGGCCATGAACCCGCGTAGCACGTCGCCCCCCCAAGCGCGTGGTAGGCGTTCCTGAACGGGAGCACCTCGAACGTGATCGTCTCCTTGCGGAAGTTGTGCAGGGTGCCGAACGTGACGGGGAGGTCGATCCGCCCGAGCGGGACCATCCGCTTCCCGGCACCACCTCGTGGATCGGGCCCGGTGAGGGCCGAAGTCGTGCCTTGGGGATGCCAAGGGCTTGGAGTGCGTGGATGTAGAGGAGGTTGAGGCCGCTGCCGCCATCCATCAACACCTTGCCGAGGGCGCATGGTGCCGGATGATGGGGTCGACGACGGCGGGAACCTTCCCTACTGTGGGATGTGACGAGGGTGATCGGTCTTGTCGAAGGTGATCGCCGAGCTCGACCACTTGAGGTAGGCAGGGCGGCCGGTTCGGTGAAGAGGACCTCGCGGCGGGTTAGTTTCGCCGGGCGCTTGGATTCGTAACGGGCGCCCCGCCGAAGACGACATTGACGGCGCCCTCCTCGATGTAGACGTCCTCGTCGCCGTCTTGGTGCTCCTCTCGCCCCCGTCACGGTCGTCGTCCTTGCCGCCACCTCGTAGCGTGCCCATCACGTGCTTTTTCATGAGCCGGCAGTCCTTCATCTTGTGCTTGACGGGTCCGGCTCGGGTGCGAGCACGGGCCCTCGAGCATCTTGTCGAAGTGCTCTTTGGGGGCGAAGGGCTTGCCTCCCTTGGCGCTGGCCTTCCATTTGTCCGCCACGACCACGAACTCGTCGTCGTTGTCGTCACGGCGGCGCTTGTTCTTCTTGTTCTTCTTCTTCTTGCTCGTGCGGGGAGCCGGCCCCTTCCGTGGCCTCGTCATCGGCGTTGGCCTTGCCTTTGCGGGTGACGGGCGAGACGGCGTCCCTCTCCCCTCGGCGTGGCTAGTGGCGAGGTCGAGGAGCTCTTTCACGGTCTGGGCTTCGACGCCGAGCTCGCGGATCGGGCTTTCACGGGGGTGCCGAAGGTGAACGCGGTGATGATCTGAGTCGGAGGCCTCGGACGGGTTGTTGCGAGCTTGGAGAAGCGCCCTCGATGTAGTTGCGCGGGGCTTTCCTCCTTCTTACGCTTGCACCCGCGCGGTCCCACGTCATGCTCGGCCCGGTGTAGGTGCCCTGGAAGTTGTCGACGAAGACGTCGCGCAGGTCCTCCCAGTTGCGGATTGCCCCTCTCGTAAGAAGTGTTCGAGCCATGACCGAGCTGAATCGCAAGATAGAGTGGGAGGTTGCGGATGATAAAATATTCGTTGTTGGCGCCGCCGCCCCGCAACCGAGGCGATAGTCCTCTAGCCATGTGGCGGGGTCGGTTTCCCGTTGTACTTCGCACCGGGTCGGGCTCGGAAGCGAGAAGGAAGCGGGCGTCGTGGATGCGCGACCCGAACGCCCTTGGCCTCCTCGAGCTCGATCTCGAGCTGCGGCGTCCTTGCCTTGGCGGCGAGCTCCGGGGACGTCGCGGGCGTCGGGCTGCGGCTCCGGTCTTCCCGGCTATCGTAGCCCCCCTCGCCGCTTGTTGTATGAACGCGGGGCGGTAGTCGCGGTGTTCGTTGCGATGATGCTTGCCGTCGTCTCGCGGGGCGTGCTTCTATGCTCGGGCCTCCGCCTTGCGGCCGGCGGTGGCGTGTCGCGCGTCGCGGTTCTCGCCGACTTCGCCGGCGCCGTGGACCTGCGGGCGTGGTTCGAAGAGGCCTCGTGCTCCTCCCGAAGTCGACGGTGAGAAGGCGAGCTCGCCGCCTCTTTGGGATCGGGCTGCCTCCGCGAGCTTTTTTTGCTGCTCGTGAGCTCGTCGAGCCTCCGGGATCCTCGGGCGGGCAGCGCCGCGGGAGCATCGTGGCCGCCGTGAGGTTCTGAGAGGCCCTCCCGAACACCGGCGGGGAGTTCATCGGCGCCTTCGTCGCGGTTGATGCGGTGGTGGGTGTCGCGAGCTAGTGCTCGGCCGCGTCTCCCCCATGCTCGGCGAGGAGGGCCTCGCGTTCCCGAGCCGCCTCGCGCTCGAGCTCGTCGAGCTCGTCCGAGCGGGCTTTGACGTGGTCGACCGGTGGCTCACGGCTGCCGGCCGCTGAGCTTTGGGGGGTGTGCTCGACGGAGGCGCTCGAGGGACGGCCGTCCCAATGCGCCATCGGGGTGCGGCACATGAAGCAATCGGCGGTGACAGGTCGCCGTCCATGAGACTCATGCCGTCGAGGGCGAGCTCGAGCTCGTGGATGTCCCTCTGGCTGGGGCTCGGTGCCCCGATGAGAGGAAGACCCGCTGCCGTCCGTCGAGTGCGTCTGGCGTGGGCCGCCTCGAACTCGTCGACCGACAACGCGTCGTCTCCGGCGAGCCGCGGGACAACGCGTTGGCGATGGAGTAGGTCACGTCGCGGAACGAGCCTGAGTGGGCTCGAGCCCTAGGATGTTCGGGAGCAGGTCCTCGATGAGGGACGAAGAAGCAATCCGCCACCGTGGCGGATGGGGCTTGCGGGCGCGGAACTCGAATCCGCCCATGTTCGCCAACACGGGTCGGCGGCGCCGCGAAGACGGCCGGGGACGTCCTCGCGCCACATCAGGCGGGAAGACAGCTCCGCGAGGGGTCGCTCCGGCCCGTGCTGGTGAAGTCGAGCCCCCGGCGCATCATGGGCGCCCGGGTCGTCGGTGAAGCGGAGGAAGCCATCGGGGTGGGGAACGTCACACTAGCGCCGCCCTACCCGGCGCGGCAACTGTCGTGGTCTAATACCACCGTCACGAGAATCGTCCCGGCTAGTGTGTGCTACAATGCCTAGCTCTAGAGAGAATGACACGAGATTTATACCGGTTCGGGCAAATCGGGCTCCCTAGTCCGATTGGAGTCACTATCCGAGCTCAAATGCTCATACCGGGCGAGTACAAGCTAGGCGAGAGAGGAGCGGGCTCCCAAGTCTCTCGTGATTGAGGCAAGTGCCAATATCGGGTGTGGTGGTGAGTGAATAAGTGAGGCTTGAGAACCCGAGAATCCTCTCCTCAACCCGGTGGCAAGGGTCCCCTTTTATAGTTGCAAGGGGGTACATGAGCGCCACCGGGGTGGAGGACTAAAAGAGGAGGAGGATGTAATTCCGGGGTGAGAATACAAAAGACGGCGTGGGGCACCGAGCTCGTATGACCAATAGAGCTCGTCGCCGGCTCGGGTCGGGGGCGTAGTCGCGCTGGGGTCGCCGTGCGCGGGATTCCGGGCGTGGGCGGTGACCGGTCCGCGCCCGGTCTCCAATCGGGTAGGAACGCATCCCGTCGGTATGGGCACGGCCATGCTTCGGATGAGGTGGGCGTCTGCGCCGAAGTGTACCCGTATGGCACTCGTAGAGGAGTGGTTGAACGCGGTATGGCGGGATGAACTGCCTCTTCCTCCCCGTCACCGCGCCCCCGGCGTGGCTACGGTGCTCGCCGTGGGAGTAGTTGGCCAACTCCGTACCCGATGGCTTCCTTGAGAAGGCAGACGGATGAGCTCCAAGTCGTCGCCTAGATTGAGCGGCGCGATCGTAGAGCTCGTGACAGTGGAGCTCGAGCGAGGCGGAGAGAGATCCCTGGGCGAGCCCGCGCCCGAGGGAAGTCGGAGAGCTCTCGGTGGTAGAGTTCGGGCGAGGCGGAGAATCGTGCCCACCCTGAGCACTCGGCCCGGTGGAGCTCGAGCGAGTCGGAAAGGGGTCTCGGCCGAGCTCGTCCTCGTGCGGAGCCGGAGAGCTCGGAGAGCTCGAGCGAGGCAGAAAGAGGGTCCCCGACCGCGCGCGTGCTCGTACGGGAGCGGGGAGCTCGTTTGTCGGCCGAGCTCGACTCCGTGGGCCGTGATGGGGCGGCCCGTTTAGTCACTCGTATTGAAGCTCGGCTTTCAGCTAGGCCAGGTCGCGCTTGGCTTTTGTTTTGGGTTGGGCTGGCTTTACGTTGTCCTGAATATCGATCCCCCACACCTAGCGTATAGTCCTTCCCAATCTCGGTCGTACGTGCATAGTCCGCGTATAGGACTCTGTCCTTCCCAATCCCTACCATATGTGCGTGTGTAGGTGGTGGAGAAAGAGATTGAGATAGCCTTCGAGGCGCAAAGATGCATGGCGAGGGACTGTGAGCGAGATGCGCATGCGAGCGGCCGTCAAGTATGCGGTGACGTGGCGTGTCGCGAAGCCGGCTCACGGCGCGTGCGGCACCCGCACCGCGGCGCGCCGCCGGCCGCGTAAACTTGTGCATAAAGCACGCGGCCCGGTAGCCCGCACGGTGCGGTTTTGCCCGGCCCAAGCACGGCCCGCACGAAGGTACCGTGCGGGTCCGGCCGGTGCCGGTGTGGGCCGCGCCTCGGGCCGACCCCAAGGCACACGGGCTGGCATGGCACGGCCCGAAAAATAGAGAAGGCCCGTTGCGGGCCCGTTATTTCTCACACAAAGGCCGAAAGGCCACCACCCCATCTCCTCTCCTCAACCCTATCCACGGGAATCATTCCACACACGCCTCGGCACTCAACACCACCTCCTCAACCTTATCCACCGGCTCCATCCGCATGCACGGCATGGCGTACCACCGGCGGCCAGCCACCTCCCCCCTCCCCGCCCACACCTCGCCGGCGCCGCCCCACCTCCTCCTCCCCCCCGCACAGCGCCGGGGAACGTGAGCCGCGAGGTCTCCATTGCCGCGGCGACGCGCTGCGGCGGGATGTTGGGGCGGCCGCTCGGACGAGCTCCATGCGGCGACCATGCTCTACACCGTGCACCCGCCGAAGTCCGGCAGCGGCTGCTCGACGAGCTCCCCCGCCGCCGCAAGACACCGTGGGGATGCGGCCATGCGGGTCGGCCATGCTCGGCGGGCGGCGGCCATGGGGGGGCGGCGCGGCCATGCTCGACGCCGATGGGCCTCTCGCTTCCTCTGCGTGGCGGCGGCGTTCTCTCGCTTCCCCACCCCTCTCTTTCTCTCAGATTCAACAGGCCTCGGCACTTGTCAAAAAACAGGCCTCGGGCTAGCCCAGTCGTGCTCGGGCCCGTGCTTTCTGGCCCGGCCCGCACGGAAATCGCCCGCGGGCCGTGCCTGCCGACCCGGGCACGGTGTCTTCGCTTTGGCACGGCCCGGTGGCCCGTGGGCCAAACATGCCCGTGCGACCGGGCCGGCCCCCGATGCACATGATTACCGCCGCCGAGTAGTTCGTGCTCGGCGAGACGCAGAGGCCGGGCAGGCTCGCCGCCGTCCCTCCGAACAGCTTCACCACGCAGATCTTGGCACGGTCCCTGTCCGGCGAGTCGTTGTTTCGACTTTGGAACGCCCTCGCGACGCGCAGGAAGTAGAAGAGCAGGATGTCGTCGCCGTGCGACGTTCTCGAAGATCATCTCTGCAACGTGTTCCCAAACTTACGGTCTTACGAATCACGATTTTTCAGGTTTGCTGCGAGGAGAAAAACCCTAGGACCATACGTGGTAAGTGGCGCCATGTCGACGCTACTTGCATGTGTGCCGCTTGATAGCCCGAATTTGTGTAGCCTCCCCTGCATGCACATCAACGATTCGAGTTCCGCATCATCGCCAGCACTAGAACAACAACGCTCCGATGCATGACTTCGGCTACAGGTATGACGTCAACACACCGGTCATGTCCTCCCTCCATTACTTGCATTGCTTTACATAGATTTTTTTCGAAAGATCGTTTACTACATAGATTAGTAGTAGTAAATATGATAATATACCTGCAGCACACCGTCATAACCGTGACTGTGAATCGAATCTGCATCCACTTCAACCTTGACTATAGATTGATGATGAAAAGCTCACATGATGTTACTGTAAATATCTTATTTAAATGGAAAACTTCATTTTGCTTTTCAGAATTTGTGACGGAGGGAAGAAGAGTTACAACAATACATATCTCGGTAGTAAGAAATTTGATTCCATGACATATTAGAATAGATAACGTGGCCATTACATAAATCTCAAAATTCAAAGTCATCCATGTAATTGCTCAGTAAGTTGTATATGTCCCGATGCAACGCAGACGGGCATATTTTACCTTTCTCAGTCTCAATGACTTAACTTAGGCAATATCAGGTCATCGCGGCAGATCGAGCAGAGTTTCGGTCGCAACGCACGCGATATTTTTGCTAGTATATAGAAAGAGAAAAAGAAAGGAGCCGACGCCCGTGCAGCGCCACGCCATCCCGATCTCGCTGGCCAGAAGGGACCTCATGGCGTGCGCGCAGATGGGGTCGGACAAGTGTAGCAGGCGCCATCCCCGGAGGCGTCCACGCCGGGGACCCGGACGCGCAAGATCGGCGGCTCGGGGGCGTACTCGGTGTTCTCGCTCTTCAACCTCAAGCAGGTTCTGGACTGAGTCCGTCATCCGTACAGGTCCCGATCCTCTGATTTTTTTAGATTCCTGTTTGCCTGTTTGCATGCTGTGCCTGTGTTTGGTATCACATTGACGGCTTGTGCTGATTTCATTTTGTAGAGTTCGATGACTTGGAAGGTTCTGCATCACGGGACTCTAGCAAAACGGCCTGCTCAACTTCACAAGAGCTGGTAGGTTCTTTGTGCCTGTAGGCATTTCTTGGATTATATAACGCATGTCACATTTCAAACAGGCTAAACTGAAATTCTGAATACAATCTCGGATTCTTCGTACTCGCTACTTTCTGCTCTGCCAAAGCATCTACTATGATATATGAATAACAAGTACCAAGTAACAATTGTGTGATATACTGTTGTCGATGGGCCTCTTCTTGCCATTATTTATGCAAGAGCACTAGGTGGCTTTGTATTTTTATTTGTCTCCACTCCTGCACTGCTCCAATCTTCTACCTTCAGACTTACGAACCGAATATTTTCTGGAAAAAATTTGAAGTGGAAACCAGCACTTTTTTTGAGTAAAGTGGAAACCAGCACTTAATCATGGACGCAATGCTACAGAATATTTGTGGGATGTCAAATTTCATATATAGAAAAAAACCAATTGGCAGTCCAACGGTTGGGCGGTCCAATGGATGCTACCCATCAGTTTTCAAATCCCGGTGCTAACACCTTTTTTTAGGATTTTCCCTAGGCGTTATAATGTTAAGTGGCAAGCGGCGTTCCGTCGACAACGGGCGCCAATAGTGACTTTGGGAATCTTCGTCTCCCGGGGTCTTCCGATCTTTTCTGGAGGTGCTCATAGGGGTAGGGTTTTGCATACAAAGATACGTGTGTTCATAGGAGTGAGTGTGCGTGCGTGTTTATGAACACCCCAAGCGTCGCATCTTGTGTAATTTTCGGGAGAAAAAAAAATCATACAAAGAACTGCTTAAAAACCTCAAAGGTTAAGTTTTTCTTGAAGGATACTATAAGCCAAACAATGTTTATATCTGATATGAATTGTTGTTTTTAAAAGGTAATTATTTTATATATGTGAATTATGGTTCTCAAAAGGTAATTATACCATAATATAATGCTACCCGTTGCAACGCACGGACATATTTCCTAGTATATAGAAAGAGAAAAAAAGAAAGGAAAATATATCCTCCTTCATATATATAGGTGAGTATAGTTTGACTTTGTTGTAGTAGGAAACGTGTATACTCGACTTGAATAATTAACCATAGTACACATCCATATAGCAAGAAAGAATATATATACGAGACAGTAGTAGTATATAGGCGGCTGGGTGGCACTAGTTGACGAGCAGAATGAAAAGGGACGGATTTGGACAGACAGCATGGTAAATAGTCAAATGGAGGCATAGAGCTGAGAATTTATATAGCAGGAAAGTGGTATTCTTGTATTTCTCCTATCCTACTGTACTACTGTAAGTATAAAAAAAATTGTAATATGTCACGTCAAATCTGCTTGAGTGCCTGAACTTTGACGGGGATCTTGTTGTTTTTATTTCCATTTTGATTTTGATGACACGTACTCTACGTACCGGGCGGACGTGTTGGTGAGCGTCCACGTGCGCCTCTCTCCCTCTGGGCTCTGGGCTCTGGGCGGTGGTGGGAGACAGACAGCAGATTGGCGGCGGCGTGTGGAGTCGTGGGCCGCGTCCGCCGCTGCCGACCGCGTACTACTCTACACTGAAGGCCTGGCCCAGCCCCGTGCGGACGGAAGAAGAGCAACGGAACGGAACGGAAGACGAGGAGAAAAGAAAACGGCCCCGCCCGGCCGGCCCCTCCTGCCATTTGAATAGGGAATTTTCCAATGTCCACTGCAGTTGGGCCAATCTTAGTGATGAATAATCATAAAACAATTTTCTCAACAAATCATGTAAAAAACTATTAGCTCAAGTGTGGAGTAGGTAACACAACTATAACAAAAGCAAAACCATAATTAAGTCTAAAGGCTAAAACTAAGTCATGTGACTTTGTGATATACAAGCAGGCTGCAGGCCAAACATGTTAGTTATTAATTATTATCTATACATATGAAAAGCACCAAGTGAACACATATGGATCAATGTAGAATGATGTTGCCTGATATTTGCGTGACCTATGCGCACAAGATATTGACCTGAGGATGTCCAGAACCCGTGTTAAGTGCTGCATAAGAAGAAAATAGCAGAAATGAAAGGAAAAAAATTCTATGCTTGCAGCAAATGTAGAGCATAAATAAGTACCTTTGAAGTAAACATGGTATCTGAGTGATTTATTGCGACTTGATACTGGATTTGTTCTAAGCTTGGTATGAGGATGATTGGATGAAGGGAAGACAATAGATAATACCTTGGACGGTAAGATGACAGGAGCACAGAATTGGGTATTAGTACTACAAATATGTATATATACTAGTAATAATACGTGAAAGTAGGATGGAGAGTGGACTGTATCTATCATGGGGGTAGGTGGATGCGCAGTGCCGACAGCGATGGTGGCGGTGTCGTCGGAATCCAGTGCAACAGACAGGGGCTGAAGAGACAGAGGTTTTGGCCGGGCGCGCCTCCGTCCTCTTCCCTCCCTCCCCTCTAGCAGTTTGCACAGTGGCGCGTGGAGACACAGTGGAAAATAGGTGAGGGACACAGGACACGGGGCATGGAGCAGTGTGGTTTCCAAGTGGGCGCGGAGGGAGAAGGAAGGCACACGCCGGCTGAGGGCCGCACCGAACTCGGCCTAGGTCCTGTCCTGGACGGACGGACGGGCCGAGTAGCTCGAAAAATGGCCCACTATGAGTCGGCCTAGGTCCTGTATTGGGCCAATAGGGCAGGGAGCTTTCCAGTCCGATGGCCAGCTACTCTTGAAGCATTTTTTTTTCTATTTTTATTTGTTGACAAGATGCTCTTTTGTAGAGATGATGTAGGCAGCTGTTTGTTCTTATTTTTTTCATATAATAAATATAAATGAAAGCAAGCATGTTTACAAGAATGAGTCGATTTTGACTGTACTCTTGTCGCTCATATTACACAGAAAGAGAAAAGGAAATGCCCCCTTTATTTATATGTATACATATTTTGACTTTTTAGTAGGAAACGTGCATACTCGCAGTATTACAAAAATTAGTGACAGTACACACCCATATAACAAGGAAGACAGTATATAGGCGGCTGGGTGGCACTGACTGACCAGCAGAATAAAAAAGGATGGATTTGGGCAGACAGCATGGTAAATAGTCAAATGGAGGCATAGAGCTGAGCATTTATTTATATAGTTAGTAGGGAAGTGTTATTAGTAGAGCAGTAACCGATTGAATGATGATTTGAGTCAGAATCTTTCCTTGTATTTCTCCTATCCTACCATCCTACCGGCCAGTGTTCGAGCCCAGCTCGGCGCTGGTTTTCTCACCGGGGTTTTTCCACAGTTTCTGCTTGGACGTTGCTCCAGGTGCAGCCGCCTTTTCACGCAGATGTGCCCCAATGGTCGCTGTGACGCGCCCGCCACACGCCGAGCCCGATGATTTTCGAAAGTGGGTCACCGCGTTTAGTTTAGTTCTAGGTGTAGTCGTAGGTTTGTTCGTATACAAAAAGTGGTGTGTGTGTGAGGTGTGCGTGCGTGTGGTGTGTGTATTTGTATCCGAACAGATTGTACTTACATGAGAGGTCGAAAAAAAAAGTTATTATTATAATAAAACATGTAGTATGTCACGTCAAATCTGCTTGAACTTGACGGGGATCTTTGTTGTTGTTTTTTTTTTTTATTTCCATTTTGATTTTGATGACACGTACTCTACGTACCGGTCGGACGTGTTGGTGAGCGTCCACGTGCGCCTCTCTCCCTCCTCTGGGCGGTGGGAGACAGCAGATTTGCGGCGGCGGACCCGTGGACCGCGTCCTCGCCGCTGCCGACCGCGTACTCTACACGTAGACTCAAGGCCTGGCCCAGCCCCGTGCGGACGGCGTTGTGGTGGTCAGGAAGCAACGGAACGGAAGACGAGGAGAAAAGAAAACGGCCCCGCCCGGCCGGCCCCTCCTGCCGTCGTCTTCTTCTTCACCCATGCGGCCATGCCATCCCCTCCCCGCAGCCGCAGCCAGGCACGCAAGTGACCGTTGCGCTCCCAACCCTTGCTGCTCCCCTCTCCTTTTTAATTAGCAACAAGGGTACATAGACAGGATCAGGAGGAGAGGAGGAGGGAGTATAATTCCTCCATCCATCCACCAACGTTACCCACCCAGAAGCACAAGAGGAAGAGTTTCTAGCTAGGAGTCGATCATCAGTTTCCCGTTCAGGCAGGCCTACGTCCTTCCGGGAAGCCAAGGCAACACGGAGCCGGAGAGCCGCGCTCAGGTGGCCTGAGGAGATTCCGCTTCCTGCTGCCTGCCCAAGGAACAAGAAGAAGCCACCAGGGGGCGCTACCTGCAGATTGCAGCACACGCAAGGCAAGGAAGGCAACCGCAGGCAGGCAATCTAATCCAGAGACAGGCACCCTGCAAGCGCAAGCGCAAGGTGAGACACCACTTACCTTTTTCTTCCCCTCCTCCTCCTCCTCCTCCTCCTCCTCCTCCTCCTCCTCCTCTCTATTGAGAGGGAGTCTTGCTGATTCTGATTATGCATCCGTTCCGCTTCGCAATTCAATCCTTGCGGTACGTATCTCTAGTCTTTCCCCCCAACCCACCCATTAGATCCATCCCTTCGTTCGTCCCAAATGCAATCCAATCCAATGCTGCTTCCTTCCAATTTAGTTTTGGTTTTTCCCTCCACCTCATCATCGGTCTATCTATCAACAGATCGCTCTACTCTAGTGTATATCCCAAATATTATAAGTAAAAAAAAAAAGTTCCTGATTTGTTCCGCTTCTCTAGTTCACCAGCTAGCTAACCTGCTGCCTGCTCGCTTCATCTCATGAATCATGATAGATGCATAGGCAGATGCTGATGCCTTCGATTCGCATCAAATCCGCCGTCCACCTCTTTTTACGATTCTTAGTCGTTAAGTCACGCCCCCCCTTTCTCCGCAAGGATTGGGGGTTTTTGCTCAAAACACCGCCTTTTTTGCATTCCACTTCCACCACGCCTTTGATAAAGGAGCACAATAATACAACCACAGCTTAGATTCTTTTCCTTTCTATATATTTATTTATTGCTGATTATATACTTGTACATATGTATGGAACATAACGCAATATATATCAAGGAGTATATGTCGGCAAGGCCAATGGCAACCACATCTTTCCCTTTGCTCAATGACTACCACGCCTCCTCTCCCACGCTTTGGGATGCACGGAGTATGGATGGGGGGTACAGCGCGGAGCTTTCGAGACCCTTCACATGCTTTGTTCCACTCCATCCGTTCGGCAACGCTACCGGGCCTCTCACTTCCGTTACCTGTTCCTTTCCATGAGCTGTCCACTTACTATATTATTTAAGACACGTAAGCAGGATCAGTTGCCATCCACCCATCGATTGCTTCCTGTGTGTGTCACCTTCCTTCTCCCCTGTGGCACTCAACACCGCCTGCCGTGGCGTCCAGCGTCATCTGTTGATTTGATTGGTTATCATAATAATAATGTTACTATAATGCATGGAGTCATGTAATCGGCCAACTTATTCTCATGTCACACGCTCAGCATAATTTACCTTGCCCCTCTCTCAACTGATCCTGGGAATCTAATAAGCAACCGCAAATTCTTGTGTCAGCAATTCAATTTTCTCTCACAAGCTCACTTCCTCTGGGTGCCATCATGATGTTTCTTTATACATGTGTCTGCAATTCAATTTTCTCGCTGAGCCATTATGCTTTTTTCGGGTCATAATATGGTTCGTGTCATCCTTAATTTGTACAGTTGTTTTGTACACGCAGGAGTTAAAGGGCAACCATGGCTACCCTTGGTGACATAGGTGTCGCCGCGGGGTTTCAATGTACTGACTGCCGTCGCCTTCTTGCTCGCATTTGCATTCCTTCGGTTGCAGCCCATCAACGACAGGGTCTACTTCCCCAAATGGTACCTCAGGGAATGAGAGACAATCCAATCGTCTCTGGTGCAGCTGTGCAGAAGTTTGTCAACTTAGATGGGAGATCCTACTTGAAGTTTTTAAACTGGATGCCGGCAGCTCTCAAGATGCCCCAGGATGAGCTCATTAACCATGCAGGCCTTGATTCTGTGGTCTATCTACGAATATACATAACAGGGTATGTTTATCACCTCCTTTTCATCTCTCTCTCTCTCTCTCTCTGACACCCACCCACCTACATGCATAATGATTTACATTGTTCAATCTTTTAATATCTTTCAATGTCTATGCACTAATAGATTTCTTACTAATCACTGCAGGCTCAAGATATTTGTTCCGATTACAGTTCTGGCTTTCCTTGTTCTGGTCCCAGTCAATTGGACCACTGATACCCTACGACACAGCAACGTAGTCTCCAGCCCTATTGACAGACTTTCAATATCCAATGTTCCTAATGGGTCAAAGAGGTGAGCAACAGATCATAAACTAGCTGTTTCCAACCCTATAGTCACATTTTCTACTTACCTAGGCTTTACACCTGGCTTAAAAGGCAGAGACGTGGTCACATATTTAATACTCTCCATGTTTTGTTCAGGTTTATAGCTCACTTGGGCATGGCTTATGCCATCACATTTTGGACCTGCTATGTACTATTTAAGGAGTATGAAATTATTACGAAAATGAGGTTGCGCTTTCTAGCTTCAGAGAAACGCCGACCAGACCAGTTCACTGTATGTATTTTAACTCTGCTACTCTGTTCCTGTTTATTGTAGTGGGTTTGTATCCATATGGTATTGCATGTGACTGTATCATATTGAATAGTTGAATAAGTAGAGATGCTCTGGTATAAAAATTATAATTGATAATTTAACCAAACTCCGCGCTTTAATTTTTTGCACTCTCAAAGTCCACGTCGTCATGTAACAAACTGAATTTGTGTTCAGATCCATTAATACTTCGTCTAAGTCTTTGATTTATTGGGGTCTACAAAATAATTAGGAACTTGTGCGAATGTTTCTTCCATGTTCCAAATAAATTGCATCGAGTCTTGTTGCTGCAAATCCAAAATGTTTCTTTATTTTCCTTTCTGGAAGTCAAAATATCTTCGTGCCGGAACTATTTTTACAGAGTTGTCATGATAAGTTGGTATGCCTCTGAGTTAATTCAAAGTTACTAATTTGCCAATCTGTTTTAGGTCCTTGTGCGGAATATACCACCCGATCCTGATGAATCAATCAGTGAGCTTGTGGAACATTTCTTCCTTGTCAATCATCCTGATCATTATCTAAGACACCAGGTAGTTCTACTATGAAAATATTCAGATGGTTAATGTTCTCTGCATTGCTATGGCTTTGCTCTTTATAAATTTTTTTTTTTCATCCTATTATCAATGTGGCTTAGTGGCTTGTGGTTAGCATAATGCAAATACAGTTGCTCTTCATTAGAAATTATTGTGTGTGTGTGTTTGCAAATAACGTTGATTTAAAAAGTGACTCTTTTTATTTTTATTAGCATAATTTTAATGTAGTTGCTTTTATAACTCTTTTGCAAATAACGAATGATTTAAAAATAACTCTCTTGTTTCTGCATATTATGAATGATCTGAAAAGGAAATGGTTAATGTAGATAAGATGTAGAATCTATGAGATTTAGTAGATCAGATTTAGGTTGGCATATGCATTATACCATTTTTTCTCTGCTACTTCCACACTTCACGCATCTTCTTTTAGTCCAGAGCAGTAGTACTTCTAGGAATTAACATTGTTAATTTGTTATACAATAGGAGGGGAAAATAAATGTTCTTTGTTGCTTTTTAGGTGGTTTACAACGCAAATAAACTTGCTGATCTGGTTGAAAAGAAGAAGAAGATGCAAAACTGGCTCGATTATTACCGACTAAAGTATGAGCGAAATCCATCACAGAGGCCCACCACAAAGGTTTGTCGGCAAGAATAATTTGATGACTAAGCAATTTAGATTTTTGATGTAGATATTGGTTTGTGCAGTACTGGTTTAGTATCTTCAGTATTAATTCCTTGTGCTTTCCCTGAGCTTTGTTGCAGACTGGCTTTCTTGGATGTTTTGGTTCCGAGGTGGATGCTATTGACTATTACAAATCAGAGATCGAGAAAATTGGGAAAGAAGTAAGTTGTAGTTTCTGTACAACTAGATTGTTAGCTCTTGCATCTATGCTCTAGTGTACCCTTTACATATTGCTTATTTTGATTGGGCTGTATGATGACATTGTGTTTCCAAAATTCATTAGAGTTTGCTTATAATGAACATGTGTAATAGCTTTAAATTAATGTTTTGCAATACACAGGAAGCTGAAGAGCGTAAAAAGGTCATGAAGGATCCAAAATCAGTCGTGCCAGCTGCCTTTGTTTCATTTCGCTCCCGATGGGGTGCAGCAGTATGTGCTCAGACCCAACAAACCAGCAATCCGACAGTCTGGTTGACAGAATGGGCTCCGGAACCTCGTGATGTTTATTGGAATAATCTGTCCATCCCATTTGTGTCCCTTACAATTAGGAGGTTGATAATTGCTGTGGCATTCTTCTTCCTTAACTTCTTTTACGTCTTCCCAATAGCAATCGTACAGTCTCTTGCAAACCTTGAAGGAATCGAGAAGGCACTTCCATTTCTAAAACCCTTGATTGAATTGTAAGTCTGCATCCATATGTTGATACTTTATGGATTTATGCCATTTCTTTGACTTTTCAGCATAGCTTATGGTAGTATTTTGCATGTTCTTTTGATGACATGCCCTGATTTCTGCTTGTCAACTATTATGCAGGAAATTCATTAAATCATTCATCCAAGGGTTTCTTCCAGGAATTGCTTTGAAAATCTTCCTTATAGTGCTCCCAACTATACTGATGTTTATGTCTAAATTTGAAGGACTGATATCACAGTCATCTCTGGAGAGGCGAAGTGCATCTAAGTATTACATATTCTTGTTCTTCAATGTATTTTTGGGGAGCGTAATTACAGGATCTGCTCTGGAGCAGCTTAAAACCTATCTCCATACGTCAGCAAATGAGTATGTCCTGTGCCACCTGTTCTACCGAGTAATGACATTAGCCCTATACTGTATAAGATGTCATAGCATGACATGGATACTGAGTACTCTGTTGGCCAAATTGAGTTGTCATTTTCTTTGGTGATATAATTTCACTCTGATGGTTAATCCTTGGGACAGATAGAAAACATAGTCCTTGCCATGTACATATTAATTGTTCATTTCACGGGTGCAACAAATGAATATAAGTATCCTTTCTAGCAAAATAAAGTTAGGTGATTGATGCTCAATGTGATAACAAAACTTAAGTTTAGAAGGTAGACTGATTGTTTGGTAGTGCAGTACAGGTTTGGCACTAAGACCGAACTAACTCTAAGACCGAACTAACTCCTGTATTAGAGTGGAACTTGATTGGGCACAATATGCTGTTACTGGAGCCATTCTAGAATAGGTTAATGTTAGAGAGTCAATTCATGCTATATGTTTTTGATAATCTATTCCTTTCATTCTCTTGATGCAATTATAAATGGCAGTCATGATTTCTGGAGTGTCTAAATTGCTTGTTCCTGCAGCATACCAAGGATCATTGGTGACTCCATCCCAATGAAGGCGACTTTTTTCATAACATATGTAATGGTTGATGGTTGGGCTGGAATAGCTGGTGAAATATTGAGACTGAAGCCGCTGATATTCTTCCATCTGAAGAACCTTTTCTTGGTCAAAACTGAAAAGGACAGAGAAGAGGCAATGGATCCTGGAAGTATCTGCTTTGACTCAACTGAACCTAGAATACAGCTATACTTCTTGCTTGGCCTTGTTTATGCTGCGGTGACACCATTCTTGCTTCCTTTCATATTGGTATTCTTTGGGTTCGCATATGTTGTCTTCCGCCACCAGGTATGGAACCCCTCTTTGATAGTTTACTGATTGTCAAACCCACTGGGGTATTTAAACGATTTTTTTTGAATAAGTTGCCTGATTTGAGCCTTGTCTGCTTCTGTCAGATAATAAATGTCTATAATCAGCAATATGAGAGCGCCGCACAGTTCTGGCCTAGTGTTCATGGGCGTATAATCACAGCATTGATCGTATCGCAACTGCTGCTACTGGGACTGATGAGCACAAACGACTTTGAGCAGTCTACGCCTGTGCTCCTTGTTCTTCCTGTGCTGACCTTTTGGTTTTACAAGTACTGCAAGAACCGTTTTGAGCCAGCGTTTGTGAGGAACCCGCTGCAGGTATAATTTTTTCGTGGTGGCTTATGCTAGTTCATCAATTGATGGCGGTATTAAGTATTTTGAATGTTGGCTGCGAATTGCTGAACATATATATATGCATATAATGAAATGGCAGGAGGCGATGAAGAAGGACACCCTGGAACGTGCCCGGGAGCCCAACTTTGATCTGAAGGCGTACCTGGCAAACTCATACCTGCACCCGGTGTTCAAGGGGGATGAAGGCGACGACAGGTACTCGGTGGTGGACGACGACGGGTGGATGGAGGAGGAGGTGATTGTGCCGACAAAGCGGCATTCGAGGAGGACGACCCCAGCGCAGAGCAAGCACGAAGGATCGGACTCGCTCTCTGTGCCCGACAGTGCTCTGCAGCGATAGCCAGTAGTAGAGTAGGTAGCCTGTACAGAGTGGATGAAAATGAAATAGGAGGGAGATGCTGCTCCTGAATGCTCCATTGCTTTGCTTTGCTTTGGGTATTGGTTGTTCATGACAGGACATACATGCGCACATTGTTGGTTCATTTACAACCGGATCACAGAACAGAATTGAAGAGAGCTGGGGGGGAGGGCTGAGAGGAGAGAATGTATGTGTTACTGTAGCTGGACAAGGAATCTGAATACAAGAGTTATACATTATCTGAAGAATTGGTTAGCATCCATTTCTGGAGTTCTACATACATACGTACATCACCTAGCTTGTCTGCTCACCTACCATTCTGGTAATCGGAGAACACCCAAGAAAAAAAAAAAAAACAAAGAATTCTCTAAATCGAGACAAAATTCTTGACGTATCAGTCGGTCAGTTCTCCGTCCGCAGCTCATAGATGAGGGCGGAGCAGAGAAGATCAGTCATGCCACCTGAGCAGCATCACGACGCATCTCATGGCGATGTACACCTTGGACCTCTGCACCTTGAGAGATCTGCCGAACCCTCCAGCTCCAGTGGCTGATGGACTCCTCTGCTGGCTCCCAGCCTTCATCTTCATCCTTTCCTTGGTGGTGCGACAGAAGCAGCAATGGCAGAATAGGCAGGCTTGCTGCGATATGTATGTAGTATGTATGGATAGAGGCTTGCTGCAGCCTAGCTTCCCATGGCGTCTTATATAGCTACTAGCTACAGGCTTAAGCAGACGCAGATCTCAGAGCTGCAGGACAGGCGTAAGTATTATTAGTTAGTTGCATAATTGCAGGAGCGTGATGCGCATCACTGGCAACCCACGCCTGCATGCTGCATCACCATCAGACACGGCAGTGAAAACTTGAGCTTGTTTATGAAAACTTGAGCTTGTTTATACTTGGCCTTATATTTTACTCTGCTCCAACTGCAATGGCCTCCATGATCCGATTCCTCTTGTCGGCTGCGTGCCCTCATCTACTACTACTGTCCACATGATCATGCATGTGTCATGTATTAAGTAGTTGGTATGGTAGCTGCCGCTAAGCTTCCTCCATTACTTTGCACGGCAGTAGAGCACGGCAGTAGAGATTCCCTGCTTGGTCACCTGCCTACGCCGAATATTTCTGTTTGATCTGCTGCTCACGGCCATTAGGATTGGAGGCACGCAGAACACCACAAACCACACACCCTGGCCTGTAACTGCAGCAGCAGACAAGAGGACGGGAGCTTTGAATCAAATATACGCATCATCACATGCAGCACGGTGGATGATGCATATTGCAAACAAACTTGTTTTAGGAGGCAGAGAGCATCTTCGTTGTATTGGTACATTGTATCTGTCGCGCCTGCAATTTCCTTGTTGCAGCTTGCATTGTCAGCAGAGACCTAACGCTTACTAAGGTGGTATGAGTTGAAACAGAGAAACTGCAATTTTGCACGAAAATGTGCATGTAGCAGGCGCTTGAATAATATGAATGAAACTGTACTTTTGCACAGATGACTGCAGAAGTGCAGCAGGCGTTTGAAAATAATTCAGAAGAAGCGTTTTTTTTTTTTTTTTTTAAAAGGTTTTTAGAAGAAGCCAGGTAGGTAGCAGTCTTGCATGCTCCCAATTAGGCCCCAGTGTCCCATCTCAACCAGCTCGGTCTGTGCCCTTCCGATTGCACATGAAGCTGAGTATCTGAAGAAGCCACAGCATATATGTATGTCCCTGTTTAGTTTGCACTAGTACATAGATCTTGTTCATCGATCAGGAACTCGATCCGACCCTTGATCAGATAGACGTGGAGAACTCGATGCAGTTTGATCTCGGCCCTTGCTTGCTTGCAGAATTCTCATTACGGTCACCTTGTACCTTGCAAAAACATGGACAAACAAATGAAGAAACAGGTAATGCATACATAATCCGTCTGTAGGAGGAGAAGATCAGAAGAGGAAGTCAGTAGACCATGCACAGTAGCGCACAATGCAAAGTACACATTGCAACATATAGTAAGTGATAGTAAACAGCTAGGTAGAGGTAGGTAGGCAATGATCGATATGGTATTGTTGACTGCTTGCATTGTCACTAGCTAGTTTCATTCTGTGCAACTAATAATGCAGAAACGGCACAACTAGCGTTTGTTATTGGTGTATGCATCAGAAGAGAAGAGAAGAGAAGAAGATGATGTATCCTGTAGGAATGAGCAATTAAGTAGCTAGGTAGATGCATGGCTGCATGCATTACATCACATCACCTGATGATTCCTAAGAAGAGATGGAACATAATGCTGGCTGGATGCATGATCATCGATGGATGACCAAGAGCAGCAGCCAGGGCTTGCTTCCTTGTGCGTTGCATAGCAAGCTCTATCTAGTACTGTAGCTACATGCATAGTGATCGAGCAAATGCTTTGTTGATGCCTTGAATTGGTAGCAGGTAAGGGATCGATGGTAATGCTGCTGTATATATGCAGTTGGATGATGCAGGCAACATATGCACGATCGAGGAGGAAGAAGAGGAAGCACCACATGATGCCCCATCCGACACGGGGTGCGTGGCCGACAAAGAGATGCGGAGGCGGAGGACGCGGCGGCGCATTGCCGGTGCCGACCAATGCTCAGTCAACCACTGTTGCTAGGCCATTTGTGCCTTACTTCTTTCGGCCCACGATTAGGTCGAGAGGCGGCCCAGACCATGGCCCATCGTAGCGCTGGGCTCTGTCCCAGCCCAGGAAAATCAAATGGAATCTCTTCTTTCATGAGACCAGGACAGCAAGCACGAGATGCTCACGAGTCGTCGTCGCGGTCCCCATCGCCGCCCCGTCGTGCTCTGGACGCCACCGCCGAACGGCCGGGCCCGGCAAGACGTGATGTGGATGGCACGGGCCACACACTGCCACGCGCGTAGATAACAAACACTAGACGCACCCCAAGAAACCCCCGGAGGCAGAGCCGCCGATAGTTACAATGGCCGACATCGCCGCCGTGGCTGCTGCAGCCGCCGCCGCCCAGCCGCTAGCGGGGCGCGTGGCGATCGTGACCGGCGCGTCGCGTGGCATCGGCCGCGCCATCGCGGAGAACACCTGTCCGCCCTGGGCGCGAGCCTGGTGCTGGGGTACGCGTCGCGCGCCGACGAGGCGGACGCGCTTCTTGGTGTCCATCATCTTTTCTTGTCACTGTTTCGCTTATCCAACTTTTTAATGACTTGGAGTACATGGATTAGTGACACCTACCATTGGCAACCAAGTCTCCGAGATGACCTCGAGATTCACATGAGCAACCAAGCCCATTGTAGTGCATGCAGTGAGTGAGCACCGATGCTCAAAACTCTGGCTGTTCAGCATCAGCATGTGGGTCAAACCTGTCATCGTCGTTGCTATATGTGCTGAGCCGGCTGAGAAATGATATTTTTTATTTGCCAGGCATGTCTGGAATTTCGAATTCAGCATCGCTGGCTGCAATGTGATGAGCCGATGCTTGGACACTCTCTTTTCCTCTCTCGGCACCCAAAAAAAAAACCAACGCTGTGGCTAGTCTAAAACTAATAACGATTTGTATGGTTTAAAATAAATAAATTATTAACTTACAACGATCAAAACCTTATTATTATATGATTATTATGATTTACAAATAGTCACCCCCTGAACAACGGTTTAACAAAACCGGTTGCCGACCCGCAACCAGCCCAGCCAAAACCAACGTCATGGTTACAATACGGTCTGGGCTCTCGAACCTGCCTACCCAACGAAGACTTCGAAAAGCCTCGTCCTTGTGTCATGTGCTTGCTCGCGGGCGGAGGTAGCATGGCACCGGGCGACCCCGAAGCAACGGCAGGGGCGCCGAGCTCGTGGAGCAACGTTGGTGGGCGCGACCTCGAGCGTGGTGGCGGCGGGTGCGAGTCTGGCACCGACGACCATGGCAAAAGAGGCGGGCGGCCGCGGTGGGACGAGACCCCAACCCACCGAGTCACAAAACTCGTCGAAGACTTGTGTGGACCAACTGAAACTAGATAAATTCGCATGCAAATGGGTTGGTTTACAAAACCGCTCAAAACTGCATAACCCGGACCATGAACAGGACGGACACCACCTTTGGTACGGACTAAGTTTCTTTTGGTTTGAACAATAAGGATGTCTGTTACCTAGTTTTATACTTAAGTGTTAAAAATGAGACCTACATGCATGAAAAATCAGACTTATATATGTATAAATAAGTAATTATAAATAACTAGAAATATGTAAATGCTACTGTTGTATCGATTCAATTGAACCTAGAAAATGGGCTTGCCCATAAATTAACATAGTGGGCTTGGCCATCAAAAATGGACCTCTCACGGATTATGATTGAAAAAAAATTATGTGTCTGCTCGGTTCTATGCTAACATTTGCCAAGCCAAAATAATGACAGGTTCAAAAAGATTTGGCATACAATTAATTAGTTGGTTCCCAAAGTTTTTTCTCTCTTGTTAGTATCAAACTAAACACCAACATTCATTGTCTTACCAAAATATTGGCTTGCCCTAGTAATAGTTAAAACAAACCAATCACATGTGTACCTGCGTGTGTGGTTCAAACTATGGTAAACACAAAATCTCAAATCTCTCTACAGTTAAAACTAAGGATCGAGAGGCTAAATACGTTCATTTGTTTTATCCCATTCCCATGACATGTCATAAAAATTTTAGCATATACTATTGCATTTCATGATGGAGGGAGTACCAATTACCAGCTGATAAATGAATCAACAAGTTTATTACCCTGTACCATGAGCGAGAAGAGGAGATTAAAATCACAATCTCCAAATAAAAAAAAATCTACTGTACCGAATGAGAAGATAGAGGTGCATGTAAACTAAAACGTGGGATTGGAGACTAAATTATGTCCCCTCCTCGATCGGCTCCTTCCGTTTCCAAGGAAGGAAAAGTGGAAAACCGCCTTCCTTTCCTTCCCAAAACTGTGGATTCGCCGTCACTGTCCCATCAGTCCACAGTCGTCATCTTCTGTCCCCAAATTCTTCAAGTCCAAGCTATAGCCGTCACGTCACATGGCTCCCCAGTTCAGCTCTCTCTTGGGCCAATGCAATGGCCAAGGAATCTTGAACATAAACTAGTTCAACTGCTACTAAGCTCGATGGTCAGGTACCTAGTACCCCGGCCCTCTTGGGAAATTAAAATGAAAAGAAAACCTAGTAAGTACAACCAGGCGGCTCCATGCATGTGTCTAATAATATTATACTATTATCTTTGATATTATCTCATGATTAGAGCACTCACAATGCGGACTCTACCATGGTTTCTATCCTCATTTATTATCCCTCTATTTATTGCTTTTGCTGATGTGTGGCTATATTTATTGAAGAGAGAGAGGGAAAAACACAAGAAACCAAGTCTAACTAAGAAAACTGTGTCTTCCGTAAACCAAGACAATTTGTGAGAGTGACAAATGGGTCATGTGACATCATGATAGAAAATTGCATCGGAGAGATAGTTTCTTGACCGCGATGTCTAAAGACTATAGAAAACCATGATAGTTTCTTAGCATTTTTAGGGAAGCCTTACCCAGCTGTCTACTTCTTATACTACCTCCACCCTAAAAGAAAACAATCCTTATATATGTTTAAAATAAGTAATTTTTCTTTTTAACCAAATTTATACAAAATAGTATTAACATTATTATAAGTTTACTATAAAATATAATATTGTAAATGTTAGTATGTCTTGTATAGATTTAACCAATTTTAACGATATTGTGAGGTGTCATATACTTAGGTTCCATCTGATATATACATAAGTAACACAACACATAAAAAAAAAAATGAAATGTTAGAGGAAAACAGAAGGGGTTGAGTAAAAAGTTGGTCAATTTGTAATTTAAGAGTAATCTGATATCATCTGTGTTTCGTAAAATTAAAGTTTTTTTGAGCAACTCGTAAAAATTAATCTGATATAATCTGATTGGTATACGTCGCTCGCGGTTTGTTGCATGCTTAGTATCTAGCACCTGGCACACGTATGATGGATAGATACAGTCAGTAGCAGCAACCTGTATTCCACAAACCAGGTCGTTCGATCGGTTCCCCGCAGCTGGGTTGGAAAATTAATGGAAGAAGCAGCCGGCGGGTACGCTCTTGCGTTGTCGGCACATCCCTCCTGTCCGGCTATCCATTCAAGTACTCCGATATGATGGCCTGCTTTCTTTTCTTTCTTTCTTTGCCCCCTACTTCCATTCCAAGGTAAAAGCAAAGGGCAAGTGCGTGGACCGTGGTTTGGGTGACTACCTAGACCACCTTCACTGGTTGATACTTCCACTAAAAATTACTTACTTCCACGTTTACTTCCCATGTTCTACACTTTTATTATATCTAGATTTAATGTGGCAGATTTTTTTTGTTTAAAAAATAGATATACCCAAAAAGTCAACAACACGTTTATTTAGAGATTTAAATTGTCTTATAATTTGAAACAAAAAATTATTATAATTTGGAGCGGATTACTCGTCACTATAAAAAAATATTAAGATCTACTAATAGTTTTAATAGAAAAATAGAGAGAAAGCTACACAGTTGAATGGATTATTTAAGGCGGGCTTTTAAAGATCGATGTCCTTCAAATTAAATTAAAGGGTAAGGACGACATTTAAAGTATATAGATAGATATGAACAGGTCTAGCAGTGGGGCGGCAAGCCCTCATACTGCTTCCCCACAATAATTAATGGACCTCTCCTCCTTTTAACACAAATTATAGTTTTTTAATAATATAGTAGATAGGAAGGAAGTACTCTACAGATTTAAAATAACTTGATCCCTATGTATGTTGTATGATTTTCTAGGGCCACCACTGCAAATGGAGAACTCACTCATGGCAGTACTATATATATATACTCCCTCCATCATCTTTTTGTAAGGCGCGCAAGCTAGTTTTACCAATACCAAGGAATCTCGATAACAAGGTCGAGCATTTAATGACGCTGAGCTGTGAGGATTGTGTGCGTGTATATGCATGCATGCATGCAGACGTTTCAAAGCTCAAGCACGCAGAACGTTTCACAAGTTTAGTAAATGCTGACGCTGCGGTTGGACTCCCCTGCCTCGGGAGTTACCTTGCGCCTAACATTGCGTCAAAAAGAAAAAAGCTGCTTATGCCTTACAAAAATGATAGAGGGAGTATATTACAATGACGAAAGGGCACTAAGGCCCGGTCTTAATGGTGAGTTTCATTGCATTGTTTCCAAGACTATCATGACATATAAAATGAAATGAAATTTGGATGAAACTCCTACTCTCAATGGAGAGTTTCATCTTGTGGTTTCATATGCATTTAATTTCATGACTGAGATAGTTGGTATTAGGTGCGGGAGAGTTTCACCAAGATGAAACTTTTTTACCTTCTCTTTTCTCGAGTTTCATGCAAAAAGTGGACTTTTGCTGATGTGGCACCCTTATTTAATGTCGCATTTAAACGCCTATAAAACCCCCATTGAGATTGACCTAAGCTACTTGCAATACATATGCTTATATTTGCATGACTAGTTGTATTATTATTTTTTTGGAAAACACATGACTTGCTAGTTTTTTTGACAAGACACATGACTAGCTAGTTGGATTAGCTTTGTATATATATACTATACTGGCAACGATGGTTAGGCGATTAGTGGCAATAATTCTAGCTAGTTTGGCTTAAGGTATCAGATATTTAGGAAAAAATCCAATATTTATGACAACCGATAAGTATAAATTATGAAAAAAATATATATTTTATGATGAGACTAAAGATACTTCCCTTATGGCAAGATGTGATTGTAGCTATAACCTCAATAATTTTTAAAAACAGTTTGACTAATATTACAAAAAAATCAATATCGATATGTATAATATTATAGTAGAATAAAAAATATATCACAACTAGTCTAATAGCATTTAACTGGTATGATAAGTATGGACACTTTTTTTTTATATAAAAAAGTCTGATGGGAGGCAGAATTCAGTACTAGATGGACTAGATATTTTGATAAGAAGATGATAGTATATGAAGAAAATATTTTGGCAAAAGATAGTAGTGTGAGTAGCCATGATTGGTTAACGGCCATGACCGACCACGAGGAGAGGAGAGGAGAGGAGAGGAGAGGAGGGGGTTGAAAACCAGGCAAGGGAGAGCAGGAAACAAAGGCAGCACCCACGGTTTTTGGATGGATGAGGAGAGGGAGATGCATGCACCCACATGCACCCACACCGGCCCAGTCCCTCCCCACCAACTGGGAGTCCTAAGCATAGGCTGCGACTGCGACGGAACCGCGTGCGCGTGCGTTCCCAGTTTTCAGCAAAACCAGAGCCAAAAACCAGTGGCGCATCCCAAAACCTGGAGACGACGACGTGTTTTTTGTTTTGTCCTGGTCCTAGGCTAGCTAAGGACGATGAAACGAGCTCCCTCTGTTATATACTCCATTAGGGAGGGACTTCATTTCCTCCTTTTCATTGCCTGCTCATACTACACCACTTCCTCACCACCACAACACGTACACAACTTCACAAGAAAGAGATCCCTCGATCATGAGGCTGAGCTGCAACGGCTGCCGCGTCCTCCGCAAGGGCTGCAGCGACGCCTGCACCATCCGCCCCTGCCTGCAGTGGATCAAGTCCCCCGACGCGCAGTCCAACGCCACCGTCTTCCTCGCCAAGTTCTACGGCCGCGCGGGCCTCCTCAACCTCATCGCCGCCGCGCCCAACGACGCGCTCCGCCCCGCCGTCTTCCGATCCCTCCTCTACGAGGCGTGTGGCCGGATCGTCAACCCCGTCTACGGCGCCGTCGGGCTCCTCTGGTCCGGCACATGGCACATGTGCCAGGCCGCTGTCGAGGCCGTCCTCAAGGGCGCGCCCATCGTGCAGGTCTCTGCCGATGACGCCGCCGCGGCTGCTCCTCCTCCACCCCATGCTGCTACTGCTGCTGCGGCGGCGGTTTACGACATCCGACACGTCTTCCCCAAGTCCAACTCCTCCAACAACATGCAGTCTGATGCTGCTGGTGCACCACCAGCAGCAGCAGCTGCTGCAGTGGTGGACGACGCCGCGGCTGCCCAAAGCAAAGACGACAAGGAGGACAGGGTGTCCAAGCCCAAGTCGAAGCGCACATCCTCATCGCCACCGTCAAGATCCAAGAAAAGCAAGACGTCGACGATCCAAAGCAAGCAGCCGCACCTTGCTGCTTCGTCCGGCGTTGTGGTGGCAGACCAACATGCCGCTGTTGGTCAGGCGAGCAAGCATCCGCACCTTGCTGCCTCGTCCGACGACTGCGACCGCCACTCGGCGTCCGCGTCGCTGGACACCGAGGAGGCCGCCTCTCACGTCAGCCAGGCTATGCAACAACAAGACGACGACCAGCAAGCAGAGGCAGAGGCAGAGGCAGCAGCAGCCGCCGTCGATGGGCCTCGACCTCACGCTCGGATTGTCCGCGCCGTCGACCGCTGGTTGCATATCCAGCGCGGCGGCCGTCGACGAGCCCGCCGGTGTCATCGGCTTCCGCTTCCTCTAGCTAGCTAGCCGGCCGGATATACATACATACATACTGCTCCTATAATCTATTCGATTTTAGATTTAGGCCAAACAGGGAAGAGACAAAACAATCCTTACTTCTTCTTTTTAGGCTTGTTTTCTTTTTGTTACATACATTTTGTTTTTCTCATTACTTTCTTCTCTGAAAACAACTCATTGACTGCCAATCAATCAAAGTTTATTTAAAATGT
This sequence comes from Hyparrhenia diplandra, assembly GCA_015847255.1. Taxonomy (NCBI): domain Eukaryota; kingdom Viridiplantae; phylum Streptophyta; class Magnoliopsida; order Poales; family Poaceae; genus Hyparrhenia; species Hyparrhenia diplandra. The sequence continues at coordinate 23,651 of JADLZK010012455.1, read as the reverse complement.
TTTTTGGCTTGTTCCCAAGTTATGACCCTCCATCTGGCTCTGCATTTTCAGTTTTACGTACTCCCTGCAAAATGAAGAGAGTTGTATCTTCGTTTTAAAACGTACTCGCTTGAATGAACGATGTCGACCCACCTCGACTGCTAAATTCTCATCATCACCGACCGACTAGAGCATACTGCATCTAAAAACTTGTACTTGTTTCGAAATGATGAGCCTCTCTGCATTTTGTCATTATTTCTTCTCTGAAAACAAATCATTAACTCATTGACGGTCATTCAAAGTTTGTAATGCTTTTGACTTGTTCTGAAATGATGAACCTCTCTGAATTTTCAATTTAACGTAACGTTCTCTCTCCATCTTCGTTTAAAAACCTAACATACATAGGGAAATATATGGTACTCCCTGTAAAATGAATGGTCGCTTATGTCGACCCACATCAACTGCTAGATTCTCGCCATCACTCTAATTAGCTTGTCATCTGTACCAGTATTCATATTGATCATCAATATACTACTTACTGGATATACTTACTCAATATACGACTACACTACCTATTTGATTCCTTAATGCTTTGCTTAACTCATGGAGGTCTAGAGCATACTCCATCTAAAAAATGCAATTTCTTTACGAAGCCTCGTTCAAAACGTGAGCAAAGAGGACAGACATGCAAGATTTACCCCAAAACAAACAATCCAGCCTTCCAAGCTTGAATCCATGATCCATCCAACCAGACCATCCGACCAACTTTTGTTGTCTAGCACTACGTCTCACAGTAATAATGTCCAAAACTTGTCTAGAAACTTACTTTCAGTGTGCCAAAATACCATGAGCTAGCTATAGCGTTATATGCCAACAACACAAGACTTGTCCCGTATGAGCCAGCTGACTGATTCACATTCTCTGTCCCTATCAACTCTCGTCCATGGCATCATTCCCACTGCCTCGCTGGGCCTCTGCATCCTTGTCTCCAGCTTCAGATGTACCTCTTCCAACCGAGTCTTCCAATGCCTCCAGGAACGAGGCCACCGTGAACTTATCTGCCATAATCACACACAAAAATTCAGATACCAAAAACTGATGCATACTATATACTTCGCCAGACTGCAACATTTGCAAGGGGAAAAAAATGCTCCCAAAGTTCGGCAACATGCATCATGGATGGTTGGCATTTAGTTTTTTTTATCATTATTATACTGCCTAAACCTTATGTATAACAACAAGGCTTTACACAGACATTAATTATCCCAAGAACACTACATACAACGAATCTACTATCAATTGTAGAGTTGGAGTCTGTGAAAAGGATTTACATTTGCTGGGGTCAACTCCAAATTGAGCAAGATCTATCTGCCCAGTCCGTAGAACCTGTCACACAGCCAAGCATCAAAAATCAGCAAACCACTACCACCAGGAGCTAGTGACAACACCATGTAGCACATGTGAATGGTAAGGATGAGTAAGAGTAACTAACGTGGGTGAATGCATCTAACTGCTGGCGCAAAGGAGGACTTTGTAGAAGCTCAACGATATCACCAGGAGTCCATGAGCCCTGGAATTGGGCAATGACCATGAATTAAGCTGCAAGGTTCGGTTAATCTGAAAGCCAGGGTACATATCATCTCAGTAGTACAAACCTCCGGAAGATGTGATGCTAATTGTTCAATGGGCAAGTTCTCAATTAATGGCAAGACCAAATCAGGCTTCAAGATGTCTCCTAGTCCTAGTCCTGCAACACCAGCACAAACCAAGAGATTAAAAAAAGAAACCTAGTTGATCAATAACACTGCACCAGTTTACCATAGTACTTACCAGCATCAGGGTCAGATGCAGCACCTGATATACCAGGAGAACATAAGTACAAGTTCAGAGAAGCATATAGGACAGAAGAACCCACACAATGGAAAGTATTTTTAAGCTGGTACCTGATGGCTGTATTGCACTCAGAATTCTCTGCAGATCCTCCAAACGTACAGGTCCAGCAGCAGATGTCACTTCACCAGCCAAATCAGCGGTCATGCTCTCAACTAAATTCCCAGCTCTGACATGAAAGAAAGGTATAGAAGTTATCAAACAAGATCATATATGCAAAAAAAAGCTTCCAAAATAAAACCCCCCCCCCCCACCACCACCACCAACACATACGCACACACACATTTTAAGACAACTGTGTTTGCTTAAAACTGCATACTAAAAATATCATGACCCAAACAAGGGCAGTGAAGGCAATGAGCAACATCAGCCAGATAAAGACGATGCTGACATAGTTTCTGACACTGCATCAAGCATATATATAGATATAGATATATTAACACATGCAGTTTCTATTGCCATGGACACACAGGTCGATAGGGGTTAAAACAACATTGGATTCATGTACCTGGAAGAGATATCATCATCAGCCGTATCTTCAGACATTTCTGCTTCAATAGGTACTCGAAGATCAGCCTCAGCATCTGCACAGCAATACGACTTGAGACAAATGACCAAGAACCAAGATATGTGCTGAGACTCCCAGCATCAAGAGCTTACCTAATGGTCGATTTATGTAGGCATTAACTTGCATGCAAGTCTGAGCGTCCCCATCAGCATTTGGTTCCTGAAAACAAAAAGAGAGAACCATGATAGTCAAACCTTGAGAATGGCAAAAGTGCTACAACTTTCACAACAGAAACTTTCAGTTTCACACATAACTGACCTGCATCCAGAAGAAGAATTTTCTGCTGTCATGCTTGAACTTTAAGATGTAAACCCTTCCAGAAGATTGTGTGACCTAATGAAGTCAAGTAGGGTTGATCACTAAAGCATAGAAGTTCAATAGAATAACATGGAAAACATCTTAAACTTGGATTATATTACTCAATACCTTCTCAAACACTGCCTCATCAGGAAAGATGATTTGATCCTTTGAAAGATGGAATCAAGGACAGACAAAACTTCTGTGATGCTGATACGAACTAAAAGCAGCGAAAAATGGAGGCACAACATTCAAAGTCCACAGAGCAACCATATGTAAGTTCAAACATTTGAAACATGCACTTGCTGCAAACTAGGATTTCTTTTTTTCCACAACGGTAAAACCAAATTTCATTACACAAGCAACGAAATTACAGAGGTTCACAGAGTATATGCAGTTGATGCCAGTTTCTACGCGCTAAAAGAAATAAGCTCACTCACTCATGATCACTCAGGGATCATGCAGAGAGAAGAACAAGCAACAGCACCATTCCCAGCAAACTAGGATTTCTAGCTCAGCAAGAATTTCTTTAAAGCATTACAATCAACTGAGAAAACAAGAACAGAGCAAGAAGTGCATACAAAAAATACAAGTGCAAGAGGATACATCTTCAATGATGTTCTGTTCACGATCAAGCCACTGAAAATGGACTAAGCCTTCTTCACCCTACAAAAAAGAGAGGTTGCACATAGTTGCAGTGAAATTCAAATAAAGAAATAATCAACTATCTTAGAAATTGTTGAGCTTAGTATAAGTTTGAGTATCCATACCCTCCCAACACGGACAAGACCCTTTTGCGTGTGTCTGGAACCACCCGTGTTCCTTCCTGAGACATCTTACCAGCACTAAACTCACACATGATATCCTGACAAATACATCAAGGAAATACATTAATACACATTTACCAATTTAACAACTTATATGATGTAACAGCAAAGCAATGGGATAGCAAATTTTGAACATAGAGATCATTCAGATTCTCGCCACTGAAGATTTCAGCTCTGTCATTAATTAAATGTAAAACTCTTAAGCATTACCTACCAAGAGAAACTATAAGACCAAACAATTCCAGATATTGCCCAGCTCACATAACCAGTTTGGAATTAAAGCAGCCTTCAGACATGGCAGATTGACATGTTTAAGTACCTGTGTGCTAGCAGCAGAGGTGGGCTGGTGGCTTCTAAATTTGCATAGAAGTAGCATAAGCATAAGTTCTGTGTCCGGAACAATTCTATCTGTATTGATCTAAATTTGCATACCCCATAGCATAGCAATCCTAATACTGTATACCAAAAAAGGCTACACTGCTGTATAGAACTTCAGTGTGTGTGTGTGTGTGTGGGTGGGGGGGGTGGCATTGTTGCTCTTCTGATAGGGCAACCATGAAGTCACTAGAAATCACTATCTAATTAGCTATAACTCATATTGCTGGTATACCTTGTCTGGAGATAACATGACTAAAAAAAGTTAATTGGAAACGGAAAAGGAAAAAAAACAGTGAATCAAAGGACATAAGTGTTCATAGATGATTTAGTTCTGCTAACAGGCTGGTGCCCTATCTAGAGTGATACAGCAATTGGTTCATGACATGAACTACATGGGTCAAATATAGGCTCTGAAACCTTCCAGGTTCAATCTCAAGGCCATGCTAAATAATCATCACAATACTAACAGATGCATTAGGAAGCCAGTATATGCAGAAGCAGCAAGAGAACAAGTCATAGCTTTACCTGTAGAGGTTCAGTGGTCTCCATTGGCAAAGGAAGGTGATGCCGCAAGGTATAAACCCTACAAAACAGAAAGGATTAATGCGGACGAGTAGAATCTTTGTTAGTCCATTAAATGAGGCAAGTTTGAAGTAGCACACAACACAGAAGGCCACCGGCATTTTTTTTTTGCAAATAATGGCCGTCTGTTTTGTTCCTGAATAATTAAGATTAATGAAAGATACGACACGTACAAGATACTGGAAGTAAATTCCAGTAAAACTCTATGGTATAACCGGTTTAGATGCATGTGCGCATGTTCCCCTTCCCAGATTGCAGAAATAGGCATTTCAATTTTATAAGTTATCATTAGGAATAAGTATGGACTCTTCAACATAAAAAAGATAAGACTAATGAATCTGTAGTTTCCACATCATCAATTCCCCGATAGTCAGTCAATTGTAATATCTACATACAGAACCACTGTCCTAGATATTGAGTAGTACCGAAAACGGCATTGCTTAGCAAGCTTGCGAATCAGGGCAGCACACACAGACACAGGAGCCGCGCTGTTTATATATTATAAGCTTGAAAAGGACAAAACAGATGCGTTTACTTGGATCGCGGCGGGCAGAACAAACCCGAAATCTTTTTTTTTGGGGCATAATATCACGTACGAGACGCTAGCTGTACTGAAACGAGCAGCATAACAAGCCGCAGTAGACTCGGATGGATTGAGCACGAGCATCGGACCCCAGCAACATGTGGAACTCGCATTGAAAGGGGGACAAGAGTCGCTCCCCGAGAAAGCTAGGGATTGCTTTGCTTTTGCTTACCGAGAGTTGATTGTATCCCAAGCCCCGAGTGGCGACGGATCTGCAGTCCGGTCCGCAGCAGCCCGGCTCCAGCAGAGGGAAGAGAGAGGCGGGGATGTGGGGTGGAGGAGCGCCGCCGCCGCGTTCGCCGGTTTCGCCTCGCCGCCCCTTGTTGTGTGGTATGGCCGCCTGGCCTGGCCTGGAGATGGATGGAGAGAAGAAGAAAGACGAAGGAAATGGGCCACCAACCTATATGTGTTGTGTTATTATTAGGCCGTTTTACGATGGGCCGGGAGCAACGAATGAGCCCACACGGCCCACTTCCACCTCTCAATTATTCGCTCGCTTCCGCCGCCACAGGGTTCATCGGCACAAGCTGCTTGCTTGTCTGGTGGTCTCAAGCGCCGCCGCCACCGCCGCCGACGCCGACGCCGTCGTCGTCCTCCTCCTCTACTGGTTTGCTCGCTCACTTCCATCGATTCTTCTCTTCCTACGCCTCTATTCAAAGCGGAGCAGTGTCTGATTCCCTTGTTGCGCTAGGTTAATCTCAGATTTTGCTTCGGGGTTCGACTGAATTTCGTCGGATGGACACCCAACCGGTTCTCGCTCCCGCTATCGATGCCAGCGCTAGCGTCATGTGCCAGCTGCTGAGCCCCGAGGGAGACCCTCTCGGTGCTGCGCTCTATCTGCCGCAGAACGTCGGACCCCACAGCTCCAGGAGATTGTCAATCAGCTCCTCCACAATGTATTACTGTACTCTAATTGTTTACTTTCCCTCTATCAATTCTTTCATCTTACCTTGCTTCCCTATTGCTAAATTCATTGTCATTGGTGTATTGTGTTCATTCATTCAGGAGGAGAAATTGCCCTACGCATTCTACGTTGGAGACGAGGAGCTCTCTGTCCAGCTGGGCGCTTACATGCGGCAAAAGAATGGTGAGATGAGATCCCCTAGCAGTTTAACGCATTACCGTTTTGTCTCTTGATTTTTTTTATGAAAGTCAAACTGTGTCGTCTGGCTGCCATCTAATTCCTACTTCAATCCATTGTTTTCTTAAAATCACTAGCCAATGTTGAGGTTACTCTGCGCATAGTATGCCAACCACAAAGCACTTTTCGGATCAGGCCGGTCAACCCGATGCTCTGCCACGATTGCTGGTATGTCTCCCCTACCTGTTGTTCTGTTAATCATCGTTATTGTTATGTCGAGAAAATAAAATACACACAATTGTTCATTTTGCTGGTCATATCCAGTCAATTCAATAATAATCTTGTCTACCACAACATTGTGGTCATATCCAGTTAATTCAATAATAATAAAAATACACACAATTATTATGTTTCTTTTGGGTGTGTTTGTTTGCCAACCACAACATGCCACAACTTCGCCATGCCCTGCAGCATGCTTACCCACCGTTTGGAGGAAACTCCAGTGTCTCTTTTGTGTTTTTATCAGCCATTCCTTGCCAAAAGTTTGGCTCAGGATTTCAGCGCCACAACTTGCCGTAGGTTTGGGCAAGCCGGCGCTTTTAGTTATGTCCGGTTGCAGCATGCAACCAAACAATATGTTTCTCCTTGAATTGTCTACTCACAATCTTCTCTTTCTGCAGGCCACACAGAAGCTGTAATTGCTGTTTCTTTTTAGCCCTGATGGAAAGAGTTTGGCGAGCGGTTCAGGTGACACCACTGTTAAACTTTTGGGACCTGAGTACACAGACTCCATTGTTCACATGTAAAGGTGGAATGCTCAGTACCCTATCCTTGTTTATTAATGATGTACCGCAATGCTGCCCGTTCCTTAAATTCTTTTGGTCAATTTAATCTTAGTTGCATGGCGAACCACTAAAATGACCTTGGAACTAGCCTTTTTATATTATTAGCAGATTAATTGGACAAAGAGGATTGCTATAACATAATATGCTGATGATCCTTCTATGCACTTTATCTGTATAAACATATGAATTGGAACCTTTGAATCATTGAATGATGGAGTGTTTCAACCTGTATTGTGCATGTTCAAACCCATTCCTTGCAATGAACATTGAACACACTACATGAACCATCTGTAAGCCTAATACTCCCTCCATCCAAAAGTCTAAAGCGTCTTAGCAAGATTGACTTTTCTAGAAGTCTAAATTGTCTAAGCTTCTCTTTCCTGTCTTACTTGGTTTCCAGTTCTCGCAACTCGTGTTCCTAGCCAAATGAATGCATTGCCATTCATATACTCCCTTTGTCAGGTTGGTTATTCATCTAGGAGCCTCCACATGCGACAGCGTTAGCATCTGTTTACAATGGAAAACGGACAGACTCTGGTGCATTAAAGGGAGCACGCGATTAAATGAAAATGTGCATGTCTGAAGTCCTCCTTGGTCACAGTGCTCGAGGCTTATATGTTTAGACCTTTGGATGGAGGGAGTATGATTTTATGGCATTTAAACCCTATCTTCTATATGCAATCTCTGTTCTAGTACGCTTTAAGATTTGCTGTAAAGACTGCCAGTTTCTACCATGAAACTATTGTTGAGTTTTGTCTTTCTTGTATGTTCTTCCTTTGCACTCTATGACTTTTGATAGTTGCACAACTGTGTACCGCTTCTCCTATGGTGTTTCTAACCCTTCATATTACAGGACACAAAAAATTGGGTTCTCTGCATTGCATGGTCACCTGATGGAAAACAGCTTGTTAGTGGAAGCAAGTCGGGAGAACTTATATTATGGGACCCAAAAACTGGAAACCAATTGGGCACTCCACTTATGGTACAATCATGCATTGATTAGTTTTTTTAGTCCTAGGCCTGCTGAACAATGATTTTTTTTTTTAGTCCTAGGCTAGACTGTCCTGTGCATCTATTCCCAAGCATGCATTTGTATGACCCACAATTCGAAATAGATAATAATTACTACCACAAACTTTATTCTTTCATAGTTGGTTAAATGTATCCATATCATACTTTTGCATCTTTCAGATGTTTCTGTTTCCATTGTCCACCACTCATTTAGTGTGCCTCGTGTTCCAAAATAGGGACACAGGAAATGGATTACTGCTGTATCATGGGAGCCAGTTCATTTTACAGTCTCCTAGCGCAGCTTTGTAAGTGCAAGCAAGGATGGTGATGCTTTCGCATTTGGGGCGTCACCACAAGGAAATGTGTTATTTCCCTTACAGGTCACACTAGTTCAGTGACTTGTGTCAAGTGGGGTGGAGATGGTTTGATTTATACTGGGTGAGGCATAAATTATTGGTCCTTTCCTTTTTTTTGGAAAAAAAATTATAGCTTTGGCCTCTTGTATTCTGCACTTGTTCATTTACTACGATTGGGAAATATGAGTGTTCTTGAATAATTGATGTTTACTAACAAATCCAGTGATTCCATCATGGTTCAATACTGTATACTATATACCAGAGTTATACAGAGTATGAGAAAAATAAATTAAGACTTGCTGATCTATTAACTGTGAAAAAACTTTGCTTTTTATCTTTTCAGCAGTAGGAATAAATTGTGCCTTCATTATAGATTCATTGCAAAATTCTTCTGATGGTCTTATTCCCCTTTTTTTATGAATATAACGTGAAGTCTGCCTGTGTGCCAATTATTAAGTTTTTTCTTTTCGAAAATTGAGGAAAAAGAATTTGATTCCCAGTTAACAAAAGCAAAGCTCGGTCCTGGTCCCACTTAGATAATTCCTAGATTTACTATTGTAACCTAATCGGGTAAAAGTTGAAATTATTTGTCAACCAGAAATAAAAGGCTTCGCTCACTTACATATGTTTTCTCTCTCTCTCTTTTTAATATTTCTGTGCTTCTTGATTCTTTATTCAACTCAGATATCTACAGACATGATAAATCAGTTTTAATTGACCACAAGTGCTTAAATTGTCATTACAAATGGCACACAATAAGAAAACCTTACTCTTATGTTTTTTAAGCTTCAAGTTATATTTTTCCTTATATTAGTCTGAACACAATTCTTCTTTTATGTAGTTCTCAAGATTGTTTAATCAAAGTATGGGAAACTTCTCAGGGAAAGTTGGTCAAAACATTGAAGGTGTGCATCAATCCACAAAATATTTGCATACTTATGCTCTGAAAAGCGCATGTGCCTGGATACTTGATTATTGTTTTGTTTAACTTAAGAGTTTATAACTGTAGTTTAGTAGTCTACTTAATTGTATTCTAAAGTTTTATCTCACTATAAAATCATTGGTGTTTTCATTTCATTTTCTAAAGGTAATTGTTGTTGCATATTTAGGGTCACGGGCACTGGGTGAATTCACTTGCCTTGAGCACGGAATATGTGTCTCCGTACTGGAGCATACGACCACACTGGCAAAACATTTTCAACTGCAGAGGAAATGAAAGAGGTATATTGATTGCACATGGCCTAGTGCTTGTATTTCCTTTATTTTGTTGCCTATCCTAATAGCAAAATAGTTTTGGCTCAAGATTACATATAATATAATATATGTCACCATTTTTTATGAATATTATCTTTTTGGAATATTTTTTCTCCTCACCTGACAACTGTTTGTATTTAGGCTGCTCTTGTGAGATACAAGAAGATGAGGGGTAATGCTCCAGAGAGATTAGTTTCTGGTTCTGATGATTTTTCACGATGTTTCTTTGGGAACCAACAAATAGTAAACAACCTAAAGCTCGCATGACTGGTCATCAGAAGGTATAGTGTCTCTCATCTTATTGCCTCCAGCCAGACAACAATGCTTTTTAAAAAAAAAAAATCCAAACATTCTTGTATTAATATACATATTTCTGCTGATAGATGTACTTATTTTATCCTTTGTTGTCATAATGTGGATAGTTTACAGAATCGTTAATGTTTATTTCCTAGTAGTTTGGCAATTAATGCCCATGATGTATCTCCACATTGAGTTCACAGTAGTATTTGAAATAATTATGGCTTTTGTACTCAGGTGTCCATAAAGTATCGGATTGCTTGATCAACTTTTTTTCCCCTTAGGTTGTGTAACTGTAGTTAATTGTTTGTTTATATGCAATTGTAAGTGATCATTTTGTTTGTTTCTTTTTGCAGCTTGTAAACCATGTTTACTTTTCCCCGATGGGCAATGGTTGGCAAGTGCATCCTTTGATAAATCTGTCAAGGTTATTGTGGAACGGTATTACAGGTAAATTTGTTGCAGCTTTTTCAGAGGGCACGTTGCAGATGTCTACCAGATCAGGTGAGGTTTTGTTTAAGGAAAGGAACAATTATCCAGATTTCAGACATTCCAATGCTTGACAGCATGTTTTTTTCTGTAGCTGGTCTGCCGACAGTAGGCTTCTACTTAGCGGAAGCAAGGATTCCACTCTAAAGGTATCTATTATATGTGTTCACTTGACTTTAGCTGTACTGTTGTGTTGTTCATTCAACACGAATCTTGTACTTCTTCCCCTATAAAAAACACTGTGTACTTCCTCCGATTCACAAATATAAGCTCATTATTAGGGCACCAACATGCTGTCTAACATTGCATTTTGACTTGCAATATCTATTGTGTTATTTCTTTAGAGCGTGGTGCCTATGTGTGCCCACGTGGGAAAGAGTCCCCAATTGCTGTGTATTAACTCTTTCCCCACCTTAATTGAAAGGCAGCACTTCTTTTCAAAAAAAAAAAAAACTTTGAAATATCTATAAGAATAAGAACATAGAGCTGCTCTAGGTACAACTATTTCTTATGATTAACATCCGACCAGAAGCAGCACAGGTAGACATTTCAGTCTTGTGAAGCTAATTTGGTAATTATATATATTATCTTAAATAGAGGCAGTTATGTATTGTGACAGTATTCTTCACAAGGAATGTATCAGTACCATTTTTGTTGTCAACCTATATAAAAATTTAGAAAGTGTTTGTCAAAGTTAAACAAGTTGACTTGGGAAAAACCCAGGTCGACTTGTATTTTGGAAATTTGAGGAAGTTTGAGTTTTTACTTGTGGTGTAATTATTTGGCTTTGTTAGTAATTTCAAAAGCTATCAAGTCAGACGTGGATCAGTTCATTATCCAAAGAAGCAAGAATATAGATTAGTCTTTCTGTGCTCATATGCCTCTGTACTGAGAATTCAATAAATGGGTGTAGCAGTGTCAACAGATGCTGATGCTTGTAGGTCGGAATTTAATGGGCATCCCGTGTTTTATACCCCTGAGTATATGTTGCTTTACTGATGCATACACATTTCAGATTTGGGATATTCGAACACACAAGTTGAAAATGGACCTGCCGGGCCACGCGGATGAGGTATCTCGTTGCTTTGACAAAATCGAGTTGGTCATCAATATATTATATAGTGATTACTGACTAATAATAAAGAGATAGAACTGAGACGATGATGCATGTGACCTTTATTAGGTGTACACCGTTGATTGAGTCCTGACGGTGAAAAAAGGTGGCGTCTGGTGGCAGGATCGGGTCCTCAAGCTGTGGATGAACTGACGACCGGGCTAGGGATTTAACTCTGCATACATATAAATACCTAGACAAAAGCTGGTGGTCCTGTAGGGGTGATGGCATCTGTGTACCGTGGATGATCGAATTATTGTGGTGATGATATTTTGAAGGTATTTATGGAAATTTTGTCTATGTACTGGTGCTGGCATCAACATCTATCTACATATGCACAAGACAAAACCAGAATGAATTTGTGTGTAGAGGTTGAAGAGAGCGTAGCAACAACCATTTAGGTCCTACTCTGCACAGTTTCAGGATCGGTTTACAATTGAGGGGGGGTGGCTGGGGGTTGACAAAACAAGATAAAATGAAACAGCGCATCAAGTGAAACTCTTCTAGAAACCTTCTCTCACATGGGTTCTCTCACAGGGGTGGATGTTGGATGGAGCTGAAGATATTGGTCCCTTTTCCAGATCTATTATGAGCTGTTCTAGCAAATGTTTTTCCAGAAACGGTTTAAGCTGCTTTTTCTTTTAGGAAAAAAAAAAAAACTGCTCCACGCGACCAAATAACTGGAAGTTGACTTCTGGGCCTGGTCGGGAAGTTAACCACTCAAAGGAACAGAATAATATCGATTATAGATTTTTTAGGGATAATATCAGATTATGGATGAAGACTCTTTATTTAGTTCGGCCTAGAATAAGCACATGGCCCATTAGTAGGTTAGCCCAGCCCAGTACAGCCCAGCCAAGAGGGAAGGGAACGAAGACAGACGCCGCCGTGCTTCCGTTGAAGAAGGAAGAGAAACGCAGCAGCACTCGCGTTCCGTGGCTAGCTAGGGTTTTGGCGTCCGGACAGAACCGCAGCCAGCACTCTCCGCTTTCCGGCGAGGACGGACTCGAGATCGTGGGGCTAGTAGGCGGCGCCTGCGGGCTTCGTTCGGCGGTCTCTCTCGGCAGGGGCAAAGATGGCGTCCGGCGGTCCGGCGCTCGAGCCGCTCGTCGACCGTGAGTAGCCCCAAATCGATCCAGCCATACGATTTCCCGATATTCTTCTGTCTGATGCTCTCACTCCTGTTGCTTCTGCAGAGGTCATCTCCGTCATCACCAACGACGGCCGCAACATTGTGGTAAGCAAAGCGCCCCTCCCCACACCCCAGTCTCTTGCTGACGTGGTGCTTGTTACTAGTTAATTATTTCATCTTGTTGCTGCAGGGTACGCTCAGGGATTCGATCAGGCCACCAACATTATTCTCGATGAGTCCCACGAGAGGGTCTATTCTAGAAAGGTTAGTTTTGGATTGCTTCCCTAGTCAAGTCTCACATTTTATTTGAATCCTTCTATGTGCTAGGGCTTTGCATTCAATTCACAACATATGAAACCAGCTGTTTCGGTGTAAAATTGAAACCCAGTCCCTGCAACACACAGCTACACCAAGGATACTTGTTTAATTGATGCCATCTCATCAACACAAAACTATAAAAGTCACCTTTAGTGCTCATGTATGATGCCATAAATCCTATTCCTATCTTTGAATATTCTGACAATGTTCCTCATCTTCTGCATCTTATAAAATCATTGCCTACAATCCGTCATTTGATAATCAGTGAGCCATTTAGAGCAACTTTTCAACTTCTATCTCAGTGTCTGTATCAGGCCTTCATTCTTATTTACCCATAGTGTTCTACTTGGCACTGATGCTCTGCTTTCAAGTGCTCTGTTCTGCTGTTTCCTGTGTAAATTGAACCCTTTGTGAGCACATATAGGCTTACAAGTTACAAGTATGAATCGTATTCTTCATTAGAGAACTTGTCTTGGCCTTTATCTTCAAATTCATCCACTGGGTGCGGTTTACATCGGTTTCCTTTTTGTCACCACTTTGTTAATCTTGCGGTTCTCTTTTCTAGGACTGTAAAACTGATTTATTTCATGATGTAAAAAGCGAGAAAATTTTGGTACCTTAAGGTTGAACACTGATTTACAGTGATATGTCGTTTCCGCCTTTGGATACTTGGATCTTCGATGAATATCGTGTACTGACATCCTAGTTTCAAGGATTGATTGTACTGTTCTGACTGAATTTAAGTGTGTTTAAAGTGCTTTAGAATGATTCTTTATAGTTTATACTGACTGAGTGTACTGACATCGTGTATTGACATAACATTTTTGCACTTGCAGGAGGGGAGTCCAACAACTTGTTCTTGGCCTGTACATTATCAGGGGTGATAACATGTGAGATATTCCCCTCCTCATCCTTTTTATGGTTTTTGTTGCTTCCTTCTGGAGGCCTTTTTAGGTCAATAGTGCACTTGTTTTCAGTTAGTACTGTGTGTGCTCGTTTTCAGAAATATTTAGCATTCTACCAAACTGAAGCTGAATCTAATTGTAGTTTGTTCCATTCTTGATCTCTTCACCTCATGTGATATATGCAGAAGCGTTGTGGGCGAGGTTGACGAAGAGCTGGATTCAAGATTGGATATGTCGAAAGCTAAGGGCACACCCACTGAAGCCTGTTATCCACTGAGTTCCAAGTGAGTGTGTTTTAGGGTACCCTGTGTGGACTGGATGAGTCATTATTGAATGCAGGATGTAGCATCATGATGATGATGAGGGGACTGATGAGTAATATGAACATGTATCTTGCGTATTGTGAATCAATGAATATGTGTCGCTGCTGTTGGGTTGCTTGCCTAATTAACTACTTATCAAATCAAACAAGCTGATTCGTATTGGTAGTATGCCTCTATCGATTCAGTTTGTTGCAGCCACACGAGTCAAACACAGCAAACTCTATCCGTGCTTGCAGCTCTTCCATCCACACATTTTACTGTTCAATCTTCGGCTACTCCTGTTGTATGCTCCTCCCTCCTCTGCTAATTCCATGTTTCTGATTCCTTTTTTGTTTGTTTGGTCACTGTCTCTCAGTCACTGTTTTCAGGTTTCCTCAGTCTTTTCTGAAAAAACTTGAGTTTATAGTTCCTAAACTTTAGTTTTAGGTTCAATATGGTTCTGAGTCCCTGTTTGTCTTGTATTCTTCTTTAGTAATTAGTATTTGATCTGGTAGGCTTCAGTGGTACTTGATCCCATAGGATTTAGCCTGTTAGTTAGCAGTTTTGTTCCGTCCTTCCCAGAGACACCCCCTCCCCAGGCGACTCGGGCGCCCGCGATGCTGGCCGCTAGCCCCCCCTCGGCGTTACTCGGGCGGCCCGCCGCCGCCCGCCCTTCCCGTGGCGGTGGCCTCCACAAAGCGGTCCCGGGCGGCCACCCGTCTCCCTCCCTCCCCCTCTTGCTCCTCCCACCCTCCAACACCTCTTCACCACGTGGGCCGAACCCGGCCCGGTGGGCGGCGTGGCCCTCGGGCTAGATCTGCGCTGGCGGCCTCCCCGCACCCACACCTACCTCGGTGCGATGGCTTCGGGCGGCAATTTTGCCGCTGACGGCCGGGGATGGTGGTGGCTGGCGGATCAGGGCTCACGGGCCCCGGATCGACCCGGCGCCCTTCCCTCCCTCTCCCCCCTCCCCTCACGGTGCTGCTATCAGAGCGGCGTGGCGGGTCGTCTGCCGCCGTTCCTGGCCCCGGGGCCCCGCCACGCCCCGGGACCGGCCGGGAGCTGCTGCTGGGCCGTAGGCGGGTCTACTGCTGCCGAGCCTGGGGGGTGCCCCGCTTGTGCTTTTACACGCCATGGAGAGGTTTGGAATATATGTTGCCTCTTTTTTAACCTCGCGGTTATTTAGAATGCAAGGTCCACGAAAAGGAGAAATCATTTGGAACACATTAAGACTGGAAGTAAGTTTCCTTCTTGCTACAATCTGTATGGTGATGATTGCTTGTATTTTCTTTCTTATGGATTTCCACTGCTCATCTTGTGTTCAAGCTTGTAACAGATCCAAAAACTTAGCATGAGTTATCTGCTTTACTTTTTCCTTTCTCTTTAACCTCACCTAGTTACCCAGTTATTCACAACTGAATCATCCCTGCAATCATTTTGCAGAGAGTTTGGGCTGAGCTTAAGAAGGAGCTTAAAGAGCAGAGAAAGGAGCCAAATAATAACTCGTGGAAAGCTGCTTCTGATGCTGAATCAAGGGCTGCCGGTGCAGAGGTATGTTGAAATACTTCTATTGTAGCTAGACTGATAGCATTATATTTGTTTAGAGGAGAATCTTAGGAAGCTACCAATGGAGGTTTGTTTGCAATATTTGCATCCATTAAATAAAATAAAAAATAAAATAAATATAATGATGCAGAAACCTGACATGATTTCCCAACATTCTAGGGGTGTCCACATTAATTGTAGGGACTATAGTACTGACGTTTTTGATTTAAATGGGTTCTATTTTTGTATATCATTGTGTTTGTAACTTTCTATTTCAGATTTCTGAATCTTCAAGCTCTTTTGCGGGGATCCAAAGAATGTATACCTGAACTGGAGCCAAGGGTATCTTACATGGAAAAGGTAATTTTTCATACATCTGCTCTTTATATTTTGGTGATTGAAGAAATTGTGCTCAGCAAAGCATGCTGCAGCTACTAATGCACATCCGTACTGCATCTTCATGGTGCACCTATTATTTCTTATGCACCTATTATTTCTTATGTGTTTTTGTTTTGCTTTATCAGGATAAGGAGCTGCTTGAAAAGCACAATCCGAGGCTTGACGAAGAACTGAGAGTAAAAGAGGACTTAACTTAAATAAGGAAAAACAAATATGGATGTGTATGCTGAGATGTCAACTAGAATTGCAGAGGTGAGACTTTGTGATCCAACTCATGATCATTTTTTTCAACTCAGGGCAACCCATTTCCATTAACTACAACCCATTTCCATTTAAATGGCTATTTCCAGATTGATCATACTACAAGCTATTCAAATAAGGAACTGGATGATATACTGTCACAATACTATGAGCATCCAGATCGTGATATTCCTAGTAATATCCACAAAATCGATATCTAGAAACAACCAATTCAAAATCTAAAAGAATTATGCAGTGAATGGTATAGCATATTTTCTTGTGGGTTTGGCACATGCGAAAAGGGGTGGGATAGCTGGTGTTTATGGATATAATCGTTAAATAATCGGATGTGAAGGAAACGTGAAGGAAAGTGGATAGAATATTCTGATGGCAAATTTAGTACAATCAAATGTACAGTCAGGGTAAATTTAGGCCTGATGAAGGCATCAAGAAATGTGGTATCGAGAAGATGCTTGAATTTACTTTGAACAATGGTCCTCCGGTAATGTATATTCTACCCCCGTTTAAGAATATAGATGCTTCTATGCGTTCAAAATTTGTCGTTCTCAAGTAGGTTATTTGAACACTCTAATGCATGCAAACTTGCTACTTTGGTGTTACCGTGTACATGCAACATTGATTTTTTGATTATTATTTTATTTACGCCCGGACCTTGTTTTTATAAAATAATTTGGAACGAAACAATTCACAATGAAAACGAGAACAGGAAAGCTGCTGATTCTGAACCGGTGCAGAGGTATGTTGAAATACTTCTATTATAGCTATGATAGCATTATATTTAGGTTGGGACAATTTTGGATTTGTTTTTTGACGAACCGGTCGGGAGGCCCCGACCTCTTTTTTTTTAATTAAATAAAAAGAATGAGTACAAGAATGATTTACAAGGCAACTAGGCCCAAAAAGAAAAATAAATAAACAGCAATTATACATGACTATCTCTCCAAGATTGAAGTGAAGAAATCCTAGAAGGTTTAGCTTTGATGCAAACCAAAGCAAATTCATGCTTTGAAGATCCTTTTCCATTCATCAACCTCCTGTCGACCCGTTTTGAAAATGATGGCATTTCTAGTTTTCCAAAGGGACCAGCAGCACAGTATCACAATCTCTCTGAAGATAACATTATTGAAGTCAACCTTTGGCTTTTGAGGAACATTTGGATTGGATTCGCACTATTGTCCTGTGAGATATTCAAAAATCCCAACATTCCTTACTGAAAGGGCATTGAAAAGAGATGCAAATAAGTCTCCTCCATATTCAAATTGCACAGACACAATTATGACTGGGAGGGACATATTTTTCCTTTTAAGAAGGTTTCTTGTATTCAGCCTCTGTCTCTTACTAATAGCCAAAAAAAGAATTTCGATTGCCAAGGTTACTTCCAAACCAAATCCATTTATAAAGAGGGGGAGGTAGGTGGTTGGTCTGTTAAGATTTTATAAGCTTTCTTGCTGCTGTATATAGAATTACCCCATTTGTATATCCATGAATCATTTTGATTTTCATCCAGCTGTAGATTTTGTATGATTATGTTGATCTCATCAAGCTGTAACATGGCTACCCGAGAAAGAGTTGGGCTGAAGATTCTCCTGAAGGCTTTGGTTCAAATAGAATCTAATGCAACATTTGGGCTTCCCCGTATAAGAGAATAATTGTGGGTATTTCTCTTTCAATGCTTGATCCACCCGGATGTCGACCGTAAAGAAGCTGAGTCCCCTTTGTGGAGTGCAAGTAGCCAATTCCTTATATAAAAGGAATAATTTCAAAACATCTTTCCACCAAAAAGATCCCTCGGCTGGGTTCTGTTTATGAGGGGGTTTTCACCATTTGAATAAAAAGCTGATTCCAAGTTAACTTTACCCAAGGAATGTCCTGCATTGTTATAAAAATTTATCCAAATGTTTCATTAGAAGAGCATCATTTTGTTGCCGGATATCAATGATACCAAGCCCACCACTCTCTTTAGATTTACATGCTTCCTCCCATGCCACAAGACATCTACCTCGGTATGTCGCCTCCTCCTTTGCTCCATAGGCAATTCATTCCGATGTGATCAATGGGTTTTACCACCAAAGGTGGTAACTTGAGACCCGCATTATGTAAAAAGTAGGTAAGGCCGAAAAAAGAATTAACCAATATTAATCTTCCATTGTATGATAAGAGCTTACCGACACAGACAACCTTCTTTCAATTTCCGGGTAACAAGAGGAGAGAAATCACTCACAAATTGGCCCGGTTGTACCTAGTGGGAGTCCAAGATAGGTGAAGGGCATGGAACCAACCTCGCAACCCAAAGATGTTTGCTAGATCTTGTGTCCTTGTGTCACCGAGGTTTATAGGTACCGTGCCGGATTTGCTATAATTAACTAGCAACTCGAAGAGTCCGAGAAGATCTTTATTATATCTTTTAGATATAGAATTGAAGAATCCTCTGCGGTAACACTAAAAGTGTGTCATTAGCATATTGGACAATAGGATAATCTCCCGTGAAGTTGTTGTCCAAGGGATGATTAATGGCTCCATCATTCCAAGCTTTGTGTTTACTAATGTCCGTAGTATGTCCGCAGCCTAACACAAATAGTAATGGTGAGAGTGGATCACCTTGCCTTACCCCTCTCAAGCAATTAAAGCTTTTTGCCGAAATTCCATTCAAAATGATCAAGAATTGCCACTTGAAAGGATATTGGTAACCCAAATTATCCATCTATTAGAAAAGCCTTTATGCTTGAGTACTTCTAGAATGAATTGATGCTCAATCTTATCAAAGGCCTTTTCAAAGTCCAAATTTTAAGAATAACAATCTCCTTTTTTGAATGGTGACACGATGTGCAGGAATTGAAATGCCCAGCCGCATAATCCTCAGATCGTTCTCCCCTTTATGAATCCATATTGATTTTCATGAATAAGATTAAGAATTTCGATTGCAGTCTAGTGGACAGGATTTTGGTGATGCACTTCATAGAATAGTTTGTCAAAGAGATTGGTCTAAAATCATTTACATTCTCGTGAGACTATCCTAATTGGGAATAAGAGCTATAAATGATGAGTTGATGCTTCTTAGGTTGCAATTGCGCTGCAAAAGTCTTGAAAAGCCTTCTAAAATCATTTGCAATAATATGCCAAAGACTTTTTAATAAAAAGCCCATTAAACCCATCAGTCCTCCGGAGCATGACTATTTGGTAACTCTTTGATCACCAAGTCAATTTCTGAATTGCTCAAATCTCCATCTAGGAGGATGTGTCGGCTTATATTTAAAATATCAAAGAAGGTCACAATGCAGGCCATTATATTCACATACCCCATCCTGCCTTTTGAAGGAGTTCCGTGAGGAGATTTGCTTTCCTGCTCATGATCAATAACTTGATTGCCATCACTATCTAGGAGAGACTATGAAATTCTTCTTATGGGAAATAGTAGCCATAAGATGAAAAACTAGTGTTTTCTATCTCCAAATTTTGCCCATCTTATAGTATTTCTTGTTTTCCAAAATTTTCTTTTTAGATTCTAGGAGATTGGCTAGATGGATTTTACTAGACTCAATGCGCATTCCAATCTTGATAGAGTTCTTTGTTCCTCAAGTCCATCTAGAAGTTGAAGAACCCATTTACTGTTGTGGATTAGTTTTCCAAGATTGGATAGACTTTGCCCCATTTTCTAAGACCAGATCTAACATGCTTCAATTTTGATGACAAAGGCTTGACCGCATTTGCAAAGTGAGGGAATTGTTCCAACATTGCTCAACCTTGCTTCATAGAAACCGTGGTGGTCTAACCGAAACTTTCAAATCAAGATGTTAGATTTTTGGAATGGAGGAACCAACATGGACTACATAAGGAATGTGTGATCAGAGATAGGTTTTGAAAGAGGTTGTACCAAGGTTGCGGAAAGAAGTCACCCAATCTGCTGAAGTAAAGACCCGGGCCAAGCTTAACAAGTAAAAGGGTCCTGCTGCATACTACCCCCTGTGTAATTTTTTTCCACCGAAAGGGCACTTCAGAAATCTCAACATCGATATAAGTTCATTGAACATATTCATCTCATTGCCTCTCCGTGTTTGTTCCTATTTTCGCATCCGATCAAGTTGAAATCACCCCCTAAGAGCCAATTATCAAAAACTTGAGGTATCAAAGTTTATTAGCCATGTGACAAAAGCATGCTTAAGGTCGAATGAGAGGGGCCATAAATATTACCGATGCAAAAAGGAACCAAGTATCTAGTCCGAAGTGAATTGGACGTAAATGGCATATGAATTTGTTTGTTTGTATGATGTCACCTTCGAGAATGCTACTATTCCACACCGTCGAAGACCACCCAAGCTCCCTCCCGATGGAAAATAGGCAAACTTGTCCAAAGACCTTGACAAAACTTTTAATATAAAAAGGATCAAATGTAATCCCCTTTTGTTTCCTCAGAGGCATAAGATATGACAAGCACTTTCTTGTATTTTGTCCCCCGACAAAGATCCCATTTTCTTGGGAATTAAGCCCCTTATGTTCCGTAATAAGATTTTGATATTTCTTCTATTGTTGTTTTGATCCATTTAAACACCGTGACTAAATAAAGTAAGGATCCGATATACCGTATATCAAGATCAAAAAGCATGGCTCATGATAAATATCGCTGTGCTCACCGCTAACAACAAATTCCGGGGCCGAAAACCTGCCATGTCATTAAAAGACCAAGTCGTATTGTAGGGCGCCAAAAGCCATTCCAAACACAACAATAGCTCAAAACACATAACCGTATAATATGTTGTATCCGACAAGAAAAATGAACCATCCATCATCAAACATGTATTTCGTGAAGCATGATGAAACAGAAAATGCATGCTCTTTGATCCGATAGGGAAGTTTGGGTCATGCTAGTGGGTTTCAATGAGGATCTTAAGTGTGATAGTATTGTTTCTAAGGCGTTGTCTAGCTTTGGTACTATGGTGGACTGCTTTGGTATACATGATCCCGCAAAAGGTTGTGGTTCAAGTGTTCCTAAACAATGAGACAAAAATTCCGTGATAGTGTAGCGGTGTCGCAGGTTCGCCACCCAAAGCCTCCTCCCCGACATCACCTTGTTAAGCATTCAAGAAATCCAAAGATCACCGCCGCCAGATGAGGATGCTATGTGACAATGGGGCCATCGCGATCCAAAGATCACCATCACCCTCACGACTACCTGATTCGTAAAGGAATCAAGGAGCTACACCCTACGGTGCAACACAGAAATGTATGAATGTTGATATCCTTGATCTAGTCAGCCAAGTAATGCATTCTCGCCCCAAGCCATGGTGGCAGACGTTGGCAACATGAACCCTCAAAACCGAGTGCCAATCCTAAATGTTTTTACCCATTTTCCCTAACATTCCCGATATTCATTCAAAAAGTCTAATCTAAATCGAGAAATTCATGGCACAGAGGAGATTATTATCAACAACCCGCCCATGGTGACAAACACCGCTACCCCTCAAGTATCTCGAGGCCGCATTACCTGAAATGATGGTACCTCATCTCCAAAGAACAAGATGATCATTGCAGCTCAAGTCGACCGTTGTTGACCACAAATACTAAGGAGACAATGGTCAGCCAGCTTATCCCTTCTCTCCCCGGTGACAGTATCTCTGCTCCTAAAGGCCTCTACACATACAAATCTTTAAATCCCTCGATATTTCTTTTTCGTGAGCATGATCAAGTAGTACCCTCACTATTTCTTCAATAATCACCGGACGGTCTTGCTTGATATTTAATCGAATTTGGAGACAATGCTCAAACAAGCTTGCTCTTCTTGGTGTGGATGATGAGGACCTCTTTGGAGAGAAAGATGGCATAAAAAGATGATGTGGAGATGCGGGATTTCGGTGAGCGAGAAGGCGAAACAGACTCTGGAGCAGACTTGGAGATCATAGTGGAAACTCCCCGACGTGTTCAAGACCCCACACAAGAAGAGAGCTACCAAGATCAAAGAAGCGACTTGAAGATGAATTTCCGCAGCGAGGGAGAGGATCTCGAGAGAAGAACAAAGGCTTCAAAGATCTTTGAAAGTGCCAAGAAACATCGAAGGCACAAGCGACAACTCAAATCTGCTGATCAAGAAGAAGCTTTTCTCAAGAAAACCAAAACCCCAAAGACCAAGAAAATCACGAGCCCATAAAGCTGAGATGGTCATCCCCCCAGCCATGATCCCCCAGTGGCTTCACTCACACTCCATACATCAAAGAGGAGGTCCTAGGGGGGGATTGGTGAAGGTTTCTCGAGATGCGGCGGGCTGTGTCTGCTGCTCTCTGGAAGTTGGCGATGTCGATGAATAGGAAGTCCTTAGTAGTCCCGCTGGCACTTTGGTCTTCATGACGGTGCTTTTATCTATTTTGAAAACTTTGCCTTATCTCAACGGGCACATTACGGTGGTTTAATAATTGTCGATCCCCGTAAGTGGCCTCACCAAACCTTGGTTTTACTGTTTGGATCGGTTAGACAATTTTGATTTGTTTGTGTTCCATTTAGAGGCCAAGCTGAAATCAAGAAAGGTAGATGTAAATAAGTCCAAAGCTGCGTGATTTTTTACAAATAAGGTAGATGTAAAATAATTTGTAAGCTTTAAAACCCACGAGAACTCCTCGGAACTTGGAGCTCTCTCTCTAACTCTCAAGCTATTCTACTACTATATCTTGAGAAATGGTGGTGTTGCTTCTATTTATAGGCGGGAGGAAACTTGGGAGGTGGAGATCCTATACAATTGATGGCGGTGGGAACCGCCCTGGCCGACAGAATCGGCTAAGATGCTTGGGCTCCCTATCCCGCGTTGGAGGGCGTGCTTTTGTTATTTGGGCAAGCTGAGCCGGTGCTTTCGTGCTGCTTGTTCATCCAACTTAAAGGCACACTTTCTTTATTCTGTGTTGACGGTAGCGTGGTAAAGCTGGGCACCGTGGCGCGGTATTAGGCTAGCTCTTTGCTTGGAGTTAATTGGTTCCCCGCAAGTATTCGTGGAATGCTAGTGCTCGTTTGATCTTGGTGTTCTTTGAAATGCGTGGGCCCTACGGTAGGCCCGAAGCCACATGCCGCATGCATCTTCTTTCCGCATGACTTCCGGAAAAACGTTACCTCCATATTTCCTTGTGTTTGCAAAATTAATATCTTTTATGTCCCGAGTTCTAAAATATGTGAACTAACCAGCGTTTGCCACAAGAATTTAAGGTTATCAACACATAGGGTGTGTTTAGTTGCACATCAAATCGGTTGGACCAAAAATCTTG